>OY804544.1:23719425-24289425 GCA_963680865.1 Spergularia marina | reverse complement strand
TTATTATGTACTTTCCTTATTATAGTTGTTAGACTGGAATCACGTCATCCGTATTGTAAGGTGAAAGTTTTATAAATAAAAATTATTCTTGATAAAAATTATTTGTTTATAAATAAATAAAATGATAAAATTAATTCCGGGCATAGCCTGGGCAGTAAACTAGTAACGACCACGTTTACCGGCTTCAGTTAGGTCATATGTCATGCCACATGGCATGTCTCTTTAATTTTCACTTAAAATTAAAATGTCTTTTATGTCAAAGAGTATAGATGGGCATTCCATCCATGTTAATATATGTGAAGATTTTCATATAAAAAAATCCACAATTTTTTTTATTATAATAAATCAATATTTACTATTAATTGAGTTCAACTTTATCTTATTATTTTGTACCTTCCTTAATCTAATCTAATACTATATATTAAAACCTGAAACCGAGTCTTTCTTAGAAGGACACTTGGCATACATTAATTGGATAGAGCATAAAAATAGTATTAAATACAATAATTGATTAACATATGGTAATAAATTAATTATAGAGTATATTATTAGCTAATTTATGGAAAATAATAAATATAGAAATTTAGTTTATAATATGAGATCTAAGCGATAATATTATGGTAGTTAGCTAATTTATGTTAATAAATTTAAATATAGTGTGATATTAATGGGTGACAGGATAATAAAGTGAAATAATGTAACATGTGACGAGATACTGGAATTGAAACTGTATGATGGGTGACGTAAAAGTAGAAATATGATAATATAATGAGTGAGTAGAAATAGATAATAAAATATGACGGATGACTAAAGCTGATTATAGTACCCTTCATAGTAATATTAGAACAAAGATAAATTAAAACATACATACTGTTATTTTATGAAACGAGTATAAACAATATAAATAGACAAGTCCGGGCGTGGCACGGGCATGCAAACTAGTACTATATATTAAAACCTGAAACCAAGTCTTTCCTAGAAGGATAATTGGCATTCATTAATTGGATAACACTAAGTAATTACATAATATGGAAATTATTGGCTAATTTATAGAAGATAATATAATTTATGGTGATTATGGTGGTAAGCTAATTTATGAAAAATAATAATGTTGCTAATAATATTATAACAAAGATAAACTGACAATTTTATAAAATGAGTATAACAATATGGATATACAGCACGGGCGCGAATCGAAATGCAAACTAGTAAAAGGTGATGCCTGTTAAAACGTAAATTTAAAAGGCCCTATCCATCAAATTTTTGGAAAAAAGATACCAATATAATTTGTCAGGTGGGTCCTTACAAATTTTCCAAAAAGTTATACAGACAAAGACATAAACTAATCCATTCATTAATAAAGTATTGCACAATGGGTAGTAGTATAGAAGCTGACTATTTACTACAAAACGACGTGAACAAAATGATGACTTCGAAATTGACCCCAATTTCTCAAAATATATACCACTCCGTAGTAAGTAGTAAAAACACGTTAGGTTTCATATCAAATTGACAATGTTAGAAGCTCCATGTAATTCCCTGCTATCAACCACACCATATCACACAAATATAATGAATATTACTCCTTCCAACTCGTTGAGTTTGGTACGTTACGTTTAGGCACGTGACAATCAAACGTAAAGAATCCAATAAAATGCGTGAAGTACAAAACTCGTTTGATATGAAACCTTTGATATGTAATAAAGTAAAATGCACTCCAAAGCTTTATGGGAGGTCATTAAGCCAGACCTACTTGATTCTCTTGTCCTTGAAGGATGGATCAAGCAAGGAAGGTGTATTGTGAAACTTATGAATACCGCGATTTATAAAATCCGAGAATTTATCATTAAAACTATCATGCTTCATGCTAGGATCACCCACTATAGTAGGACTTCTTATCTTTCTCCCTGCACGGTCGATGTACTCAGTAAACATGCCATTTATACTCTGTGCAATAGATGATTTCTCATCTACATGAGACATTGTCGGAACTCTGTTTTCGAGTCCATGTATCGGCAGCACAGCCGCCTTAGGTTGAGCAGTACCACCAGGTGCAGTAGCCTTAGGCATGTTTGCTGGAGTAATAGTTGTTCTTGCTGAACCATTAGAATGATTTCCGCTTTGGCGAAAAATGACAGGAACAGCCTGATCAGATTCTTTCTTGTTAATCTCAGCTCCTCGTCCTACAGATTGTTTGATGACTCGGGGACAACGGTCTGTCATAGGATGCATCAGAGAAACATTTGGAGAAGTTGCTGGCCCGAAGTCTCTCTTACTGGGCTGTTTAGAGATTCGAGTACAATGATCATTTGCAGGAGTGCGAGTCATTAAAGAAACATTCGGAGAAGTTGCAGGGGTAGTATTAGCAGCACCACCTTCGTGTACCTGCTCAGAAGCGAAACGAAAAGCTCGAAAAGGGGAGGTAGTGTGAATAACTCGGATCAACCTTTCACAGACAGTCTTACTATTTTCTTGTTTCAAGCTAGGATAAGAATTCTTTTCCATGGCTGGATTTGATGGAGAATAAAAAGAGGGAAAGGATGAATAGAGAAGTCGAAAATGACCTAATTACTCTTAACTTTAGGCTAAATTTTTTATTGTTGTACTTGATGATCTGATTGATGATGGAAATAAAACATACAAGAATGATGCAATTTATAGGATTAGCATATGATTGGCGTAAAAATGATGATTGTTGAGTGGGAATTTATTCTTGGGGTTTCTTAGGGTGGATACCAACTTAGAGTGTGGAAATTTGAAACAAGTAACTTTGGTCATATATTCCAATGTGTCCACTAATAACACAAACTTTGGTACAAGTTTTTCAAAAGAAAGATGTTTTGGGATCAAATTCTCTCATTTTTTTGACTCTTGGCGCCATTCTTCAATATGAATAATATCTAATTTAGACCTGAAGTCTTGTATTATTTAGTTAGTGCAGATATTATTTAAGTCCAAATCTAATGGCCAATTACTGGGTGCTTTCTATGACGAGTACTCTAATTTAAGCATTCTAGAACCTATAAATATATCATGGTTTTGTAACTTCGCTTGATTAAATTGAAGCTAGTATGTCCTAAAGTCTAGTTGTCATTTTCGGTATAAGGAATCTTGAAACGTTACCTATCAGTGTATCACAAGATGCCAACTCAATAAAATGAAAATATGGCGGGAGAGAAAGTAATGTAAGTATAGTAGGTCTTGTGGGACGGGCTGTATATTATGTTATTTATATCGTCACCCTATTTATATAACTAGTTTGCATACCCGCCTCATGCACGGGCTGTATATTTATATTGTTATACTCATTTTATGAAATTGTCAGTTTATCTTTATTATAATATTATTAGCAACATTATTATTTTTCATAATAAAATGAAAATATGGAGGGAGAAAAGGTGAAGTAAAGGTCTTATGGGAGATCGTCTCTCAATAATTTATTGAGAGACCAATTATGTTATTTATATCATGACCCTATTTATATAATTAGTGACCGTTATACTACTGTTGGTAATCATTTTAGTTAAAAACTTTGACACTTAATTTAAGATTTGCAAAGGGATTACTTTATAAATTTTGACTAATTTTACATGGTTTGATCCTCCAAAATTATAGATAAAGCGATTTACTATAGTAAATTAATACAATCCCTAAAAGTATTATCATGGTTACAAGCAATGTAAAAATAGTCATTTTGTAAATAATATAATGGTCTTTCAATAAATTATTGAGAGACCGTTTTTTATGAGAGTAAGTTTGTGCAAAATCATTTTCACCTTATAAGGATGAGAAGGAAAATGGCGGGAGAAAAAGGAGGAATTTTTTTTTAGCATTAATTATATTTTTCACATAATTTTTGTCTCATTTGTTTGGCGGTTCGGCAGGGTAATAGAGGAAGTTCACAGAACAATTCATACCGAAGTTTTAATTAAACCTTAATCAGCTCTTCAACTTCATCAAACTCGAGTTACTAGTGTGTGCATAGGCCAGGCTAACGCAATTTCCACATTCTTTGTCTATTGAAATTCCACTCCCTTCCCTATTTCGCTCCCCTTCCCATCGAAACATACTCCAAGTGACTTGTGGTGCATAGGTCGGGCTAACGCAAAGCCGGAAAAGCTACATCCACTCCAAACTGTGGCATCTACTCGCGAAACTGTATGCAAGACCGTTATTGAAGCTATGGGTTTCGAGGATCCTAGGTCACAGGGGAAAACCCAGCTCCACGATTGGAACCAGAACAGGGGATGTATTTACCAAGAGGCTCCACGAGGCCTATCAACCCCACCTAGCAGTCTAGCACCGCGAACTTACCAGCTTACCAACTAGGCTACCACCACTTCCTCCGTTAACCAGCACATTGATTTACAGGAATTAAATTTGAAGCTTAACCCAAAATATATGCTGTACAAATTATTGTGAAGATACACATATATAGACATGTTTGATGTATCCATTCACGAACTAATACAAAACTATCGGAGGCAGAATTCCTATTCAGAATCATGACTAGGAACTTAATACCGAGATTAAAAATTAAGAATACAGCCTTTCTGAAGCAAAAATAGTTTGTGGTTGACATTACCTAGGCCGGGATCTCATGTTTGTCAGGCAGATGTTAACAGCCTAGCTTCAGTGACGAAATGTTTTGACCACCTGCTCAATCCGTCGTCGACAAAGCGGACAATTTGATAATTGTGAACAGCAAGCTGTGCAACAGCACATATGACCACATCTGCAGATCATTATTGTGCAAGTTGTTAAGGTCAGACATCAATTGAAGTTCGTTTTTAAAAGGAATTTGAGAAACCACATCTAGATGATATCAGAAATGCAACCATAACTTGAAACAAGAACGAAACCACAATGTTCACGAATAAAATTTAAGGCTCATACAAAAACATTAACCACATCCTCGAATTTATTACCAAAAGGACAATCTCCTTCCTTGGATAACGAATACCGCCCACAATGGATATAGTTACTTGGATGCCTTAAGCTGCGGCATCAACTAGTAACGTGTGAAGGAGAAAGATAGAGAGAAGGAGGGTGGGCGCAACAAACTACACACAGAGTCTCCCCAATATAACATTGGCATACTTTTTTATTTCAGCAGGCCAATATAAACAGGCCTGAATGCACAAGAACACATTTTACTCTGTGATGCTAAGTCTTGGCGGGAGAAGAGGATCAACAGGTGAGGGACCCCAATAGATACCAAATAATAGCATAATACAGCATTCAGAACGAGAGGTATGGACTTACGGGACAAATACAGCATTGTACTCATGCTCCAAGCATATGACACAGAGATCTGGCATCAAACTATCTCTCTTTGAAGTTTCCGATCCATTCTCATCTTTCATTTCTGAACAAACAGGCAGCCGAAGTAAATTTAGTTTCACAGGAAAGACAACAGCAACAATAACACCTTAGTCCCAGAATAATTCAGGGTTGAAAAGAGATCAAATTTCAAATAGACATTAAATGATGGTCCAAGATATTACCATCACCATTCTCCCCAGATCTTTTTGCTGCTGCTTCCAGAACCCTACACAAGCATTTAAAAAAGAAAAAAGATTTGAGTGGTCTAGCACACAACACAAGAGAGCGAAAGAGCCAACAAAGTATCCAAATATTCCACCATAATACTACAGCCTTTGTTATCTTCAAAATAAAGTTGAAGCTCGCCAATAGCAACAAAGTATTAGTTTATGGATTCACAATTCACAAGCATAAAATTATAATGCATGCAGCTAGTTATTCAGCTAGATGAAGTCAGACCAATAGATGCATGAAAGAACTCAAATGTATTGATTAAGTTATAATCACGCAGATGCGAATACAAGTCAGATTAAGATGTATTGGCCTAACATGAAGGGTTCATTGGTTTCTGCGTACAATTATTCAGATGCCCAGTACAACCAATAACAGCAACTAAGCAGCAGCAGCAGCAACAACAACAACAACAACAACAACCACCACCAAGCCTTATTCCCAAAATGATTTGGGGTCGGGTAACATGAATCATCATAAGTAACCGTCTTGGGAATGTCATATAAGTTAACGATTATAGTGAATAAAGTTAGAAAAATAATAAAGACGTTTAATATGAGTTTACAGCAACAAAGCCTTAGGGTCTGTTTGGATAGGGGAATTTGGAGGGAAGGGGAGGGGAAGGGAAGGGAGGGGAATTGTATCCCTTGTTTGGATACAAATTTGTAAGGGGAAGGGAGAGAAATTGAGGGATTTGGGAGGATGAGTTTTCCCATCTTTTCCTTGATTTTCGTCTCTCCAAAGTTGGAAAGATTTGGAAGGAAAATGCACCAATATTATGTCAAATTACAGAAATGCCCATAGATATTCATAAAAACACAACTACATTTTTCAAAAATTCCCAAATTAACCTTCTTTTATTTCTCTCAGATCTCTCCTTCCCTAACCACCACTGCCGTCACCCACAACTGCCGCCGGCCCACACCAACCACCACCTTACCCGGCGCCAACACCACCACTCCAACCACCCAACTACGGCGACCACTTCCCCCTTAAAAACACTCTCCAACCACCACCTTAAGACCACTTAATTTCAGATCTAGGGTTTAAAAACCAAAAACAAAAAGATATTTACCGGCCAACGAGGGCCGGTTCCGGGTAGGCGACGAGTTAGGGAGGTGGTGCACAGATGCTAGAGGGAGGGACGAGGGTGGTTCGTGCCGGATCTTAGTAAAACGAGGGAGGAGGCAAACAAAGAAACCGCTTCGCACGCGGTGGACGGAAAGGATATGGTGGCCGTCGAAGGCTACCGTGAACTTGTCGTACCGCTGCGGTTTGGTTGGTGCCCTCGGCGCCGGAGTTGGTTGTCGCTAGTGTTAGGCGCATGGTGGCGCTGTGGCAGCGCAATGAGAGGAGAGAGAAAACAATAAGCTTGGGATTGGTTTTTGTTTTTTATTTTTGTTGTATTATTATTGATTTTGCTTTTAATTATGAAAAATTAATATTAATTGCATCACTTCTTTTCGTTTCACTATATTTCCTCACTTATCCAAACGAGGGGCATTGATATACCCTCCCTTCCCTCCCCTCCCCTCCCCTCCCTTGTCCTCCTAAAAGTGTACCCAAACAAGCTCTTAGCGTAAAAATAATTTGAGCTCAGCTAACATGAAATGTGACCTTGAAAAGTGAAACAAGAAGACTATCGCTCAGAGAAAGTAAACAAAGAAAACTAAAGTGTAAGAGCGTGAGATAAGAGGAGTGAAAACATATGGACGAAGAAGATCACAGGGCGGTGTAACTGGAAAGCTGAATATAAGGATGTAAAGAGCGGCGATAGAAGTGAAGAAATTAAAGACTTGGAAACTTTAAGAAACCTTTACGAATGAGAATAAAGTATTGATATACTCCCTCCAGTCCCATCCTCCTTTTTCATCAATTTTATCCAATTCTTCACATTTCCAGTAAGGTTTTCCTTCATAAAATCATACCCTACCTCCTTCCCCACTTTTTTTCATGTTACCTATAACAATGGTCAAAAAGCAAATGGGAACAATTGGGAGAATTGGAAAGAGTAAAACGAAAACCAGTTGCAAAACAAAAGGAGGCACATATCACTAACGGTCATACTTACCTCAAGAGTGGGTCTGCCCCTAACCCCATAGTATTTCGACCCTACATCACTCTTCGAGCTTCTAAATCAGTTCTTGTCTCAAACTGTCAAGAACCTAATTCAGTTCTCCCTACTCTTATCTTTAATAAAAGTACCCCTACATTTTTCCTAATTATATCATTCTTCCGCTGATCTGGATGGACATCCAAGTGATCCAACGCACCACATGCGACTCGGCTATATTCATCTTAGAAGCGTCACCCTATTTCATGACTCTAATGCCTCTAAGGCCCTAGCTATGCAGCAATGTACTTCAACCACACCTGATTTTGATTCAGTGACCCACATCCAAATTCTCATGTAACTTTAAGATGCAAAAAAAAAAAAAAAAAAAAAAAAAAAAAAAAGATCAGAACCTGGGACAATTATTTAAACCCGTGCCACTCTGCATCTATTCTCCGTAACTTGCATTTCAGAAGCATAATCTTTCTTCCTCAAGAGTCTAAATGCTATCTCCATAATTCCAAAAAAATTCCAACAAGAGACTGACACTCCATTCGGCATTGTAACTGTGATGTGATATAGTAGTTTATAGTTGAGTAAATTCATGGAAAGTGATTTGTACTTTAGCACTAAACAAAAAGGGTTTACACCCATAGAGTTTCCTTATAATTCATCCTTTCATCTCAGATTCTACCCTTTATTACATTTCGTACACCAATTCAGCTACTTCAGCTTCCTTCACAACTAATAACAAAAACCAAGCTAGTCAGATAGTTGTTATTTGTCAACACATAAGCACATAAAAGAAAGACTGTGGAGGCTAGAACACAGCAATAGGCTAACCAATGCCAAGAAAACAGGATAACCAATGCACAGTAGCTTTCTTTGTGACCAACATCATTCCACAAAGCTGATCAGGGACCTCAGACTTCTATCAAGGATATGACATATCAACAAACCAAGGACATACTTATGGCCTTCAATGTTTACCACAATACTATTATGCTGCAAAATGGGGATGGACAAATATGGCACCATACCGTTTGTGGAGCTCCCAACGCCGCCTTCTTTCTAGGATAAGTCCGAGGGTATGTTTGGCGATCAGATAGACACCAAACACCGTGAATCCAAAGGAGGCATACTTATACCATCTGAAGCACAAAAACATTTTTAGACATAGGGAGGTGAACACAGAATGATTTACAAATTCAATGAATATGGTTATGAAATACCTAGCCCACTTGCCAAGATTTGCAATAAGTTGATCAATAGTTTTTGGAGAAACATAAAAAGGCCCTTTGTGAGGTCGTTGAACGCGAACTGTACCTACATCATCTTTAATTGCCTGGCATAAAAAAACATAATGAAAAGGATCAGGTACAATCACCATATATAAGGGAAAATAGAAGGTGAACAGGAACCAATGTATACATAAACAGTCAGATAGCCCTGTAAGACAGTAACTCATTAAGTAATCATCACATATGCGCAGAATGGCAGTACAGGTACAGCCGGAAATTCAACAATAACGATAAGGCTCCTATGTTTGAAAGGGCCCAGAAGTAACATCACATGGAAATTCGTAAAAATTATTAATATGATAGATATGAGTGATATCAACAAATGAAAATATTTTCGGCTAAAATGGCAATGTTGAATATAATTGAAGTTCTAATACTGCTTCTTTCACATAGTTGATCAACTCAGAAAAAAGACTCCTAAATCTACAATGCAACGTGTTACAGCCCTCCGTCAAGCACGCTCTACTACTACTAGCTAGGGCATGTTCCAACAAGATTGAACCTCCTTCAGGCGCCTTGTCAAATTGAATAAAGTAAGGACCATGTCACTTAAATTAAAAAAAAAAAAAAAAAAAAAAAAATCTCAATGGTATCATACCTCACCTACGACAGTTAAGGGTGTCCCTGTAGGAAGAACACGTTCAGTACGCTTTACACCCAGCATCTGAAAGTAAAGTTGGCGTTAGAAATGGTAAGAAAAGCTGGCAATCTACAAACTTATTCGGGTTATCAAAAGGAGGACTACCTTAAGACCTTGAAGATAGTCCAAAGTCCCACGTACAAGCGATCGACCTGACTCTTCAAACATTTCACTCCCAATAGTCAGTTCCATGCCAGTGGCGGCCCGCGCTCCTACAACGCAAACACGACCTGTGCCATCGTCCTTAAAAGGACCAAAAAAACAGTAATCAGAATATCAGATATTCGCAAGCAACTGAACAAATTGTTCCATTGATTTCTATTGTGCACCCATTCAAGCTATATCCACATCTTCAGAATTTAAAGCTTCAACAGACCAACAAAAGAAATCTCAGATAATGTGCAAAATGTTACCAGGTACCACGGGACCTCTTTACTCATGCATAGCATCAATGCAGAATCCTGTACCCATGAACCAGCATCATTGTGTTTCAAGAAGTGCTGCTCAGCCTGACATAAACAGATGAGAATAATAAAAACAAAAAAAACGATGCACAACTACAATTCAGTTTGAAATAAAATTAAACTAATGGCAAAAGGCTTGTGAACCAAAAGAAATCTCTCAAAGCAGAATGGCACCAGTTATAAGAGCGACAGTGCATAATGAATGGAAACCATATGAAAGTGCAAAACCAATTTGCAATTCACAAACCAAACAATACAGGATTTGTGGAGTCGTAGGAAGCTAAGTGATGTACCGTTTCTTCAACAATGACACCTCGTAGACCACTGTATTCACATTTAATCGGGGAGTCCGATCCAACTCGTCCAGACACGGAGACAACCAATGGTAGAACTTTGGATGCGGCATCTAGCATTATTGCTGAACAGTTACGAAAGGAAGAGGAAAAAAATTAAAACCCTGGTCAGCAGTCAATAGACAACTAATCTAACAACAACCCATTGAAATTAGCTGCCTTATATAACCTGCTACTAAGCTATTCCGCCTGAACCCCCAACCACGCCAACTTGAAATAAATTCCCAGCAGACGATGAACATAACAACAATACACGAAAAAGTACGAGAATATGATTCAAGACAATGCACACTCGAACCAAACTATGCTTGCAACTCGCAAGAACAGTATGTTGTCAGTCAATATCAAGTTTCAACAGACAAACAATGTGGTGTACAAGTGAAAGCTAACACTGATTATTATGAGCAAATTGAAGTCTGACAACAACACTAACTAAACTCGAAAAAAAGGGCACCCCAGACTAACTAAACTCGAAAATCACAACAAAATCAATCGAATTTGGACATAACGAAAACGAAAGCGAAATCAAGTAAGTAATGATCAGCTCACCTAAATCCTTCAACTGATGGACTCTCGCCACAGATTTTAGAGCTTCTGCATCCCTAAAAATCACAACAACCAAGAAAATCAAAACCAATTCAACAAACAAATACAATTAATATCCAAAGTTCATAATTACTAAAAATTACTAACAAAATAAAATAAAAAATGAGAGAGAGAGAAAATAAACCTGCCACTACTTCTACCAAGAACGTAAAGAGCGGCTCCACTCAAACAACAACTAATCCCACCCCATGGAAGCATATTTTCATAGAGCTGCTAATTAATCTAATCAAATCTAATCTTCAAAACCCTAATTTTAATTTTGACACCAAGCAAAGTTGAGCATGTGAAATAATCACCATGCTATTGACTAGTATTGATTAATGAAAATTCCCCAAAATATAAGAGGTGGAATAATTCGTGGAGTAGTTTCAGAAAGAAGGGAAGATTGTAGAGGAAGAAAGAATTAGATGCGATGAGTGAGCGAGAGAATGGAGAAAGGTGAGAATTGGGGAAAACGAGAGGAGACAGAATTGTTGGGTTTTTTTTTTCCCCTGTTCAGAAGTTGTTGCTGGGTAAGGAAACTGTAGGAAAAATGGTGGAGGATTGTCAGTTTTTGTTCAGAGAATCTAGTGTTTGTTTCCGGAATGGTACTTTGATACGGAGCTTGGCGCACCAAGGGTCCAAGGCCAACCAATACGGATTGGATTACATCATTGAAAAGGTTGAGTTTGAGTTTTCCACTCTAAGAATCCACGGAAATATGTTCTCGTAACTACCATTTAAATTCACGGTTTAATTGGTATGAGAACTCTTCTTCCCATGAGAATAATGAGAAACACTTCCAATCATTAGATCAAGATATGAAGGGTCGGTCGTGGGGATTTGTCGTGAGGTTTGAGTTTTCTTTCCCAATCAAATTGATATTGATTGTAATCGATGGCTATCGGATGGCTACCAGACTATAGTATGTTTGTATAAGAGATTGAAATTGACTGATGATGAAGAGGTTGTGGTAGAGGTCGAGATTGATGCAGATCAAGAATTGGTGAAGCTAAGTGTCCCTTTGCGTGATGGGGAAATTATTCATGACGGAAGCCTATAATCCTGAGTCTTCCAAGAACATTATGTGCAAAAATTTGAACATTTCCAATCGATTCGTGGTAAGAGAATAGTCTGATTATATTTTTATGTTTCAATTCTTTGTGATGTCGAAGAAATTACGTGTTTTGAAGGAGGGTCCTTGGGATTTTGATGATCATTTATTAGTGTTCTTTGTTATGAAAGGGGATGAATATCGCTCTGATTTTTTTGTTTCATAAGGGTTAAATGTTAGATTTGTCATTGCTATAAAGAACTCAAGCAATGCAAAAACTAATTGGTGACACTATGAAGCGTTTTATTGAATTTTATGATTCGGGGACCTCTCTAGATTATCCAATGATGCAATTGTTGGGGTTTGGGCAACTCCGAGACAATTGCTTGTTTGAAAAAGTTGCTACGAAAGGAATGGCCGGAGATGGTTATTTTGTTGGATGAGTGGTAGGGAAATGGAGGGGGTGACCGATGAAAAAACAATTTAGTTCTACATTTAGTAGAGTTTTGGTTTTTTTGAATAATTTAGTGAGAGTCAAAACAAGTGAAATTGTGAGAGACCCCAAAAAATAAAAGATTCTCACAAAAGTTATTAGGCCCCGTTTGGAATCGGGTTGGTTTCAGTATGGAATTAAGAGCCCAATTCCAAATGTTTGTTTTCAAAAAGAATGATTGTGGGGCACACTGGTATGGGTTTCATAAACCTACAGGAATTGGGTTGTGAATCCCCTCACCCTCTCCCTGACTCATCATGAAACCGGATGCTAAAAAAAAATGAAATCAAAACATGTCAAATCATAATCATCACCCACAACCCAATCAACCATTATCACCGATTAATCATCTTAACCTTGAAAAAAATCATTACCATCATATCCATGAATGATCACCACCACCATGACACCATGCCATCAACTCAGACTCCATGCGACCCAGCGACGACCACAACCTACCTCAACCACCACAGTACGACCATGTCCGGCTAGTGGCTAGTCTGTTACTGCATACTGCCGCCCCAATCAAAGTTATGGGTTACCCTTGACGGACTATTTCGTGAAGAGATGAACACATTGCAATCAGGCCTAACAATTTCAAAGTTGTTGTTCAACAAGTTTGTGATTTGGCAATACGAAGTGGATCATTGATGATTGATGAATAACGATGGAGCAATAGATAATGAATTAATGATGCATAATGGCGAATCCTATACATTTTTCCTCTTTTTTTTAGTATTTTTTTGGGGAGGATAAAATGAATAACCAAACAACTTTTAATAGGTATCGGTATGTGGGATGAACAAATTCATATCACCCGGGTGACAATAAAACTCATTCTTGATTTCAAGATTGAATCAAAAGGGACTTGGGTATTTAGGTAGAGTCCAAACTTTCAAAAACCCGTGATTTAAAAATTACTAGTTTTAAGCCTGTGCGTTGCACGTTTAAATATTATATCATTTTTAATGATTTTTTTGTTTATAACAAATTATGCTATCATTTCAATACAAATAATCCATAACAATTGTTGTGATGCTGCTTACATGTATTTTAAAATCTTGATCAATTAAAAAAAAAATACAAAGTTGTCTAGATTGTTCATGTTTAAATTATACAAACAATATTTCGTATCTATACTCTTCAAAAACACCCTTTTTTAATAGATATAGTATATAAAGTCGATTGTAATCATTAAGCATTGCTTATCGAAAAATGTATAAATGGATCTCAAATTGAAATTCATTTCAAATCAAATAAAATGATATATGTTTCAAAAGTTTCTGATACACTAACCAATTGTATGATCAATCATATCGTGTTTCTATAATATAGTGTAAATGGTTAATAATTAACTGTGTAATCTATCCTCTCATTTTTTGCTCTTTCACCATACACTAAACTCTTTGAGTAATTCTTAAATGATGGACTCTTCATTTTGCTCTTTCACCATACACTAAACTCTTTGAGTAGTTCTTAAATGATTGACTCTTCTTTTTCGATCTTTCACCATACACTAAACTCTTTGAGTATTTCTCAAATGATGGACCCTCTCTATGCTCTTCAAAAATCCCTCTTTTATATAAAAAAAAGAACAGATGTTTAAATTCCATTTCAAATCTTTCATGAGTGCGTTGCACGGTACACATGTTATATTGTGTATGATAATTCTTATTATATAAAAGTTCCACGTTGAACATGTTTCTTCGATAGTCAGATGTAGTGTTTATATTTTGTTTGTTGAGTTTAGTTTAGGAATAGCCACTATCATTTTTGCAATTTTCGCTACATGACTGCTGATTAATGCATTTCTATCAAACATATGTATAATGAAACTCATTTTAGATTAAATTTCAAAACAGGTTGAATGAGTTATATGTATTACTTTTATGATATATAAAATGAAAGTTAAGACTAATTATGTCGCGTCACATTTAAATAACTTTCAAATTGCAATTTTATGAAAGTATCACTACTACAAAAAAGCCCTAGTGCAACACCTCAAAATCGTTGCATTATGGCCTATTCGTTGCATTAGGCCTAATGCAACGAAATATTGTCATTGCATCTGCCTCCCTTGCAATAGGTCTACTGCAACGAAACTTTGTGCCTACTGCAACGGTGCAAGGATGGAAACTAAACTCGTTGCATTAGGGTCTTGGGACATATTGTAACGCTACTAATGCAACGATATGTACCTATTGTAACGCTACTAATGCAACAACAGAAGCCTAATGCAACGGTAGTACCAATAATGCAAATAATGATACTAAAAACATTTATAATAATAATAATAATTTAGGCTACGTGGGATTTGAACCCACACCGTTGTGCAAAATTTGCACAAAGCTCTACCATTAAGCTAATAGCCTTGTATTATAGTAATTAATATTGGGTTAAAAAGAAAGGATCACTCCCTCAGTCTATGTTGCACAGAAAAAGGCAAACAGCTAGTCACTAATGAAAATATGAGATAACGTGAAGATAATATGAGGAAGTGAGAGAAATGCACTTACAGCTAACTAGAACACTATGATAGTTTTTTAAATGTAGACAAGTTTCTTTCACGGCATTTTCTTAGTGTTCTGCAAGGAGGGAATATGATAGGATTTAAAGACATGTTTTAGACGCTAGCTATCCCTTAGTGATTTTACAAGGGCTGGAAATTTTGGAAACAAATTATAAAGGTATTGATAGTAGTCTAATAAGAAGAGTACCTGCCCAAATCTGTAGCAATAGTCTCTATACTACGAAGAACAAGAGTTATAAGAACAAGAGTAAGTAACAATGAATAGAGTACCTGAATATAGGAGCTCTCAATGAGCTTTTGAAGATCGTCCAATCAAATGGCAGCGTGATAGACATACCGCATAACTTGTGACGCCTAACCTCTGATAAAGTAAATGGTAAGGCGGATAACAATCACGAGACATACTAGTATGGGACAACAAGAAAGATTCTTGTGAAAAGATATATTCATCAGTGAATATGCAAACTCAACTATACTTGAGATGTTTGCCAGTTCATATTAAACTTGCAACTAGTGAAGCTCAGACTTGTGACACAAAAGTGCTAAAACCTAAACTATACAGCTTAGAAAACAGACCATGATTCGCACGCAAAGGAAAATTGCTCGAATATACATGGGAGCTAAAACTCACACAGAGTTGGAAAAGTAAGATGCTCAACAGCGTCTATTCTTGGACGAGAACATATGTTATATATAAAGTCAACAAAAAAACTAAAGGAAAATAAAAGCTACATGGCTCCAGCCTCCAGGTATTTCATTATACACCACATAGAAGAATAAGAACCTTCAAGCCAATAGGTTGTAAGCATTGTCTTACATTATGCACTTACGTTGTGTTCAATGCCGTTAATTTTTCAAAATATGATGCCAATGATGTTGATCCATATTTATTAGGTGGTTGCATAAAATAAAACATAGTAGCATGTAACTGAGATAAAGTCGACAAGGAGTATACCGAAATTGACGTACAAATCTAGAAGTGGGAGATAAAGTTCAATTGTTCTGCCATCCAATTTTGGGCTTTCATACTTAGATATGACACACATCTATTGTAACTACCTTCACAAACACACTTATGCTAGAAAATAGTTATACTACTGTCACTATCTTGTAGTAGTGTCGTGACTCATAGTCCCATAACCATAACCATAAGTCTCACAATATATCCAATATAAATTGACAATCATATGCGAATTAAGGTAGAGAGTCGCAAAAAAAAAAAAAAAAAAGAAACACACAAAAAAAAAAAAAAAACGTTTGAAAAAAGAGTGACAGAAGACAAATGACCTGCTGGCTGCTGATGATCAAAGCTCAGTGAGAGAAAAAAAGTCACAGCATAGCTCAATAGAAATACAATATAGCTCCAAAGTCAATAGACCAATATTAGTAGAGAGTATGTTTAGTAGAATTGCAGGCTCAATTGTAAGTGTGTATATCTAATTAGTAGAATTTAAGCTCATAGATTCAAGAATGCTGGTACACGAAGCGACTGAATGATATGGCTTAGTTTGCATCCGGTTGTATTTGAACTTAAATTAAAAAAAAAAAAAAACAGAGAAAAAAAATATAGACGGAGAAGACAGCCTAATGAACTACTGCCTAGATGACATCCACGCATAAGTTAGCAAGAATCGCATTTTGCACGGGAGCTATAACGCTAAGAATCATTCACAAGCAATGATAGAGAGAGAAGATGATGCAGAAGACAGTTTGGTTAGCAATCCTATATCATGTAAAGTATTTCTATTGGTGGAAGTAACTCAATCAAAACTTGATAAACTACTACTACTCGTACAAGAAAAATAGATAAACTTCTACAGCATAACAACAAGGAAAGCAATTAAAGCAAAAGTTCAAAACTAATAATGTTAAAGAAAAACCGATTCTCAATTGGTACAGTTGATTCAAAGAAAAAGAAAAAAAAAAAACAATAGGGTTCTAACATTGTTATTACCGATTGATTGGAGCCCAGAAATACAATCGTCCATCGCATAGCGGCCAATCCCGAAATTTCCCTATTACCTACAAGATTCAATAATGAAATATTCATGAACAATTAGAAGCTAAATATAACCCAACTTAAGCCAATTGATATTCATACAAAAGCAGTAGAATTAGAGCTTGAATGGCGTTAAGAATACAAAAAAAAAAAAAAAAAAAAAAAAAAAAAAAAAAAAAAAAAAAAAAAAAAAAACCATCAACATTGAATTGGATTTGGGGGTTAGGGTTTCAATCTGAGGGAGTGAGCGAGGGACTTCGCAGCGTAAGTAGGCAACCAGCGAAGGTCGACCGACGTCTGAAGTATTCTGTCAGAGTAATAAGGACGGCGGTGGTAGGCTGGTGGCGACGAATTGTCGGGGGAGAAAGATGTAGGCGGATCAGAGAGGACATGAGAGGGTCGAGGAAAGAGAGAGAGTGATTAGAAAATGTGAGTTTTTTGAGATGGGAAATTTGGATAATGGGTTCATTTTGAGAGATTTTTTTTTTTTTTTTCATTCACTAGTCCGTTGCGCTAGCTCAATGCATGCAACAAGTAGTTACATAATGCAACGACATCTGACAATTCGTTGCAATAGGTCTATTTCTAAAATGGCAAATTCATAGTCGTTGCAATAGGTTAGCAAATGCAACGATTTCATATTTCGTTGCATAAAAAGGGTTGCATTAGGTCTTTTTTGTAGTAGTGTATGGAGGTCGGGCTAATAAATATTGTGAGAATCTTTCATACTTTGGACACTCTCACCATTTCTCTTATTTTGGACTCTTTCTAACCTTTTTTATTTTTCTAAAAAACAAATCTCTACTAAATGTATACGGAGTAATTGAATTATTTTGCATATCGTAAAAATGTGTAAATGGATCTCAAATTGAGATACATTTCGAAACAAATATAATGATATATGTTTTCGATGACTACTGATTAATGCATTTCTATCAAACATATGTATAATGGAACTCATTTTAGATTAAAATTTCAAAATAGGTTTAATGAGTTATATGTATTAATTTTATGATATACAAAATGAAAGTTAGGTTTAATTATGTCGTGTCACATTTAAATAACTTTCAAATTGCAATTTTATGAAAGTATGGATTTTGGCTAATAAATGTTGTGAGAATCAACATGAAAAGTAACCAAACAAATATTATAACTCCAAGGAATTAATTCCAAGGAAAAGTATGTTTCATGTTTTCCTAGAAGTATTAGAGTTTTACAAATATTATATCGTGTTTAATGATTCTTATACAAAAAGTTTCACGTTGAACATGGTTCTTAGTTAGCCAGATGTAGTGTTTATTTTTTGTTTGTTGAGTTTAGCTTAGGAATAGACACAATATCATTTTCGCAATTTTCACTCGATAACTGTTTTTTAATTTTCTGATATACAAAATGAAAGTTAGGACTAATTATGTCGTGTCACATCTAAATAATTTTCAAATTACAATTTTATGAAAGTATGGACTCTGACTAATAAATGTTGTGAGAATTTTTCATTTTTTAATTTGGACTCTCTCGCCATTTCTCTTATGTTGGACTTTAAACTTTTTAAGGAAAAAAACGAATTTCTACTAAATGTACACGGAGTAACTAAATTGTTTCATATCGGAAAAATGTGTAAATGGATCTCAAATTGAGATACATTTCGAAACAAATCAAATGATATATGTTTTTAAATTTTCCAAATACACGTAACCAATGTTACGAATGATTATGTCTCAAATATATTACATACATTTATGAAAGAGTCTCACGAAAATAAGGATTCTATATGTGAATTATTAATTATTGTTCGTGTGAGTTTTTAATAATAAAATGTGGGTATTTCTCATTTTTCAAACTCTCTCAGTATTTCGCTTTTGTTGGATTCTCTCTTGGTTCTTCAAAAATCTCTCTTATTATATATATACACACACATACATTTACGAAAGAGTCTCACGAAAATAAGAATTCTATATGTGAATTATTAATTATTGTCCGTGTGAGTTTTTAATAATAAAATGTGGGTATTTCTCATTTTTTAAACTCTCTCAGTATTTCGCTTTTGTTGGATTCTCTCTTGGCTCTTCAAAAATCTCTCTTTTATATATATATAATTAGATTTCAATGTGACACTACATAATTGGTCATAACTTCATTTTATATAGGAAAAATTTCTAAAATACCCCTGAGGTTTCCGAGTTTTTCTGTTATACCCCTCTGGTTTCCGAGCAATCCAGAGTGCCCATGAGGTTTGCAAAATCGAGTTTTTTCGGGTTTTTGACAAACGGCGTATAACACCGTTAGTAAATTATGTTTATTTGACATATTTTAAAAATAATTAATCTTTAATCCAAATTCAAAAGAAAAAGAAACAAAGAGAATTAAAAAAAAAAAATTAATCAATGAAAAATACAAATCCCAAACCCAACTACCACCCATGACCACCCCTCCCCAACCCCGAATGTCGCCCATGACCAGCCACCACTGTAGGCACTGAAAATTTGTTAATGTGCCGTAAATTAGATAAATTAATTATTTATGAGTTAATATCAAATTTTAACTCAATTTAATTAATTTTGCCCTATTAAATGAAATCTGGGTTGATTCGATTACTAATTTGGGTTAATTGGATCATGATTCGGATAAAACAGGCAATTGGGCCAAGTCCACATAAAGCCTGAATATAGGCCCGCGACTACAAGCCCGCCATAAATTAGGTCTTCACTTTATATTATAGAGTGAGACTCATTCAATAGAGGGTTGGAAAAATCAGAGAGAAGAAAACCCCCAGAGGAATTCTCAAACTCCCAGCCACACGCAGTCAACAAGCACATCCGTGCCGCCTGCAAATCAAATCAAACACAAGTTCAAACAACCAAGTTCAAGGAGAGATTCAAGTCCCCTGCGACCCTCTCAAGAATAACAACAACGCACACGGACGACGCGCGCACCCCCTACATCACGTACGCTACCACTGTAGTGTATCGTACGGCGTACCCCTTACTGCGTAGTAGAATTCAGAGGATTACATTAGAGATTGTACACTTAACTTTCTGATATTAATAAAATATTCATTTGTTTCCTTATTTTGTCTTAGTACAAAATTTGCGTTAACAAATTTGGTGAACCCGACGTGAAAGCTCTACCTCTCATCCCTACTACGTACGTATCAACTACTGCAACGACGATGTCTGCTGAACAGCACACTCCTCGTTCCTCCAAGAAGACCTCTAGCAAAGTAACGCAGAGTTCTCCTAGCACTACTACAGCGTAACCCACCGGCATCTGCACCAGAGGGATGGCGAAGAAGGCTGTCGTCAACGCTGCTGCTGCTCGCCTTCGTGCTGCCGAGGTTCCTAAGCGGTCTCGCAGATTCTCTGCTGCCTCCATCGCTGTAGCAGCTACTGCTATAATTGCGTCTGCTTCCCCTCAGCGCAAGAAGATTAAGGATGTGAAGACCTGTAGCCCTGAGAAGAAGTATAAGCCGATCGTCGCATCTGTCATGACGATAACACCAAAGACTGTCGAAGAACAGTTGGCAGAAATGCAGGCCCACTTCGAGAAGCTCAGGCTCGAGAACGAAGAAAAGAACAAGAAGATTGAGGATTTCCAAAAGGAGGTAGCTGAGCTGCGCAAGGCTGAGAAGCCACTTAACTCCGAAAAGGAGGGTAGCAGCGACGAAGAGGAAGAGGAGGATGACGAGGACGAGTCTGAGCATGATGATATCATCAAAACCAAGGAGAGCTCCTACTCCCAAAAGCAGCTGCAGATGCTGATAGCAGATGCAGTTAAGAATCAGTTTGGTGAAAGCTCTGCGAATAGCTTTCGCTATGTCAAGCCTTATACCAAGAGGATTGACAAATTGAAGATGCCTTCACGCTATCAACCGCCGAAGTTCCAGCAGTTCGACGGGAAGGGCAACACAAGACAGCACATTGCGCACTTTGTGGAAACATGCAATAATGCTGGAACTGGAGGCGATCGACTGGTCAAGCAGTTCGTTAGGTCCCTCAAAGGTATCGCCTTCGAGTGGTATACCGACTTGGATCCTGAGTCTATCGACAGTTGGGAGCAAATGCAAGATGAATTCTTGAACAGGTTCTACAACGCTAGGCGCATTGTTAGTATGAGCGAGCTCACAAATACCGTCCAATGGGATGAGGAACCCGTTCTTGACTACATCAGCCGTTGGCGTGCACTGTGTCTTGAGTGCAAAGATAGGCTATCCCCGAGTTCAGCTGTAGAGATGTGTGTCAATGGTATGCACATGGACTTGCCGTATAGTTTGAAGTCAAATAAGCCTAAAGACTTCCAAGACCTTGCGACACGCGCTTATGACCTGGAGCTTACATTAAAGGCGCGTAAGAAAGAACGTACCTCTTCTTTTACGAAAACTTTATTTGAAAAGAAGGAGTATAAGAAAAGTGACAAGACCTCCAAGGGCACGACAAAGGAGGCTATGGCCGTCACCACCAGCAGCGGTCCCATCAAGATCTCTACAAAACCAAAATACGAAAAGAAAAAGGATACGTCAACAAGGGAGTACAACCGCGACAGGCCTTCGTTGAAAGAGCTGATGGCCAAAAAGTATCCTTTTCCCGACTCGGACGTGCCAGAGATGTTGGAGCAGCTGCTAAAGAATAAGCTCATCGAGCTAACTGAAGCAAAGCGTCCTGAGGAGGTAGGTAAAACCGATCATCCTAGGTACTGTGCGTACCACAGGCTGATCAGTCATCCCACAGGAAAGTGCGTTGACGCGAAAGAGAAAATGATGGACCTCGAGAAAAGGGGTGTGGTAGCTTGGGACTATGACGACGTCGTGGAAACAAACTGTACTACAGTAATGGAGGATTCACTCCCATCTTGTCCATGTGATAGCAAAGCTGAGTGGTATGCTCATTCCATTCGGTTTGGTAGTCTTGAACCTATGCTAGTATGGCGTCCAAGACCGACCCCACAACCAAATCTTGTGTCATCAGAGGTAGAGGCGCAAGAGAAATCAAACATATCACCAGGCTCCTTAGATGTCGATGACGATGAAGGGTGGACGCTGGTGACGAGAAGAAAGTCAAGGAGGCAAGCGAAGCCTCAACCACAACTTGTGTTACACAAAAGGACACAACCAAAGAAGAAGGGTCCCCGTCGACCTAAAGGAAAGAAGAAGCCAAAGAAGGTCGTAAGGCCATATGTGCTGCCAATCGACTTCTTGGAACAAAGTCCATCGGCGCCTGTCACCCTGAAGTAGGGATGGGCATAGACCCAGGACCCGACCCAGACCCGTTGGACCCGACCCGCTCGGGTCGGGTTTGGGTCTTAAAAATTAGGACCCGACGGGTCCGGACCCGACCCATACCCGCACACATTAATTACGGGTCGGGTTTGGGTCCAAGAATTGAGACCCAGACCCGACCCAGACCCGCCTAAGTTTTAAAAAAAATGAAAAATTCTAAAAGTTCTATCTTAGATTTGCGTCTTTTCCTAACATAGCATGAGTTTTACATGTATTCCTACTCCCCGAATCCTTATTTCATCTACAAATATCTAAATTCATCACCTCTCTTGTCTTGGTCTAATTGTTTTTCATATATTTTAGATGTGAACATATGCTAATTTCTTTTTGCTTATTGTATGTGGCGGAATATCAAGCAAATAAAATTCTTAACTAGAAAATATTGTTCGTTGGAAGCGTTATACCATTTGTTTCAGGGACCCGCACGAGACCCGGACCCGACCCAAACCCGACGGGTCCGGATCCGGGTCTAGAAAATTAGGACCCGACGGGTCCGGATCGGGTCCGGGTCTACACAAATTTATACGGGTCCGGGTCCGGGTCTTAGCGGACCCGACCCAAACCCGACCCATGCCCATCCCTACCCTGAAGGAGTTCTTCCCCGCAGAATACCTCGACAAAGTCACTGCATGCGCAGCGTCAACTTCGGTAAGAGAGGATGAAGAGGAGGAAGTCCCAACTAATGAAGTTTTGGTAGTCCAACCACCCAACCCTGAAAAGGACGAGAGGGTGTCAGCCACTTTACGCGCTCTCCCTGCGCGTATGGGGTGGAAACAAATCTTTGGTCTGTCAGAGGAGACGCGACAACACATAATCCAAGCTCTCCAGAACCCAAAGTTATACGTAGAAGAGACCAAAGATGCTACAGACTTTGAAGAAGAATCATCCAAGTGCGCTTCATGCAGCACGGCTGTGACGTTTTCCGATGAGGATCTCCTACTGGGATCTAAACCCCACAATAGGCCGCTCTACGTGTCAGGTTACATAAGGGGGCATAAAGTTCGCCGAATTCTTGTCGATGGAGGCTCTGACGTTAGTCTCATGCCAAAAACAACCATGACAGAGTTAGGGATCACGATGGATGAACTCTCTAACAGTCGTATGACTGTTCACGGCTTCAACTCAAATGCTGAACGTGCTATTGGACTTATTCGCGTGAACCTCACGATAGGAGATCTCTCTTCGGATACACTGTTTCACGTGATAGATGCCAAGGCCTCATACAAGTTGTTACTAGGTCGACCATGGCAACATCAAAATGGAGTTGTACCGTCAACCCTTCACCAATGTATGAAGTACTATCGTGGAGGTGAGAGAAAAATCAATGGGGATGCGAAGCCATTCGACAAAGCAGATTCATACTTCGCTGACGCTAAGTTTTTTGACGAAGACCTTTGCTCATCTGAGTTGCTGCCATCTTCCATCTCTTCAACTGGCAAAGGGGCAAAAAGGAATAAGGTTGTGGTTCAAGCTAAGGCGCCACACAATCACCCTTCATCAACAAACGACCAGAAAAGTCAACCGAAGGTTGTTATCAAGCCAACTACAGTTCCAACTGTCAAAGTTCAGCAACCAATACCGAAGACTACGACTGCCGTCCTGCAATACATCCCACAGTCACATCGCAAGGAAGGACAAAACCCTTTTGAGGCATGTCAGAGCTTGAAACCAAAGACCATAGAGGTATATAAGACTAAGAAGTCCATCAAACAAGAATGGGTGAAGAAAGTTGTCACACCTCTACCTAGCAGCAACTAAACCTCAATTGTGAAACCTCCAGTTGCAGGATTTACTCCCTCAACCAAAGGAACAATGGCGAACGAAGCAGACGCCTCAAGTGAGAAGAACGTAGGGAGATTCGACTCTAATGCATACAAGTTGATGGAGAAGGCCAAATACGACTTTCAAAATCCGACTCCACTAGGCGACGTTGTGGAGGTGGAACCGTACGGTCTAAATGCAACCCAAAAGAAACTATTCAAGGAAGGGGGTGATTTCGCAGTCACCAAAGCCGGTTTGGGTTATGAGCCTCCTGCGCCCATAAAGATCTCCGTTCGACGCAAGGATGCCTTTTCCTGTCAACACATCACTGTCGAAGAAGTCGACGAAGAGAAAAGGGTGGAACAGAGCTCACAACGCACTTCATCTGTTTTTGATAGGATGAATCCACCAATAAGGAGGATGCCCCCCGTGTTTCGAAGGCTGGGACAAACATATGCTGAACGTCAACTACCCACGAGAGATCGCCCGTCTGTATTCGGCAGATTAGGTGAGCTGCGAGTTAACAATGAGGCTGAATCATCTCACACTCAAGTACAGAGACAATCGGTGTTCGACCGTATAGCTCCTCCTACAATCTTCGATCGTCTGGGAACTCTTAACGATAAAACTGACGACATGGCTTCCCAACCTATCACAGCAACTCAAGGCGATGACGAGACTCCGATCACCGCTGATATCAAGAGTAGCGTGCCGTCACGCATGAAACGCTCACGAGAGGTAGACATCATCAATAACGAACCTCTAGTAGCAAAGAGTCGTGTTGTAGTGTTGACCAACCAATCAAAATCCTCAAGTCATGATGATAGGGTCAACAAGAAAGAAGTTGTTACATGCTCTCGTTGCAAATGTCGAGTGAGAAAGGAGGATGTTCCACCAACCTCTCGTGATGAAGAACCCTCAAAGGGCGACGAAGAAGTAACATCCTATCACATCACCGTGGAGGAACTACCTGACCCTAACACGGAGGTGGAAGCTGACGAAGCTCCATCACCACTTGAGGATGGGGTTAAATCAACAGTGGATGAGTTGAAAGAACTAAACCTCGGCACTCCAGAAGATCCACGCCCTATCTATGTGAGTGCTCTCCTAGCTGAAAATGAAGAGAAAGAGTACTACACACTGCTTTCCGAATACAAAGACGTGTTCGCTTGGAGTTACAAAGAGATGCCTGGGCTTAGTCCCAAAATTGCAGTTCATCGTCTCGCGATCAAAAAAGGGGTCAATCCTAAGAAACAGTCCCAACGACGTTTCAGGCCGGAGTTAGTCCCTGAAATTGAAAAGGAAGTCAACAAGCTCATTGAAGCCGACTTCATTCGTGAAGTGAAATATCCTACATGGATAGCAAACATTATTCCTGTAAGGAAGAAGAATGGGCAATTGCGCGTCTGCGTTGACTTTCGCGATCTAAACGAGGCATGTCCTAAGGATGACTTCCCCTTGCCAGTCACTGAACTAATGATTGACGCAACGACTGGGCACGAAGCCCTCTCCTTCATGGACTGTACTGCAGGATACAACCAAATCCTAATGGCGCCTAAAGATCAAGAAGCTACGGCCTTCCGCACTCCAAAAGGGATATTTTGTTACAAGGTTATGCCCTTTGGTCTGAAGAACGCAGGTGCGACATATCAACGAGCTATGCAGAAAATCTTCGACGACATGCTGCATAAGACAATAGAGTGCTACGTTGATGACGTGGTCGTCAAATCCAAGAAGAAGGAAGACCACATCGATGATCTACGCTCTGTTTTCGAGAGGCTTCGCAAATGTCAACTCAAAATGAATCCTCTCAAGTGTGCGTTCGGCGTCACGTCAGGAAAATTTCTCGGGTTCGTGGTCACTCATCAAGGCATTGAGATCGATCAAAACAAGATCAAGGCCATCCAAGAAATGCCTGAGCCCAAGAACCTCAAGCAACTACGTGGACTGCAAGGTCGTCTAGCCTACATCCGTCGGTTCATATCCAACCTTGCTGGTCGTTGTCGACCATTCAGCCATCTCATGAAGAAAGGCGCACCATTCGAGTGGGATGACAATTGCCGTAAAGCATTTGATGACTTGAAGAAATACTTGTCATCACCACCTGTGCTAGGGGCACCAATTCTAGGGAAGCCCCTCATCTTGTACATCGCAGCACAAGAAAGTTCGCTGGGGGCAATGTGCGCCCAAGAAAATGACGAACGTAAGGAAACTGCTCTCTACTACTTGAGTAGAACTTTGGTAGGGGCTGAGTTGAATTACTCCCCTATCAAGAAAATATGTCTTGCATTAGTATTCGCGGTCCAAAAGTTGCGACACTACATGCAAGCACACACTGTACACGTGGTCTCCAAAGCCGACCCTATCAAGTACATACTCTCAAGGCCAGTTCTATCTGGTAGGTTAGCCAAGTGGGCAGTACTTCTCAAACAATACGACCTCGTGTACGTGGCTCAAAAAGCAGTTAAAGGCCAAGCGATAGCTAATTTCTTTGCTGACCACCCCGTCCCTGGAGATTGGGAGCTGTGCGTGAACCTCCCAGGAGAAGAGATCTTCTATGTCGACGTGCTCCCACCATGGCAGATGTACTTCGACGGAGCTGCACGACGTGACGGAGGTGGAGCTGGAGTAGTGTTCGCTTCTCCAGAAAGCCACATTCTTCCATACTCTTTCGTCTTGACTGAATTATGCTCAAACAATGTCGCCGAGTACCAAGCCCTCATACTTGGTCTACAAATGGCACTTGAAATTGGTGTTAAGGACATGGACATTTACGGTGATTCACAACTCGTCATAAACCAAGTCCTCGATGATTATGAAGTTAGGAAGGATGACCTCGTCCCCTACCACCAACAAGCGATTCAATTGCTTAATAAATTCGATTTCATAACAATGGGACATGTTCCAAGGAGTGCCAATAAACTGGCTAACGCGCTTGCCAATCTTGCAGCCAACTTGGCACTGGGGGCAGAAGAATCAGTAACGGTCCCTGTATGCAGTCGTTGGGTAGTACCACAAGAAGAAGCGATAGAGGTGGTACAGTCTTCAAACATGATTTGTGTACACCAAGTTGACAAGGAGGACTGGCGGCAACCCATCATTGATTACTTGGACCACCAAAGGTTGCCAGACGATCTAAGGCATAAAGTTGAGATACGTCGACGAGCTCCAAAATTCTTCCACTACAAGGGAACGCTATATAGACGGAGTTTCGAAGGACAATGGTTGCGATGTCTTAGCAATGAAGAAGCAAGTGATGCAATGCAAGAGGCTCATGCTGGTGTGTGCGGCGCCCATCAGTCCGGTCCTAAGCTCTATGACCGAATCAAACACTTGGGCTACTATTGGCTGACCATGGTACGAGATTGCATGGAATTTGCTAAACGTTGTCAACCATGTCAATTTCATGCAAATTTTATTCATCAACAACCAGAGCATCTACATCCTACCGTTTCTTCATGGCCCTTCGAAGCTTGGGGACTTGACGTTGTAGGGCCTATCACTCCAAAGGCATCGAACCAGCATGCTTACATCCTAGCAGCGACTGACTATTTCTTTAAGTGGGCAGAAGCCGTCATATTACGAGAAGTCAAGAAGCAAAATGTCGTCGACTTCATCAAAAACCACATCATTTATCGACACGGCATACCGCGACGGATCATAAGTGACAATGGTAAACCCTTCGACAATCGTATGATGGCGGCCTTATGCGAAAAATTCAAGTTCCAGCAATGTAAGTCGTCGATGTACAATGCCCCCGCGAATGGCCTAGCTGAGGCATTCAACAAAACACTTTGCAACTTGTTGTGAAAGGTAGTTGCTAAGTCAAAGCGCGATTGGCATGAAAAGATAGGCGAAGCATTGTGGGCATACCGTACTACATACAAAACAGCAACTCAAGCAACCCCATACGCACTGGCATATGGAGTAGAAGCAGTGGTCCCATTGGAGCTTCAAATCCCATCCCTACGGATCGCCATCCAAGAAGGACACAACTGATGAGAATGACAAGTTGCGCCTCGCTGAGTTAGAAGCGCTCGACGAGAAGAGACTGCAAGCGCAACAAAAGCTTGAGTGCTATCAAGCACGAATGGCTCGCGCATTCAACAAAAAGGTGCGACCTCGTTCCTTTCAAATGGGAGACTTGGTGTTAGCAGTCAGAAGACCAATCATCATTCCTCGCAAAACTGGAGGTAAATTCCAACCCAAATGGGATGGACCTTACGTGGTGCAAGAAGTCTACACTAACGGTGCATACAAAATTGTTGATCATGATGGCTTACATGTTGGCCCAATCAATGGGAAGTTTCAGAAGCGATACTATCCCTGAACACCACAAACAAAGCTGCTCCTAAGCACGAGCTAAAACTGCATGACCCAAATGAACTACGTTGGCTTGATCTTGCAAACTGAATTTGCAGGTACGTAGGTAGCTTAAGTAAACACTTTACTTGGGTGCAGCCACACCAACCAAAAAAAAAAAAAACTCCACGCCAAAAAAAAAAAAAAAAAAAAAAAATGGGGGCATGAGTTCAGCGCAAGAACGCATAATCTCATAAAAGACAGATAAGCGAGAAGGGTAAACCCACCAATTTGCAAGACGGCGTGTGCGACGGACTCGGCAAGTCGGCGATTTCATCATCAAGGTCATCTAGAGCCAAATCCTGGGCCTTTCTCTTTTGATTGGCTCGCTGGTGTTTCGGGTCAACATCAGATCCTGCATTATCACTTGGCTCATTCATAGCACGATCGTCCACATGCTTAATCTCAGGTTGCTTTTCTCTATTAAGTGGGAAAGCTCTACATTTCTCCCGGAGATCTTTTACTCCTGCCGCGGCCCACCAGTTAGTGAAGCGACTAGTGACATTTTTGCACCAGTCAACTGAAAGGGTAGGGAGGAACACTTTAGATTGACTACCCTTGAAGAGTAAAAGACGCCAAAATCTTAAAGCCTCATACACCGTAACATCACGATGCGGGGTATCACGCATAAGAATTTCAGGCTTCTCCTGTTGATAGCCAAACTGTCTGCTGAACCGATGAGGGTTGTACGCCTCAAGATGAAACGACGAGCCCATGCGTGTAGGCAAGTAAGCTGATCGCAACGACACCAGATAGCTAAACTTGTCAACGTCTAATTGACCATCATCGAACAAAGTATCAATTCTATTCCTATTCATCATAAGATGATTCACCTTCGCTTCCTTTCCTTCATGAATAAGTTCTCGCGCACTATCATCTTTGTAGGCCCTCGAGCCTCGAATTCCGGAGTGCGTTGTCATGATAGGACCGGGGGGTGAAAACTTTGAAGCATGATGAGTCCGGAAGTAATACGCAATCCAGCCATAGAGGTAGTGAGCCGGGAAGAAAGATTTTGAGTACCCAGGACGCTCAGAGGAAGAGACGTCATTCAAACCCTTGTAAATGCTACCTAACACCGGCACAACGAGGCTGAATGTCTTCCCTTGTGCCATCCAACTGGCGGTCTCGAAAGTGGACGGGCGTATTAGCCTCTCATTGTTTTCCGGGAGGACGAACGCGCAAAGCCAGCAAGATAAGAAGGCAGCAACATAGGCGCGCTGCCTTGTTGGGTCCTCTGTTAGTCCAAGCTTCTCAAATAAAGACAACTCTTCTGAGTTCCATTCCACCTTCTTAGCTGTGATCTCTCCAGTTGGAGTGCAAGTGGATTTAGGAGGATTCATCGTCTTTTTCGCCCTTTTCTCCTTGCCAATTTCCGTATGGGGATAAACAACAGGTCGACTACACCAATAATGAATCCACTGCGCAGAAGTTACCTTGCCATGTGACTCTGGCTTCCTAGCAATACGATGGTAAGCAACAAGCAGAAACTTACAGCACCGCGGTAAACCGTTTGTCTGCCTGAACATACCGCGTAAGGGAACCGTTTCGTCATAAATTTCGCCATAAATGGGTAAACCACCGAGCTTGTAGAGGTCCCATAAAGAAATGGAGATCTCGCCTTCTTGGGTGTGAAGGGTGTTAGTAGTAGGGCACCAACTTTCAAAGAAAGCGCACATGATATTCGTATCTTTATCATACGAGTACAACGATGCATACACCGCCTTGAAAATTGCAGATGATTCAAGGATAGCCTGAAAGCGAGCAAGGATGTCCTCAGTCCACTCCCAGTATCCTTTGATGTAAGTAGCCTCCCCAAAAACCCTAAGTTGGGTAGACCATTTCACTGACCCATCAATGATACGACGCCCGAGTAATGGAAAGACGCTGGGGTTTAGCCTTGTTGGGAGAGTACTCTTCAAGATACAGGACCTGAATTGATCCGGAGAAGGATCGACGGGGTCCGACATTTCACTTGTACACTTAACGCTGTACAGGCGTTATCCACAAGAGTCGGCAACAGCGAACGGTGTTTCGGCGGTGAACACCCAAATGAGTCGACGACGACGAACGGCCTTAAGGCGACGAGTATCCAGATGAGTTAAACGGCCTTACGACGATGAACACCCAGGCGAGTCGACGACGACAAACGGCCTTACGGCGACGAGTATCCAGATGAGTTAAACGGCCTTACGACGATGAACACCCAGGCGAGTCGACGACAACGAACGGCCTTACGGCGACGAATATCCAGATGAGTCGAACGGTCGTCCGGCGATGAACACTCAGATGAGTCGGCGACGACAAACGGTCTTTCGAGAATGAACGGCCACGTGAGTCGGAAATTGTTGACGACCATATGGAAATAGATAACATTCTTTCTCATGCGTGCCTCGAGGATCAATTTAGCTGCATAACACCAAAAAAAAAAAAAAATTGAAAAGAGAATTGTGTCGTCTACCTGATTTCGTGCGAAAGTGCCGTTGATACTTGCGGTTGATTACTCCGAAAAAGCACCTAAAACAAGTGAGGATATTTAAGAGCAAATAGTTGTACCGTCGTAAAATAAATCGCAAATTCAGGCATCAAAACTTAAAACGCAACGCATGCAGATATACTGCAAAGAGAAGATGCTCGCGTGATCATCAGATCGTGAATCAAAGGCAAATTTGTATGTCAATGCAGCTAATAAATCAAAGGCGCTCACTGATCATCCCTAGAATTTAAAAGCCAAGTGGGGGACAAATTTCATCAAGCTTTAAGGTGAATAAAAAAAGCATGCACTCGTGGTACACGGCGGTGAAACAATTGACAAAGAGGAAACTAATTCTCACTGCAGAGACCAGCCATATCAAATATTGCATTCCCCATGACAACAATTAAAAAAAAAAAGAGTAATTGAAAGAGACTGATTTGTTCATGAAACAAACAAACAAAACAGAGCATGCTTTTAGCAAAATCTCGAGAATCGCGTATCTACTGTCAAGCATACGCAAAATCATACGAACAAAGTGAAATTAAGAGCATACGTGCTTGTTATATGGTACGACAATTGGACAAAAATCAGAAGTTGCCTACGTAAGAATTTGAAGGTGCAGGTCAAAGCTAAAAAAAAAAAAATACAACAAGAAAACATGGAAACAAGGCTGATTGAGGTCATGATGTTTGTAATCATCATGTACGAAAAAAGTTTGGCAAAGAATCTCAAAAGGATCAGACGTGATGTTCTTATGTGATGATCATTAGATGTTAATAAAAAGACAATCAAGAAAGCAAGCTCGCATGGAGATTTCATTAAACGACACATGCTAATGGTCAAACTAGAACAAAATTACAGGAAATTCAAAGCCAGCAGATAGAGAAAGCCAACAGGGCACATGATCAGCCGCATGCATACAATGATTATGTGGAATTAAATTGCAGAAGGAGAGACAGTTTTGAAATACCTGTTGTCGAGAACTTCCCTTGCTGCGGCGTGACGAACTTGCAATTGTAGGTTAAAACTCAACGACTAAGCTTGTAAATATATATACAAGTCAACGGCTCGGTAAAGGAAAACAACCCAAGCCAACCCAAATTCTTGATTTTGCTGTCAAAAGAATTTCCAAAACAAAACAATAAGGAAAGATAGTTTTCCTTGTACACCTTCGCCACAAAATCTTGTCAAAGAAGTGATGTGACGGTAATAATATTCTCTGTACCACCTAAGTCGATTCGACAGGGTACAGAAAATGTTAACCTGTCAAAATGATAAGACGTCAACCTGCCACGGTACCAAAATGACGTAAATCAAACACCCGCTAAGGTTATAAAATTACCAGGGTAACGTAAAATATCCCAATGTCATCCGATAACGTTGTGAAGATGACCAAGATGACGCCATCAGCAGTACTGGGGGCAAAGTTGTCATCCGCCAAGTCAACAAATGACAGGGTGACGTTAAAAAAATGTGTGAACACTCTTACAACAAATTCGGTGTTCATCGACTTCCAAGTCAAAATCAAGTGAGTCGGTACTTCACCGCGTTGAAACACTTGCATAGTATACGCGACAAAGTACCGAGGGGGCAATTTGTAGGCACTGAAAATTTGTTAATGTGCCGTAAATTAGATAAATTAATTATTTATGAGTTAATATCAAATTTTAACTCAATTTAATTAATTTTGCCCTATTAAATGAAATCTGGGTTGATTCGATTACTAATTTGGGTTAATTGGGTCATGATTCGGATAAAACAGGCAATTGAGCCAAGTCCACATAAAGCCTGAATATAGGCCCGCGACTACAAGCCCGCCATAAATTAGGTCTTCACTCTATATAAATAGAGTGAGACTCATTCAATAGAGGGTTGGAAAAATCAGAGAGAAGAAAACCCCCAGAGGAATTCTCAAACTCCCAGCCACACGCAGTCAACAAGCACATCCGTGCCGCCTGCAAATCAAATCAAACACAAGTTCAAACAACCAAGTTCAAGGAGAGATTCAAGTCCCCTGCGACCCTCTCAAGAATAACAACAATGCACGCGGACGACGCGCGCACCCCCTACATCACGTACGCTACCACTGTAGTGTATCGTACGGCGTACCCCTTACTGCGTAGTAGAATTCAGAGGATTACATTAGAGATTGTACACTTAACTTTCTGATATTAATAAAATATTCATTTGTTTCCTTATTTTGTCTTAGTACAAAATTTGCGTTAACAAATTTGGTGAACCCGACGTGAAAGCTCTACCTCTCATCCCTACTACGTACGTATCAACTACTGCAACGACGATGTCTGCTGAACAGCACACTCCTCGTTCCTCCAAGAAGACCTCTAGCAAAGTAACGCAGAGTTCTCCTAGCACTACTACAGCGCAACCCACCGGCATCTGCACCAGAGGGATGGCGAAGAAGGCTGTCGTCAACGCTGCTGCTGCTCGCCTTCGTGCTGCCGAGGTTCCTAAGCGGTCTCGCAGATTCTCTGCTGCCTCCATCGCTGCAGCAGCTACTGCTATAATTGCGTCTGCTTCCCCTCAGCGCAAGAAGATTAAGGATGTGAAGACCTGTAGCCCTGAGAAGAAGTATAAGCCGATCGTCGCATCTGTCATGACGATAACACCAAAGACTGTCGAAGAACAGTTGGCAGAAATGCAGGCCCACTTCGAGAAGCTCAGGCTCGAGAACGAAGAAAAGAACAAGAAGATTGAGGATCTCCAAAAGGAGGTAGCTGAGCTGCGCAAGGCTGAGAAGCCACTTAACTCCGAAAAGGAGGGTAGCAGCGACGAAGAGGAAGAGGAGGATGACGAGGAGGAGTCTGAGCATGATGATATCATCAAAACCAAGGAGAGCTCCTACTCCCAAAAGCAGCTGCAGATGCTGATAGCAGATGCAGTTAAGAATCAGTTTGGTGAAAGCTCTGCGAATAGCTTTCGCTATGTCAAGCCTTATACCAAGAGGATTGACAAATTGAAGATGCCTTCACGCTATCAACCGCCGAAGTTCCAGCAGTTCGACGGGAAGGGCAACCCAAGACAGCACATTGCGCACTTTGTAGAAACATGCAATAATGCTGGAACTGGAGGCGATCGACTGGTCAAGCAGTTCGTTAGGTCCCTCAAAGGTATCGCCTTCGACTGGTATACCGACTTGGATCCTCAAAGTTCGTTTATGAATTTTATAATTATTCCCCCATTAACTAATATAGAGATAGTTAAACTAAAATGATTTCATATATGGTGTGTCGTTCATCATTGTGTGATCTGATATTATTTTTTGATTATTAATACGACTAAGTTAATTAACACTTATTTTCCAAAGAAAAAGAGCATTCCATATTTGGTCATCTAGCTAGAATGATAACACACGCAAAATAGACTTATATTTTGGAATGAGGATCCTCAGTCTTATTTTGTACTCTACTCTATATATCTTTCCAATAAGAAGTCTGAAAATTCATATTAAAAGTTTAATAAATTCATTTTTCTTTTTAAGATAAATGATATTTTACAAATATGAAGAGAGAGGTGCATGGAATGAGACACAAGAATCATGGACAAAGGATACTCACTCCTCAATTTGGACCTTTAGATTGTATATATATCGGAAATTGGTTGAAAACATTTATATCGAAAGAGAGATGGTTGTTCTTCTTCTACTGTTTCAAAGAAAGTTTGTCATGGATAATCACCCAAATATATTGATAATGAACACGATAGTTTCGCACAAATTGTATTATAATCAGCGTTGACTCTCATCGCCATGTCCGAAAATTCCCATTCATTTTTCCTTTAGTTTTGGAGTAAAAAAAAATCGTAATTCGAGGGATATGTATTATATTTTTTTTCTTCTAATAATACGCTAATCACTCATAAATTTTAACAGTCACGTGAATTTACGGGGGCAAAAACTAGTTAGGATATTTATTAGTGAAGTGGGTAAATAAGTGAAAGGAGATGCCTTTTCCTAATATTATATGTTCCTAATTTTCTTAATTTCAATCCGTTTTTTTTAATTAGTTTCCACAACGATTGAAATATTCTATGTTTGTACGTATATTAATTTTCTATTTCATATGTCTTAACTCTTCTTATAACTCAGGTTTCATAACTAAAATACTCATATGGTATTCGTATCATAAAATGTCAATTTAGAATAACATTTATCTATTTGTAATATATTATTTTAGGAAAATGTGGAGAGGAGAAGGGACGACAAAAACATAAAAGAAAGGCTAGGGCAGTCAATGTTCGAATAATTGAAACCAAAATAATACGACAATATTAGTTATAAAAACAAGATCAAAAATGGTGTTTTGTTGGGAAAAACATATAAAGGTAGTATATTATAAGAAAAATTTATTCAAAAAATAGTCTTTTTATTCACAAGAATGAAATTTACTATCTCTTTGACCCATTTTAAAAGGTATTTGTATTCACATGTTTGTGTACATGGTACCCACAATGTTTGATTTTTGTGATCATAATGCCCATTTGCTAATTCTTATAAGAACTATTAGCATTAAGAGTTAATCATAAACTTAGTATCATGGTTCACAAAAAATGAAACATCAAAGATATTGAAACGAAAACGTAGAACTCCTGAGAAAATTAAAATCACAAGGGTATCGTGTGAATGTTTCTAATTATTAATTTAAGATAGTGTTTTTGAATAAAACTTTAATTTGGTTCTGATTTATTATTGGAGGGTGCCAATTTAAAGTTGTACAATAAAAGACAAATATTTTATTTTGGATTATAGTATTTGTTTTTTTTTGTTTTTTCAATTATGTATCCGAAAGGGCAAAAAGTATGGTACATATTATACATGAACTGGAAATGTGGAACTCTAGGGAAAGATAAAAACACAAGGATATCATGTGAATATTTCCAATAAATAAGTAACTAGCTTTTGGCCCCGTGAATTCACGGGATAATTTTTAATTTATTTGTAGATTTGTACTAACATGTTAACTAATATTGAAAATAGAAATAAAGTTGTCAATCACAAAATAAACATGACCAAGATGATCTTATCTAAAACAAAAAAAAACAGATGTACAATATTAACTATTTGCAATTACAATATCGATTTGCAACTTGCCATCCTATTTTGATAGTAAAATATAAACGTTAGAAAGTCTTACTACGAAAAAGGAATAAACTTACACTCTAAATATATATCTTCCGCTGTCTATAAGACTCTCTTTGATGAACTTGTTGTGTGTGTGAGATGATATTTTTTTCACCAAAATCATAACATATATATATATATATATATATATATATATATATATATATATATATATATATATATATTGATTCGAATTAAGATGTTACCGGCACAATTGGAAACGAAGAGCCAAGAGACACCATATTTAATGTCCTTATTAAGATGAATAATAATGGTGATGAATAATGATTAATTTATGGAAAGATGAACGGTCGGGGAAGAATAAATAAAGAAAGGGAGATGGTGGGATGAGATTTGACGTGGGTAATGTGAAGAAGCGATACATTAACGTCTTCTGCAATTTATTAAGGGGGAAGCTGAAGAGGGAGGGGTATGGATTCTTTAAAAAGGCAGCGATGTTGATAAGAGTATATTAGAGTGGAGTGTAGATGCGACAAATCAGCAATGATGTGGCTTTTTTTCCTTGAAATGCAACAGAAATCTGCCACGTGGCGTGAATGTTAGGCTATTAAAGATATAGTATAGATGATATCTTTTATTTAAAGAGGTTAAGTAATACAACAATATTCAAGTTAGTGTTTTTGAATAAAATTTGAATTGTAGTGACATTAAAACGTGCTGGTTTGAGAGTGTGAGTTTTTTTTTTTTTGGTAAATTGAGGATCATAAAATGAAAATAATTACCTACATAGGTTAAACAAAATACAAGTAATAGTTTCTATATGATAATGGTCGAATATTTATTGGTTTAACTTTTCATCATAATTGTATATCGTCATTAAGAGACCCGTGTAATGTATAAGCTTACATTTACTATCCCTTATTAGATACGGAGTAGTTTTCTTTTCGAGGTTCGCTCCTCCTTGGGTCCTTGTAACCAAACAAAAAGCAAACCCCAGAGTCGGAAATTTTCGGTTTTTATACCGTAAGTCAGTAATTCACTAAACCAGTTACCCCCGTAAATTCTATTCCCGCTAAACAATTCTCCAGTCACAGACTCACAGTACCAGTTTCGCAACGCAGAAACCGCCACTTCCTCGTCAACGTCATGGTAAAATCTTCTCTCTTTCTTCAACTCTCACTTCTAGCTTTTCCCCAATTGCATCAATTTAATTCATTTCTGAAAATTCTGCAAACCTAATTTCATAAGCTTTAATCATTCAAAATTAAACAAATTTCTGGAATTAATTAATTCACTTGCAATCTATGCTTAATTTGATTCATTGTTTTGTGCAGGATATCTTTAGGAAGGCGCTCTCATATACTGATCCACCTGAGACTTTTGCTCTGCAAACTGTCCAGGATGCCATTAAACCTCAGGTATTTCTTAATCATCTATTTTTTTATTTTTTATTTTTTTTTACCAATTCAATCCATTTTATTTGGCTTTTTTAATTCATGTTTTGGTAGTTAAATGATTATGTTTCGGGGCCAATTCAGATAGTGAAGAAAAACAAAGTTTTCGATTCGGGTTTCCGCCTATTAAGCGCTAAGCCATGATGGGCATACATATTTAGCATTCTGTCGTGATTAAGCTAATTAAAATAGTACTAGTTTTAAGCCCGTGCGTTGCACGGTTCAAATTAATAATTTTTATGTTTATAACCAACTATGCTATTATTTGAATTAAAATAATCCATAACAATTGTTGTGATGTTGCTTACTTGTGTTTTAAATTATACAACAATATTTCTCATCTATATTCATTGCATATTGAAAAATGTATAAATGGATCTCAAATCGAAATACATTTCGAATCAAATAAAATAATATATGTTTCAAAAGTTTCTGATACACATTACCAATTGTATGATCAATTACACCGTGTTTCAATTATATAATATAGCTTTATGTAAGAAATTCACGAAAATGAGAATATCCGTGTGAATTTTTAATGATTAACTGTGGAATTTATCTTCTACTTTTTTGGACTCTATCTTATCTTAAATGATAAATCTGTATTATCTTGTATACTCTTTCACCATACACTAAACTCTTTGGACTCTCTCCCCATTTCTGTTATTTTAGACTCTCTCTAAACTTTTCAAAAAGACCAAATCTCTACTAAATGTATACGGGGTAACTGAATTGTTCTGCATATCGGAAAAGTATGTAAATGGGTCTCAAATTGAGATACATTTCGAAACAAATCTAATGATATATGTTTTGAAATTTTCTGATACATGTAACCAATGTTATGAGTGATTATATCGTAAATCTATTAGATACATTTATGAAAGAGTTTAACGAAAATAAAGATTCTATATGTGGATTGTGAGTTGTTAATAATAAAATGTGGGTATTTCCCATTTTTTAAACTCTCTTAGTATTTATTATTTATTTTTAATGATAAAGGTAAACTCTTTCACCATACACTAAACTCTCTTACATACTCTTTCACTATACACTAAACTCTCTCTGAGTATTTCTCAAATGATGGACTCTCTCTATGCTTTTCAAAAATCTCTCTTTTATATATATACATTAGATTGCATTAGGTTTTGGAAGTGTTTGCTTTTTAGAAGACTTGGCGTAGAAACAAAACGATTGGTTGCCAATATTAATGGAGTCTGTTCTAGTCTTTTTATGTTATGGAAAGTTAGAAGCAACTTGTACGCGAGCTCTTGAGATTTTTAGGACTTTCGTGGCTTTGTTACCTTTGTGATTGAGCGGTGTAGGACCAGTCAGTGGTCTTTAACACTACCAAACTTGGGAGTTAATCTTTTCATTTGTAACAAAAGTTATACCCTAGCTATGTTGATTGGTGCAATAAATATTTGTGCAAAATCAAGGTTTTTTTTTGTTAGTTTGACGTGGTTTATTTGCGGCATGCTACTTTCGTTCCTAATTTTAGGGTTGTTGGCTTCCTCTGCTTCTCATGAGTTATGTCATTGTATGCTTCTTTTTTTTGAGAGGTTTGTTTCTTATGTTTGAAAGTTCTGTGATCCACAGAGGCAAACAAAATTGGTTTTGGATGAGAATCAGTTGCTGGAGAACATTCTAAGGACATTACTTCAAGAGTTAGTGGTACGTGTATGTCTAATATATGTATACGGCAGTGACTTTAACTTTTATACGTAGTTGAGTACATTCTCTTGTTGGTATTGTGGTTATTAGTTATGACTTATGAGCATGAAATTAAGCATGGTGAAAGGCGTAGTTTTTTGGAATACAGCACTAGGAACCACCTGTAGATGTCTTCAATTTCTTTTCTAATTGAAAGATTTCCAGGGCGGTGAGTCTCATGTACAAAACGGCACCAAGATTGTAGCTTCCATTTCCAAAGGAATGCTGGGCCCTGGACAAATATATCATGAGCGAATATATATACTAAAAAGAGGAAAAGTTGAGTGTTGATTGGAGTGGAGGACTTGTCTCAAACAATTTAACTTCAATAAGCTGTGTATTTGAACTTTTGATGCATAGAAGCAATGTCATAAAGATTACGGTGACTCATTTAGTTTACACCGCCAAATACAGTAGGAACCCTTTTTCAGAATTCAACAATTAATTCTTAGGAACATGACCGTAGCACACCTCAAAATTTAAAGTTTTTCATACCAGGTTAGCTAAAAATCAAAGCAGCATCTGGAAAGTGAAGGTGTTGAATGACGTGTACGCAGTTTTCAGTAGCCTACCTGCTACGAAGGGCATCAGTATGTTAGTTGGTTGCTTGGAATTCTTTGTTTTGGAAGTTTTAACGATTAGGGAGTAGCCAATTATTATGAAATGGTATATGGAGGTAACATTTTGTTTGTCACTGAGATCCGTAATGTGGAAGCCGTGGAGCATGTAGCTTGTTGAGTTGTATTACGCCTGTCAGTACTCCGTATTGTGAGCTCGAATACAAGTTTTCTGGGAAGGTTTATGTGTGTTGTTTCTTATGAGACTCATACATTGAGTGAAGGGGACCATACTAGTAGTAATCATCTCGATTGAGGTCATATAAAGGGATTCAGTCACCTTTAGCTTCTTATGTATGTTTGGGTGTTCAAATAAAGCAAATTGGCTCACTAAAGTGCCAGTCGGTCCGTGAAATGCAATTCTCGACACATTTTACATTTTGGATTTCCTAGAAACTGCCTCTATGTTTCAGAACAGGGGGTAAGGCTAGGCCTAAGGCTGTATTCATCAGCCCCCGTTTAACTCACCATATGCAAGAGTTTTTGAGGTATTGATGTAATGTAGTAAATGTTGTCACTGTTGTTTGTGTTGCATTGTTGACCTTCTCTTATCTTAGATCATGAACTATGTTTACTCATGTTATTTCAACTTTCTAGCTTTTTTTGGCTCTTAGTTCAACTTTCCTGTCTAAGAAATTTGACTTGTATGCGGTGGGTTGATGCAGTCATGTGCAGTACAGTCTGGTGAGTCGATCATGCAGTATGGCCGATCCATTGTTGGTAACGATAGCTCACTGGGTCAAATTCCACGGCTTTTGGGTATGTTCGTACTTTAACTACCAGTATTTTGTTTGAAATGTATGCATTTCTATGTTTGAGAAACTATTTCATTACAGTCGGTAATGGAACTTACTACCAAAAACAAGTTGCAGTATTTTGTTATAATGATGATATGGAATCTGCTTTATAAGTTCATCAATGTGTTTGGATTGGCAATACAAATTAATCATGTTTGGCTGTTTGCTGGTCATGTTTATCTTCTGTGCCAAATTGTTGAAAAATGCTCTGAGTAGTAGTTTTATCTTTGAATCACCAAGTTTTGGGTCATCTAAATTCTTCTCCATATAATCATAATATTACTCGTCGAATAAGTTCCTCTTAAAGAGCTTAAAGCCGTTTCTATATTTGAGATACACTAGCCTGTTCTATAAAAGCCTAAAAAGTAAAGGAATAAAAGGTATGTTTCTCATGGAGAGTTCAGTCCTGGCCCAGGATGAACACTGGCTGACTCGCTAAATGGATAAAAAGAAGATGTCCTCTTGGCTGAATGATCGCATCTGTGCTACGGTTTTCCATTGATAAAACGAAGGTTAGAATAACTAGGACTCACAATTTCTTATTCTGTTCTTGCTTAAAACAGACATTGTGTTGTATCTCTGTGAGAAAGAACATGTGGAGGGAGGCATGATATTTCAACTGTTGGAAGATTTGACGGAAATGTCAACTATGAAGAACTGCAAAGATATATTTGCTTACATTGAAAGCAAACAAGACATACTTGGAAAGGTTTGAATTTAATGTTTGGGATCTCATTGCTCTTGTAAGAAAACAAGACATACTTCTTAGTTTTATATAGTTGAATTGTGTGGTTGTTTGACAGCAAGAACTTTTTGCCCGTGGTAAACTTGTGATGCTGAGGACATGCAATCAGCTGCTTCGGCGTCTGTCAAAGGTTCGAATCTGACTGTACTTCTCTTACATTTTCTGCTGATAGGATGCTTGTAATTTCATATGTGATTGTTGGGAAAGGAAGTGATAATTGTTTTAGTAAAATAGGTGTGTGATGGGCCTGAATTCTTCTGTGAACTTTCCCTATGCTATGAGATAAATTTCAACATTTATGTGTGAAATCATGTTGTGTTCAAGTAGTGTTTAGTGGTGCTTATTCTTGACTGCTTTTGGGTCTGACTGATCATTTATAAATGGTTTGGTTAAAGTGCTCTCTGTGTGATCCTTGCAGGCAAGTGATGTGGTGTTTTGTGGACGCATTCTTATGTTTCTGGCCCATTTCTTCCCTCTGTCTGAACGATCAGGTTTGTGCTGCTGTCCATTTGGTAAAATAAGTTGTTGAAGACTTCTTGTTACCGTGTTATCTGTCGTTTTTTGTTCTGTACATGGTCTTGCCTATCAGTGTCCTTTAGTTAATACCCTCTCATATTTATAAAAAAAAAGGGAAAAAAAAAGTTCAACCTTCTCTTATTATACTGTTTCTGCAGCTGTGAATATAAAGGGAGTTTTCAACACATCCAACGAAACAAGATACGAAAAAGACCCCCCTGATGGTATTCTCTCTCTCTCTCTTTTTTTTTTCTTCTTCTTTTTCTTTTGGTAAAAGGTTTTGGACCTTAGTTGCATGGCCACAATGTAATGCCTCTTTTCTTTTGATCTAGGTATTTCTATTGATTTCAACTTTTACAAGACTTTCTGGAGTTTACAGGTGAATTACTTTGGAACTATGGAATTTCTTTTGGCATTTGGTGCCTTCATGATTGTCTAGACTGAGGCATTCTTCCCCTCTGCGTCCTACTTTTCTTAGTCTTGATAAGTGTTGTTTGTTCACTGGTGACCTAATCTCTGAAACAGTATGTCCTTCCTGAGACTTAGTAACGAGTGATTAGATTCAGGGATGACAAATGGAATGACAAAACAGTTAGGATCTGCAGCTAATGATTTCTGTCAAGTTCTCTTCCTCTTCGGTATGGAAGAGATATGTAGTGCCATAGCACATAACTGGAAGCTAATCTGACCGCCTGCAATGTGAAATTGTGAACAACTGGACAGGCTGAGAGCAGTTTAGACCTTTTCATCCGATGCATCCTTCTCTTTGGCAGAGCTTTATAGTTGTGGATTGTATGTGGTCATCTGGCCCTGTCTATTCGTGTGACCTTTGTGGACGGAGATATTGGTGTAGATTGAAGCCAAATCATTGTCAGTAGAGTTTGCAGAGGAGCTAATAATTGTATTAGAAGCATGCTTTATGGAATGGGAGAAATTGACGCGGCCTACATTTTGATTATGGCTGTTAAGGAGACTACTGACTTCTCAAGATGATAGTGGGGTTTTACATTTGTGCATGAGGCTGAGAATGTGTATAGGCATGCATGTGCTGTTTTACTTGGAAAGTTATGAACATTGCCAGCATTGCAGTTCGGTGTCAAGGAGAAAAGGGGGGGGGGTTTAATGAAAAGCTCTTTCTTTACGTATCGTTAATCGGGCCGCTGAACTTATCTCTTTCTTTGATAATTGGGGTCTATTGTTCATGTAGCTGCACATGATACTCGGGATTTAAAGTCTTTGTCTACTGGCATGGAGGACTTAGCAGGGAAGCTAAGATAAAAAAAACATCCTCTTTCGGTAGCAACAGACTCCTGATGAGGAACAGTTATTGCTCCTTTAGGTGTTACTCAACATTATGTGAATATGTGCTCAGTGACATTTGGGATCGGAAGTTAAAGTGTTCATCAAGAACTGTTCTGGAAAATCTACCTAAATGGATTACTTAGCTTTTGAGAAATTTGGGATTGGAAGTGAGGTCTAGTAGAGATGACTATAATCTATTTTAATCAAGTGACTTGTGAAGCATGAGGGGTTGCAGGTCAGGCTGTTGAAGCGAGTTGTGACATTCAAGAATAAGATATGATCTATTAATAGTGTGGATCTCTAGTTCTCTACTCTTAACAAAAGAAATTTTCGGATTTATATGTATCCGCAGGATAAAATTGGAAACTGGTGAGGGTTATGCAAGAACAAATTGGATTAGAAACATCCCTCTAAGGTATTTCCTGGGAACTTTGTTATAGTCAATGGAAAATACATTATTGTGTCAATCAAATATTGCAAAGCCCCAATATTAATCACTGGTCGAAATTGGACAATATCGGGGTTTATATCGGCACCATGATTTGGGAGGAAGATCATTTCCTGGCGTATGTCGGATAGTTTGATATATGGCTTAACAAGTTAACAGTGAGTTTTTGGGGATAAGGAGACTCATATATCAGAGATCTCGAATGTTCATCAGCAAGAGATTGGCTGCTCTTAAGATGGTCGTAGGCTTGTGTTATAACTATTCAACTTAAGAAGCTGTAGACAGGTGATGAATTGAAGCCCTTCCAAAACTGATTATTTTTTGCTCACTAATTCGCAGACATTCTATATATGTTTGGGGATAAAAAGAGGATCTGAGATAGTGTGACGATATGGCTTAGCAGATGTCGTATTTTTTTGGGCGTTGGGGAGGAGCCCTTTTTGACCTTCAGTATTGGTTCATATATGGCTTTGATGTTTCATAAAGAAATAAAACTTGAAGAAACATATATTTGAAATTTCATATTGTGATATTTGTTTTTCTTAGTTATGTGCTCTTAGTCCATCGGCTCCATAATCTTGTCCAGTGTTATTAAATGTTTGTCTTTCTGCATGGTGGCTCTGCCAAAAATCTGAAGTTGAGAAATGTACAATTGATGCATTTGGACTTTGGAATTTGACCATGTCTCAAGTTGGAGAGCTGTTTTGTTACTACTTTGTTAGATTTCAGAATCTGAACTTACATGGGTTTCGTTATGCGTATTGTTTGCTTTGCTTTAATAATTTATTTTGATAAATTCCATGTTGCTTCCAGGAATACTTTTACAACCCTCCATCCTTGACTCTTAATCTATCCAAGTGGCACAGATTCTCATCCAGCTTAATGGTAGCTCATTTTATGATCTTTTAAATTTCTCTCTCTCTCTCTCTCTCTTTTTTTTTTTCTCTCTGAATGTTGATTCATCATTAATTAATTTTCTTTATCCTTCGACTGACATGTTTTCTGAATTGTTCGTCATTCAGATTGTGCTTAATACGTTTGAAGCTCAACCCTTAAGTGATGAAGAGGGAAATGCTAATCATCTTAAGGAAGAGGATGCAGCTTCCAACATAAAGTATCTTACCAGCAGTAAATTAATGGGCTTAGAGGTATTGTCTTATTAAATTAAGGAGTGTATGTGTATCCGTTACCTTTCTGGGCTTTGTCAGTTGGTGCAGTTATTGACACTTACTCTACTTCATTTCAGTTGAAAGATCCTAGCTTTCGGCGTCATGTTCTCGTTCAATGTCTGATAATGTTTGACTATGTAAAGGTACTCACTGACTGTTGTCCAAAATTTTAAATTCATGACTACCTGATCCTGCTGTTCTATTATTTGTATGGCCTGATGTGTCATGTATCACGGAAGTTGGAATTTCAGGAGTGTGGTGGTATTGTTCTATAGATGTCTGTTGTGGTGTAACCGATTTGTCTCAATCTTTAGACCTCTTTCAAGCTCTGTTCCATTTCTTTGCATGGGGAGGGATGAGATTGGAGGAGGTGTTAGAGGAAAGTTAAAAAGGTGCAGGCTGATTACCTGAAACATTTGTGATTTACTTGGTGGAATTCCTTGCTGTCTGAATGTAGATGATTGAGTTTTGCAACTATGTAATGGGCTCTTGGTTACAGTGATATTTTTATCTCTACTGTGGTTTGTGTAAGTAGGGTACTCTATAGCGATTTCATTTTTTAATGTGCCATCATGGTTACAGTTGTTGGCACTCTGGTGGTGCTGATATGACCAGATAATGAGGTCATAGTGATCTAAAAGACCTTTAGGATTTACATGCTGTTGGCCAATGACCTAGATGTGATACTATCATGACCTATCAGTGTATCACTCTATATGCCTCAGCTACTCTAGCAATATACAAATGCATTCATCTTTGCTCTGTTGTGATTTTTGAATGCGTAGAATATAGTTTTCTTTTTTAGCAAGTGTATAATCTACGGTAGCATAATGTGCTCGTCCCTGGAAATATTTGGGTTAATTTTCTGTGGAGATTGTTCATAATGGGGGATATCATATACTATAATCTTTCATGGTTAGAATACATGCCACCCTCTAGTGTCCTTGAAATTAGGTAATGTTTGAAGCTTGTGCTCCCATATCAGGAGTGCACTGAGGAATGGGATTTTTCGTCGTCTTCTTTTTTAGTCCTATCATCATCTTCAGATTATTGTTTGTTTACCTTGGTTCTGTCGCATTTTGCCTGTCTTCTCCCTCTTAATTATTTTTCCTTTTCCTGTTCTCTAGGCACCTGGAAAGAATGACAAAGATGTGCCGTCGGAGGCTATGGTTAGTAAAGTTTGCTACTCTCTCTTTCTTTCTCTCTCTCTGGAAGAAATCTTTCAAAGGACAGTCTAGAAGACTGTCTTAAGGACTGGAGTAACTAGTTATCAATTTACGGTCGACACATAGAATGCCTTTATGATGGCCGTAAAAGGAGAGATAGGAAATCTGCTCTCAAGGTACCATGAGTCTTTTTATAGAAATAAAGAAGAAACCTTGCTTGGAAGCCATAATTCAACAAATTTGTACTACTACAAAAAGCGCAATTTGAACTCTTGGCATGTAGAAGCAAACAGCTAGGGGAACCATCTTGTGAGCTAAGCCCTTTTCCATTCTTCTTCCAAGCCGAGAGAACATCTATCAGCTTACAGGCCTCAAACACAAGATCCAAGGGAAAGAGATGAATGGATGATCAATGTAAACAGTCTCACTACATAAACAGCATCGATAGCCAAAAACATGGACTTTTTAGCATGTATTTTGTTGGGTTTTGCCCTTCAGCTACTGCTTATGCGTAGAAAAAAACTTTAGGTGCGGCTTTGCACTTCCTTATTACACTGTCTGAGAGGTGGCTTTGCAGGAATATTGCAGAAATTCCTAATAGAGGAACGGATATATCATGGAACCAAATCATTCCGTCATTGCCTTGTGGAACTTAAGATAAGTAAGTAGCTGCAAAAGATTCAAATTCAAGGGTATATCCTAATCACAAGGGAGCTAGGAGAACAATATATCCCTAATGGTGACGATTGTCATTTCATAAATCAACTTTGTCACAGTAGCATCCTTAAGAGTGTGTTTGGATAGTCGGAAGTGGAGGGATAGGGAGCGGATGGAATTTGAGGGAAACGGAGGGAAGGGGAAGGGAGAGAAAATGCTCGTATAATAGAGGAAAAGAGTTGGATGGGACTGGGAGAACCTAAAATTGGTTGCTTGCGTAACACCAATACGAGTATAAGGTAGAGAAAGGAAGGGGGGGGGGGGGGGCGAATTGAAGGCGCTATTTTCCTTTCTTTTAGATAGATCAAATCCTTTGAATGTCGGAAAGAATTGGAAGGAAAGTAACCTTTCTAATTTAACGTGAACTTGTTGGTGAGGCTAGCTAGCAAAATAATGGAAACTAGAGGAGTGTGCCGACAATATCACTATGAACTACTGGTATGTCTGATTACATTTTCCTTCACTATTAACTGATCACATGATGCAAAAAGCAAACCTGTAATTCTAGTAGCACATACTCTACCTTTAGCCTCGTACTTTTGATGAAATTCAGACATTGTTAATTATTCTATCAAAAAGATGAATAAAATACCATACCAAAGTTAAGTTGCAAGTAACATTAGAAATACATATTAGGTAGTTAGTAGTAAATGTTCAATAAAAGTCACAGGGTGATGGATTACATCTGTTTAAAACATGTAGTTGATGCTTGTGTTCTTGTCTGTAAATGCAGAATGTCGGATGTTTTCGTGAGATTTCAGTCAAACTTAGCCTCTATTCGTCATTCTAAAAACTTTGCACTAGTTTATGAATTGTATTTGATTGAATGATATTTGTGAAGATCTTTCAGTAATTATCATATACTCCTCAAAGGCTTAAACTGTTTGTTCTATCACTTGTGTTTAACTCAATTTTTGCGATTATGTATGTTTTTGGCCTAACTTTTCAAAGTGTTTTAAGTCCTTAAAAGAATAAACTTAGCCGCACTCAAAAAAGTATAAACTTAGCCAAACATAGAGTTTTTAGGAAGTTAAAATTAATTTAATAAAAGCTGAAATTCAAATATTGACCCTCAAAAACATATACCCTTATTTGGTGCTTTTGTTTATGTTTCTTTAAAAATCAATCAATTTATGAAATCTTTTTTTTTTTTACAACAACAACAACAACAACAACGCCTTATTCCCAAAATGATTGAGGTCGGCTAACATGAGTAATCATCTAGTAACCGTATTGTGTATATCATAAAATTTTAAAAATATTGTGGACCATTTAGAAATATTGAAATACTCCGCATGGATAGACCAAACAAAGTCCCTCCACACCATTCTATCCAACACCATCCTCTTTTCAAGCCCTTGGACGCTCATATCATTTCAAATCACCCTCATTTAAGTCATCTTTGGTCTTCCCCGACCTCTAATAATATTATCACTTCACCACTTTTCTACTCTTCTAACTAGCGCGTCACTAGGCCTCCTTCTCACATGGCCATACCACCTTAGTCGGTTGTCCCTCATCTTGTCCTTAATGGGTGTAACCCCTACTTTCTCTCTAATAACTTCATTTTTCAACCGATCACGTCTTGTATGTCCACACATCCACCGTAGAATGCGCATCTCCGCCACACTCATCTTATGAATGTGACACTGTTTTACGGTGCCATATAACAGGATTGTCGTTCGATAAAACTTACCCTTCAACTTATTGGGCATCCCTCGATCACACACAAACCCTGTGGCCTTCTTCCACTTCAACCAACCAGATTTGATCCTATGGGCCAAATCTTCATCCAATTCTCCATCCTTTGGAATAATCGATCCCAAATATCGAAATAACTCTGATCCTGAACAACCTTTTCATCCAACATGATCTTCCCTGTCTTTGGGCGCCTAATCCCGTTGAACTTACACTCTAAATACTCGGTCTTGCTTCGACTTAACCGAAACTTTCTAGACTCCAAAGTGTGCCTCCATAGTTCCAACCTCGTCTCTAAATCTTTTTTCGTTTCTGAAATCAACGCTATATCATCTGCAAACATCATGCACCATGGTATATCATCCTGACCTCGTCAATTCGTCTATGACTATAGCAAATAGAAACAGACTAAGTGACGACCCTTGGTGCACTCCAATCGTAATAGGGAACTCTTCTGACTTCCCTACACTAGTCCGAACACTCGTACTAGCTCCTTCATACTTGTCCTTAATGATGTTAAAATATTTTTGCGGAACCCCTTTCTTAGTTAGGTCCCACCAAAGCACTTCCCTTGGAACCACGCCTTCTCCAAATCAATGAACATCATATGTAGGTCCTTCCTATCCCGATAAGTCTCCATTGTTTGTCTTTTGAGATAAATTGCCTCCATAGTTGACCTACCCAACATGAATTAAATTGATTCTCCGAAATCTTCACACTTCCTCTTAATCTATACTCAATCACCCGTTCCCAAAGTTTCATTATATGACCTTATGAAATCTTTTTTTATTTTTTTATTTGGCAAAAATAAAATTATAAACAAATAACAAATGAATATCCAAAATGGTGATTAAAAATAAGTTTGGCCAACCAATGAGAAAAAAAAACTAGAAGTACTTCTATTGGAAGTTGAACCAAACACTCAATAGTCTTTCTAAAGACAGTTTTTTAAGAAACCAATCCTAAAAAATAGAAATAAATTAGGAAAATAGTCCAAATAGACTCTATATTAGTACAAATTTGCTGGTATAATTTTTGGAGAAGTTTCTGTGTTTGGGACCATCTGGTAACTAGAATTTACGAGTTGTTTTGTGGCTGCCTCTATTCGGAATATACTGATACACAGGAACATGGGCAAGGCTGTGTTAAAAAGCTTATGGCCAAACTATATCGTTTCAAGGTTTTCTTGCTCAATTAAAAGATTCTTTATTTAGGAGTTGTTTTTGTGACTTCGTCCTCGTCTGTAGTAACCCTTTCCCCCATTATTATTTGTTTCATGCAGTAAAACAAATTTATGATCTGTGTATTGCTGATTGTAGAAGGAAGAAATAAGGAATTGCGAGGAGCGTGTAAAGAAGCTTCTTGAAGTGACTCCTCCTAACGGGAAGAAGTTCCTCAAGAGTATTGAGCATATATTAGAACGTGAAAAAAATTGGGTGCGTGTCGATCCTGATAATATTCGTTCTATTGTATATATCTCACTTTGAAATTAACTCTTTTATTTCTAATGCTTTAGGTATGGTGGAAGCGTGACGGTTGCCCTCCATATGAACAGCAACCAGCAGAGAGGAAGGTAGATGGTTCAAAAAAACGGTATGGCATATTGAACTTTGCTAATTTCTTATCCCCCCACCCCCGCCACAGAAGATAAAAGAGTTTACACAAATGAGGAACCCTTTTTTACATAATGGAAGTCAATGTTAAGGAGCAGTCCATCTGAGCAAATGAATTGCCCTCTACTGTATTTTTCTGTATGTATCCACACAATTTCTACGCCTTTGGGGCCTTACTTTGACATTTTACTGGTGTAAATGAGCTTGCTCTCTTTCCTTTGTTTTCTTTCAAGTATTTTCTATGAAAATATTATAAGACATTTTCAGTGAACTGAATTTAAATGACTGAATTACTCTCTTAAAAATGAATTAGACATTTTCACGAATTAATTTAAATGATTGAATTACTCTCTTAAAATTGAATTTTTTTTATCCACTTCCTCTGTCTTGGTCAATTCTTGGGCTATTCTTCTTTGGGCCATTACAGTCATTTCTTGGACTTTCTATAATTGGGGGTGTTTTACTTACAAAATGACCATCATGTCCTCATTGTAACCATTGTGCCTACTTGCTCACGTGTTAAGAGTGGGGTTTAGCAGTTTCTCTCTCCTCTCCCCTACCTCTCCTTGATTTTTGTGCAGAAAAGAAAGTTCAAAAAGTGTCTGGAACGGAGGGAGTACATCTCATCCACATAGGGTATAAGTGTAAAAATGATAGTATATACCTAAGGATTTCCCATGTAAATTCAAACAAAGGAATGAGAGTATCTCATTGAATTCCCTACCATCAATTCCACCTCTAATCTCATCCTCTAATCCCTACGATTCCCATTCCACTTGCCAAATAAGCTGTTAGGGCTTTTCTGGGTATAATGGCTTCGCTGTAGTGGCATACTAGTTGGATGGGTGGAATTTGTGAGACGAGCTTATTTTTAGTTTGTAGGTGAATTACTCTGTTTAGTTTGTGTCTCCCTTTTTGCCTATATTTCTCTTTGGTTTGGTTGGCTAGAGTGATTTATTAACATGTGTGGATCCACCGTGCGATTTCTCCATTATGGGCTATTCTTAGGATCTCCATTGAGAAGGATTTTCCTCGTACTTCAAATTTTGGAGATTGCGGAAAGCTGACTCTCCAAGCATTCTCGGTTAAAAATATTATACTCCCTCCTGTTCTGAATGATGTTCCTGTTTCCTTTTTGAGTCAGTTCCAAATGATCTTCTACTTTCCTTATTTGTAATGCTTTTTGTGGCCCTAATGGTTTGTGACCCACCCACTTCCATTTTCCACCACATCTTACTTCCTACAAAAAATTCCGTGCTATTTCATTGTGGAACATCATATAGAATAGGAGGGAGTATGAGATCTCTCGATTGATCGTTCCTTCTACTTTGAGTTGAGAGGCATTTGATAATCTACAATCCCACATAAAATGAGGTTATTGATGGACTATGCTTTCTGGCATAATACTATAATAGCACTAGTGACTGCTGGGCCTTGGGATGGTTGTTGACATTTGATGTCCAAGTACATTGATGTATTGAATTTGTTATGATATATGTCTAGCTGGCTGCCAAGCTAAGTTAATGGATTCTGTGTCCTTGCAGTCGGCCACGGTGGAGGTTAGGGAACAGAGAACTCTCTCAACTCTGGAAGTGGGCTGACCAAAATCCGGTGCGTCTATGATGCATATATGTTATGCTGTTTAATAGCTATACAAAGGAATTATACATGTCTCTGCATTGATTTGCTATCTGCCTTCTTAACTGGTTTTTGTCCTATTCCATATTTCACAGAATGCCCTCACCAATCCTGATCGAGTTCGGACTCCTAATGTCACTGACTACTGGAAGCCTATGGCTGAAGATGTAAACCTTGTATCCTTGTCTCTTTCAGTGAGATTCAAAATGTTTTAACATTCTTAAATATGACAGATCTGCATTTGAATTGACAGATGGATCCATCGGCGGGTATAGAAGCTGAATATCATCACAAAAATAACAAGGTAGTTAACACTTCTACTATGATTGGCATGGTTGAGAGGCTGAATGTTTACTGAGTTAAATGTCCAAAGTCTGTTCAACTTGGACTTAAAACGCTTTTATCATCTTTTTTGTTTCTGTATGTACAAGCAAGGGATCTACTGCCACATAGCTGTTAGCCTCTTGCAGTATGTTTAAAAAGGGGGATGAGGAATTTAATGGTTCTTCTCTTTGCTTTGGCTCCCAAACATTAATCTCATCGACATCCCTTCTTGTTTTTATTATTGCGATTCATTTACATCACATTTTACTGGGATATGCTGTCAATTGTCAAGCATGAATGATGCTCTTTTGCCTACGGCTAGTTCGTTATCATAGTTCCAGATGCCTTGGTAGTATGATGGGATAATCTGGTTTCAGACTTTTACAGTGCAAAGTCATTCTAAGCGCTATTATTTGCTTTGGGTTGGATAACAAGATAATTATTTTGGAAGATCAAACCACAAGGGCATATATTGAAGGTCATAAATTACTCTGTTAGATGCACATATTACTTTAGGACATAATGCTTAGGTTGAACAGGTAAGTTATATCTGTTGAGGCCTCGAACTTGTGAAAGGAGGTTTCATGTTCTTTCACTAATGTTCATCCCTCTTTGTGCAGGTATATTGTTGGAAAGGTCTCCGATATTCAGCCCGACAAGATTTGGAGGGATTTTCCAGAGTAAGATGTTTAATAGTCTTTCATTGAAGATTAGAAACATACAGAGTTTGTCATCATGATTGTACAGGTTCCTGAATTTTGTGTTTCCGTTTTTATCCTTTATTTTTGCAGTTTACTGAGTTTGGTATTGAAGGGGTTGTACCCCCGGAACTTTTGCCTCCTGAGATAGCGTCGAAATATCAGGCAAAACCAAATGAGAAGTCTAAGCGTGCTAAGAAGGACGAAACAAAGGGTTCTGTGCCTCCATCAGACGATAATCAGGTAAATTGACGGCCTTGGCGTTTAATAATTATGATGTAACAAGCATACTTGGTACGGTCTTTGGTCATTTGACTCATTATAGGTCTTCTGATTCATCTTTCAAATACAATTGTGTCTGGCACCTAAGGGTTAGCAGTTGCCAACGCAATTACTAAATATCTGGACATTTTATAGAACATAACTGATATTTAAAAGCTTTAAGTGGTGAGAATTGTTACACTTCCAATTTTTTCTTGAAATTAGAATGCGGGATTGGCTAGTGAGATGGATGTCGAAGGAGGCAGGACTGATCTAGATGCTCAAGCAGCATCGCTGGACATTGATTCAACACCAGTAAATGGCAATAACTCTCAAGGTGGTACACCAACACCAGAGGACCATCAAAAGCAGGGTTCCGAATCTCCTGAGCCAAGAGAAGCAGGACAAGTAGAAACGGATGCTGATATGGAGCCAGGAATGATTGACGGGGAGACTGATAATGAAGTTGACTTGGAGGTAGTTGGCTGACCCTTCGTCTTTTTATTAAGCTTTCATATGTTTGTTTGAATTAGCAAGGCTCCCCGAACAGTAAGAACGCACGTAGGAACTTGGAGTATCTTTTGTGAGAAGAGTCGGGCTAAATGTAGAAGTTATATATGTAAGGAGCTCTCTTATGTGATCATGGAACTCTAGCTTCTATAGTCGTCTTTTTTTTTTTTGGGCTAGCTCGATAGAAATATGCCTCTTTTTACCATTTCATTTCAATTAAACCACAATTGAGGTATTAATACCATTTATTCAAAATTGAGAACCTAGATTACATTGTGTTGAGTACGATCTAGCACACATATCAAACCATCTCAGCCAAGAGTTTGACTGATCTTACATGTTACTCAACCTGTGACCCCAACCAAAAGGTTCTTGATCGTAACAGTCCAGGTTTGTACCATAGCTAAGACCAAATGAATCGCAGCACCTCTTGTAAAATCCAATTCGACTCACCACTCTTAGATCTGGTGAAGGAATATTTGATGCGTATGTTAATCGAGAATTAACAAACTAAGAGTATTTGCAGCGGAATGAAAAACTAAAAGAGCCTAGGTTTTTTTTTATTTTATTTTATTTTTTTTTATTTTATTTTTTATGGAAAGAAACTAAAGAAAAACAATAAAGATATGATTCAATACCCGCAAGTAATTGAATCTGCCGAATTCAAAGAGCCGCAACCCTTAATTCGATCCTCCGCAAAGGATTAGAACTCACGCATGAGTTTGTCGCCCGCAAGCAACCACACAAGAATTTGAAGGAAACTCCCTTCGACTCTTCGATATTAATACTCAACTGTAATCTGAAATCTGTCTATAAAATACACGAGACTATCTCACCTTATATAGGTTAGAGATTTCTAGCTTATTACCTTAATTCTAGCTATAATAGGATTAGGAAACTAACTTAAAACCTACTAAATAATCAGACTTTCCAAATAAACTAGGAAATACTAATTATCGGAAACAAATTATAAGACTCCCTAAGTAAATAAGGAAAACTCTAAGCTAGAGTGAATTTAGGAAAACTCCATAACTCGATTCTTGCTTGGCTCCCGCATCATTCCCCTATTCTTGAAAACGAATTTGTCCTCAATTCTGAATCAATTACAATTCCACCAGGATCAAATATCAACCTAAAGAATTTTAGGACAAACAAACAAGTTGCAAAAGTAAGGCTTGCGATCAAGTCTTTCAACTCATCATTTTCAATGTACTCGATCATCTTTTCGACACTATGATCTTCAATCTCTGATCTCTTTTCTTCAAGCTTCTCATGGCGCATAATGTTTTGGACGTCAAGTTTGGAGTTGTGTTGATAACCTTTGACTTCGATACCATTGTTATAAAGGAAGAAAGACAAACAAGATTTACCTTTGACATTTTCATCAAGTCTCTCATCAATATAGACATCAATTAATAATTTGTATGAATTCTTGTTCTCAAATTTGTTTATCTCATCTTCAATTACAAACTCATGTTCAATCGCACTTTTTATTTTTTTTTCCTCAAAAGAATTTTGTGGCGAAATACTGATTTCTTCCAATGAAGTATCAAAAAGAACCAAATTTTGAGCATTGTCCACTTCAATCTCTTCGTCCTCTCGGTTCTGTAAGAATTTTACTTGTGCATCTTCCTCCTTGTTTGAGATTATAGCATCAGCTATGTCATGAACAGATTCCACGATCACTTCTTTGGTTTCTTTTTTGTCTCCACATGAATCACCTATTTCAGATTGTGTGCTTTTGACTTTTTTCATGCCATCTTGAATACGTTCAAGTAATCTCATCATACCTAATAAGATGTCATCTTTACTTGCTTCTTCATGCTCAACACGCCGTTTATCTGATTTTGAATGTTTCTTAGGCATGCGCAACACATCTTCCGTAAAGTCCCTAGGCAAATATTGTTTACGTAACTTGCACTTAAGCACTTCCCAAGAACGAATCTTGCACTTGCCTTCATGTTTGCATCGCCTTTTTATTTTTTCAAACCAACGGAAAGCATCTTCCACCAAAACATGTTTTGCATAACTGAATCTCTCACGATCATCAAAACCAAAGAGATTAAACTTACGCTCAACCTTCCCTTCCCAATATATGTAGTCATCTGGATCACTACTTCCATCAAACTTCGAAATTTCGTACTCCATTCAACAAAACCCAAGACTAACGAACCATAGAAGTTTGTTAAAACCTTGCTCTGATACCACTCGATGCGTATGTTAATCGAGAATTAACCAACTAAGAGTATTTGCAGCGGAATGAAAAACTAAAAGAGCCTATTTTTGTGTTTTTATATTTATATGGAAAGAAACTAAAGAAAAACAATAAAGATATGATTTAATACCCGCAAGTAATTGAATTTGCCGAATTCAAAGAGCCGCAACCCTTAATTCGGTCCTCCGCAAAGGATTAGAACTCACGCATGAGTTTGTCGCCCGCAAGCAACCACACAAGAATTTGAAGGAAACTCCTTTCGACTCTTCGATATTAATACTCAACTGTAACCTGAAATCTGTCTATAAAATACATGAGACTATCTCACCTTGTATAGGTTAGAGATGTCTAGCTTATTACCTTAATTATAGCTATAATAGAATTAGGAAACTAACTTAAAACCTACTAAATAATCAGACTTCTCAAATAAACTAGGAAACTCCCTAAGTAAATAAGGAAAACTCTAAGCTAGAGTGAATTTAGGAAAACTCCATAACTCGATTCTTGCTTGGCTCCCGCATCAATATTCCATTCAAGGCCACCGTTGATGATATTAATCAACAAGCCGTATCCCGGAACTCGGCCTGCAGCAACATCTTGCGGAGTTGGTTCCCATTTGCCGATCACAACTTTGTGGCAGGATGGCTTAGGTGGTTGAGCGGTCATCCAAAACCAAAGAGCAGCCCTAAACGCAATGATATGGTCCGTCGCTACAAGTTCCGGTTCGTGTAGAAGGTTTAACCCCAATGCTTCTCCTGCCTGTCCATAGTTATAGTTGCTGCAAAGTGGTTAAGATCAGGTTAGTTGTAGACTTGTAGTATTATATTATGATCCAATAAAATGCGAAAGTAATATATTATGTGTAGAAGCGCCAAGTAAAGTTGCAATGGTAACTGGGTGTTTGAGCTAATAATTACTCTCCGTTTCTGCTTCTCTTTTTCTTTCAGTGTAGTTCACATTTTTATTTTATTTTTTTTGACAGATAGTAAAGAACGTAGTTCACATTTTAGACATTGACGCAATTTGAGAAAGTATCTTAAACTTGAACAAATCAGTGTGTATTTTAGATCAGCATCTTAACGTTAGAATGAAGTTATCAGTGACATACTAGGATAGTTGCATGGGGCCACGGCCGAAGTACTTCTTTCCTTCGACACAAGGCCACTCTATTGAAGGCTCGCAGTAGGGACGATCTTCGGCGCCAAGTTCTACTATGTGACAGTATCCCCAAGCATATGGTCCATCTGGTGCTGTGTCCCATCCTCCTATTCAAACAAAACGTTAATAATCCAAAAACAACAGACTAGGTACGTATATAAAAAATAAGTGTAATCAAGACGACAAACCATGAGTTTCATGAGACGTCTGGGCGAAGAAAGCAGCAACTTCCCTTTTCCTAGTTTCTTCATCTCCAACTGTACCGAAACAAGGATAGTATCTTGCTGCACTAATGAATGCATCATAGGTATAGAACCCTCTACCAGGGCAGGCAATATTGTCACGGTGCAAAAACAATGTATTGAACAACTCCTGGCTTATAATGTCACTAAGCTCACCCACTGCCTCCGCGCAAGGGGGTGGGAGTGGTGAGGGTGGAGGTGGTGGTGATGGAGGAGGTGGCGTGTCGCTGGGGGTGGAGGTGAAGGGGTAGTGCATTGACTTTGACACCCTTCACCACAGTGCTCTTCATTGATGCCACAAAATCCCCATTGGCTACAACAGTGCCCCCCAGGACATAGGGCACCCCCAGCTTGTATCCCACAATCTTCTCCTACAATACCTTTTAATGATGGAAGGTTGAGAGAGAAAATTGTCACTAGTATTACTAGACTTACTTTGGTATCCATGTTTGACTTTCGGGTGTGATCTAAGAAATGTGAGGTTTGGCCTTGGGTTAATAAAAAGGCGATGAATGATTAAGTCTTTTTTATTTTTAATAGTAGTAAGTCACTAATTTGTTTAAGAAATGTGTGTGTATATAATTTAATCCTTGCATGCATGCACGTTTTGCATAGATGTAGGAAGCCGGTCTGGGGACCTCGAGAGAAATTTAAAATATGTATATTCTACTAAAATAATATTGTATACCTTATCAAAAATTTGAGCATATGGTATTGTTGAGCTTCAAAAATATTTGTTGATAGGCTTATTATTATGCGTAAGAATGAACCAAGACAAGATTCATGGATTATTATTTCGATTGTTCTAATTGCATGTCTTCATCCGCTTATTATATGTCTTATTCCCTTCTTTATGTATCAAACCATTGATATCAATACAGTCGCTTTTATTTTTCCCGCAATTAATCTCAAGAAACCCAATCTCGAGAACTGATAGAGGGAGCACTGTGCTGTGCTCTTCCCCCGGGCAGCACACATAACGACGAGATAGTAAAGGGTAGCGGAGCAATATTTATGGCCAAATGGAAATTCTGGAGCAAAGCTGAGCAAAAGTGGGAAAAGGATTTCTAAGCAATTAAAAAAGAAACCTCATTGTCTCTCTCCTCTCGATCTCTCAGTCTCTCTCCTTCACTCTTCACTCTTCACTCTGACTATCTCATTGTCTCTCTCCTCCATCAAATTCTCCCTAAATTTTTCCCTCTCCTTCTCTGTCACTTCTATCCAAGTTAAGAAGGTTGGTGAAGTGATGTTCCGATTCAGGTAAGTTGATTAAATTTAAATTATATTTTCACTTATTGATACATTTCTCAAATCATTCGTATTTATTATGATTATTCGTTGAGATTCAATTATCCTGATGTTTTAAAGCTCAGATTTACATGCTAATTTTTGCCGATTGTTAATATGGGTTTGTGATTTGGGGATTGTTAATTAGGGTTTCTGATTTGGGGATTGTTAATTAGGGTTTGAGATTTGGGTTTGTTGATTTGAGACTTACTATTAATTTTACTAGCATATGAAAGTTGCGAACTGTATCAAACAATGTCGAATGTTTTGTTTTATTTAATTTTGTTATTGTTGGGTGGTTTGAATTAAACACTTAGAATTGGGCATCATACGCAGGAACTTCTCAACCATTTAGTGATTGTCACTTTGGACGATAAAGCATTTAGACGGTGCGTAACTCTACACCCGCATTGCTTTGCTCTTGTGACTGAAGGTGTAGATTTCTCTTAAGAGGCATACTTCATGACTCTTGATTACCAACAGATGGTGTGGAGGAGGATTGATTTCCTTCGTGGGTTACAACTTTGTGTTCACGGTAAGATTTCTTCTTTCCTATGCATGTTTATCTATATATGCATCTACGTTAACTCCAAAAAGGGAGCCAGCTTGGACAGTGTTCAGCTAATATTATAAAGTTTCAACCTTGAAATAAAAAGAAAGGATATTATTCTAAGATAGAAGCGCGACTCAAAGCTTAGAGCTTAAAGAAAGTGATTTCCATTACAAACAGTAGTGGTATTAAATTATGCATCTTAAGGCAAATCTACACCAAAAGAAACTTTAAACTGAGTGACCTTTCTTTTACAACTAAAAGGGATGCAGCAACAAAACTAGATATCACAAGTATGACCACAGTAGAGTTAGCCTTTTGCTGAACTAATATTTGATTCCTCCCATATATTAAGCATAAACTGTATGTGCCACGTTTGAATTGCTCCACTTTTTGCCCTGTAATCGCTATCTTAGGCAATAAGGGATATGAAACAGGTTGGCGGCATTTAAGATGTTTACCATTTTTGATGCCATTTTTTACTTGGGAATGCTAGAAGGCTTTTCTAAAGTTTGGTTTAAAATGGATTGTCTAAGTGACATATACAATATGGGATGTCGAATTTCAAACATAGATGCAAAACTGTAAGATAATCCTCTCCCCTTTTTGTTTGTGTTGTGAGAAGGTAACCTTTAAGCAGGTTCCAAGCAGGTTCATCTGCACCAACTATTGTTGGCTACAATGTAAAATTGCAAGAAGTTTACAAGCATTACTGGCGCCTATCTTAATCCATGACATTAGTGAATCGTTTCTTTGATATGTGTGTCCTTGTGTTTGAAAGCTAGTGCCTTGGCCATGTATGAAAGCTAGTTATAGCTAGGGAGTGATTAGGGACTTGTTAAGCGCTCGACATGAGTGTGCAAAAAATAAAAGGGATAGTACCTTGGCATTAACATATTTGTGTCACTTTGCTGCCTCGAAAGACAAATTAAATTTTAACCACAATATATATGATCTTCTTTTGAAACATATATATGATCTGTTGTCGTAGCCGAGTTTCTCAAAAAAAAATTATGATGGTCCCTGTTCTTTAGACAATTGAAAATAAGTCTTCTACTATCAGCTATTGCTTTTCAAAGAATTTAAGCCTGACTCTTGCATTTGAGCTTTGGTTTAGTATTGCAGTGTATGTTGTGTGCACTTAGAAAGAAAAGTGAGGATGGTCGTGTTGAACAAACTTTTTAATATCTATTATTATCTATATGTTCAGATATACACATTGTTGAACATTGGTTCAAGTTTCTTCTTTGTCAACGCATGGTGTGAGCCAAAAGCTTGTTCATTTTACTTTTGAGTTTGTTGCTCTTGATGCAATCAGCGGCAGCATGGTCAAGTTATGACTACTTAACTATATTTGTTTCTATTCCGTATTTGCTACAACTTCTGTTTTTCATTTGGCAATCCTTCCTTACATGTCTCTTCATTCTTTCTACAGTTCGGAGGCGCCAAAGTCACAGCAATAAGGTGCAGGTCGAAAAGAAAGCTACTCCGACGAAAAAGAAAAAGCAATGTAATTGCTGAACTTCAAGGTACCTAAAATTGCAAGTGATACCACCCCAATAGTGCTCCCTAATGGTCAAGGTTTCACTAGTCTATTCATGGGAGAATCTCACCATCTTGTTATTTAAGTTGCTCATACTAGCAGCATTGAGTCAGTGCTGGCGATTCTTTATGAATGGGAGCTTACTTGCACTACTAGAGAAAGGCAAAGTAGGCATCGGTTTCTCAAGAAAAATCGTTCAGCTTTTAAATTTGACGGTTTACCTCATTAAGTTTAAAGCCCCAATGAAATTTTATAGTGGGGCATTATGGTATCGTCGGATAGTGGTTCTTTCCTTAACGGGGCTTTTGGAATTCCAGTTATGTCCTAACAAGTGCTGCTAGTACACTAGAATGAGTTTAGTCATGTGCCTAGTACACCGTCGTAGTTAAGTTCGCAACTCGGAGCTTGAATGTTGAGTGCAAAGTTATCAAAGCTCAGATTTGGACACTTTTGGGCAAGAAAGGTGACAATTTTATTGGAAGGACCTTTTTTTTTTTTTTTTTTTTTTTTTTCTCCTGAATATGTGGGGGGTTTCTGTTTTTGCTGCATGTGTGGTTTGAAGGGGGCCATATTTTCAGCTTATACCAATCTCAATGTTCAGTTGTGCTTTCTGTATAACAAATGATATTTTCCATCTTCTAGTCCAGCTTCATATTTGTATACTACGGCCTGATCAGATAATAAAGATACATTTGTTTTGCTGAGGAAGGATTTGTTTGGTGTTTCTAATGCACATTCTATTTTGAATCTATTCTTGCAGCATATCATAATTACTTTAGGAGGAAAAAGAAGAGGCAGAGTGCTACTTTACAGGATTGTGTCCAACTATTGGCGGGTTTCAAATTTCAAGAGCGACAAGTACTCAGGAATAGCAACCCTCGGCAGGTTTATTGTAGGTAATGTTTAAACCATGTACTTTTAGCATATACACTATTACGGAGTACTTTATTAGCTTGTGAAATTACTTGGGTTTGTGTTTGCGTTTGTGTTTGTGTTTGTTCTGATATTTATGGTAAATTGGTAACTAACGTTGATGATCTTTTAGCTACAATTCACATGGAGTAGTGGCTCTCATAATAGCATGTAGACTCTTGGGTTTATGTATGCTTTGGACCAGCTCTTGTGTTAATGAGTCTTACTCCATATGTCTGATATGATCCTATGGGGTAATCCTATCAACCGCGCAACCTGCGTCTCTGGCCTCGTCCTTGGTTTGAGAAGCAAGAAGGGGCGGACCGTCGTCGTTAAAGGGCACGGCGGAACCACTTTGTTTTACTAGGGATTTAATTTTTCATCATATATTTTGTCTCAGAGGCTATTAGCTCAAAACTGGTAGAGCAATGTGCATTTGCACAAAGTTATGGGTTCAAATCCTATATAGCCTAACTATGATGTCTATCGACGAAGTGTTAGACATATTCAATCTACAAATGTCGTAGTGCTCGACCAATTGAAGCACTAGGTTTTTGTTACTCATATATTTAATACCAATAAATCATATGTTTTTTTTTTATATGATAAACGGGGTACAGGGAGGAAGATTAGGTCACCCTTCTAGCAAGGGTCTCACCAGTCTTATCAACGTTCAAGATAGATAGCAAGGGTCTCACCAGTCTTATCAACGTTCAAGATAGATAAAAAGGGGTCCGAATTAGCCCAAAACGAGGGGTATTCATCCTGAGGATTAATGTAACACTACGAAATTTGGAAAGTGAATTATGGAGTTGGTTTGTCCCACATTGGGAAAATAAGGCTCATATGATCAGTTTATAATAGATTCCTACCATCATACTACCAACAAGGCCTTCACCTTTTAGAGCCTGGAGAGGATATATGGGCCTAAGGGGTGACTACCCATCTTATTGGGTTGTGTTGCCACGTATGATGGATCGGGCTGTTACAGATGGTATCAGAGCAACCCTGCGACCGCGTGCTGGGTGTTGGGGGGAGGCCCAGACCAGCAGTCTAGTGGGGGAGATCTTGGACCTGTGTTAATGTTGGTATGGAATGGTTGAGGAGCGCCGGGGACGTCGCGTTCTCTAAGTGGGGGAGTTTGTAACACTACGAAATTTGGAAAGTGAATTATGGAGTTGGTTTGTCCCACATTGGGAAAATAAGGCTCATATGATCAGTTTATAATAGATTCCTACCATCATACTACCAACAAGGCCTTCACCTTTTAGAGCCCGGAGAGGATATATGGGCCTAAGGGGTGACTACCCATCTTATTGGGTTGTGTTGCGACGTATGATGGATCGGGCTGTTACAATTAAGGATAGAATGCCCCATATTAGCCAGCTAATCAACTCTATTTCCTTCCCTAAAAATATGAGACAAACTCCATTCTTCAAAACGAGAAAGAAGGTCTTTAATGTCACGGTGAATGAAATGGTCCGAAATCTTCCATGGATAGCTTCAATAATAACTAGGTTATCACCTTCGATCTGAAGACGTTTAATATATACCCAAACTGATAGCTAGATGGACGCCCGCTCTTAACGCATGTGCTTCAGCGAGCAGGACCGAACGTTTAAGGCATGGACATTTAATGAAATCATACGGAGTATGTTATGATCAACTTTAGGTAGACCATAAATAATAATAATGAAGGAAAATGATAAAAACCACTACTTTGTGCGTACATACTATTTTTGTACGGAAAATTTGTGGGGAACCACCTTCAACTTTCACCATTTTTTGGGAAACCACCTTATTAATTTTTTTTTTGTGGAGAACCACCAAATATAAACAAAACCAAGGGGTAGAACCACCTCCTTACCCAAACCACTCACCCAACACCTCTAACCACCACGCATCACCATTCGCCAACACCAACCACCACCTTAGCTACCCTCGACACCCCCAACATGGTCGTCGATCACCGGTTACCATGCTTATAGTGGCTGGAAACCGAGAGGAAAGAGAGGATGGAGGGAGAGAGAAAATGGTCGTGGAGGGTGGAGGACATGGAGCCGGGAGAATGTGGTGGTCAGCGTGGCCTTGTCGGTGGTGGGTGGTGGCAGTGGCGGCAAGAATGGTGGTGGCTAGTGGTCGTTAGAGGTGGTGAGAAGGTGGTTTGGGTAAGGAGGTGGTTCTACCCTTTGGTTTTGTTTTTATTTGGTGATTCTCCACAAATTTATTTTAATAAGGTGGTTTCCCAAAAAATGGTGAAAATTGGAGGTGGTTTCCCACAAATTTTCCTTTTTGTACTCGAAAATGTTGTTACTTGTAGCAAGTAACTTATATTATCTTAAACTCGACTTATATGTCTTAGTTTATGTATTATATTATCTGATCTAAATATGTGATTTAGAAATAGGTTTTGAGCTTGAACTTGGATTTTGAATACAAAGAAGCATAGATCTTGTGAAAAGAGAAGAAAGGAAAAACAAAGTTAAACAAGCTTGATGATCGATGAACTCAAAATCGATAGTTCGAACATTGATGATTGATGAACTCATAATCGATAGTTCGAACTACAACAATTAACCAAGCTTCGTTGGGTCGCTAGTTCATTGAGCACTAAACACAAAGTTACACATCACTATACTGAGCATGCTATAAATATATTATATATCTACGATTGATCTTATTTGATTGATTAGTATTATTATATTGCCGTAAAAAGTTTATTAAAAACATACAAATTTTATTCATCAATAGATAAGCATATGCTGAAATTAGGTTTGTTTTGAGATGAAATTATGCAATAATAGTCTCTAAATAAAGATGGATTGTTGAAAGATTGTATCTCTATGAAAGGTAAATGTAACAGCCCGATCCATTGCTCTGATTCCATTTGTAACAGCCCGACCCATCATACCATTTGTAGTCTATCTTATAAGTAGCATTTGGATTAAAAGGTAGCATTTTGTCGGAATACTCGCTAAAACTTCAAGTGAGGTAAAAATGATATACGTTGTCAAACTTATATTTTCCAATGCGTAGCTATAAGACAATGTTCTTTTGAGAGAGCTAATTAGTGACGACCACTATATTATCGACGACCGATGATAAGGTCTTAGGTAGCCATCAAACCTAATAATCTGTTCTTCTATCTGTTGTAGTTAAATAGCACACTATTACGACAATGCCAAACTTTCATTAAAAGATTGCGGAAGTTCATTCTTGCTAAATTGTGATTGTGTTCAGGGAGTGCATTACTCTTCCTATGTTTTAAAAGTAAATTTAATCTTAATAGAAGATAAACGAATAAGCTTGAATTAACACATCAACATATGCAACTGAACAAGTAAATTAAAACAACATATGTGACTTATACGACTATATAACCTCATCTACCGACAATATAAGCAAAATCTAAAACAATAGGTCTTGTGAGAGACTGTCTCTCAATAATTTATTATGAGACCATTGTTATTATTTATACCGTGACCCGTTTCATATAACTACTGACTAACACGCTACTTTTAGTAATTGTCTGAGCTAATATCCATGACACTTAGTTTAAGAATTGTAATTGACACGGTTACAAACACAAGGAGTATTGTCACGATTACAAACATACTTAGGCCATGATTTAACTTAACAAAAAGTTAAAGTGAATTGTGATCATATCAAATTTATGCTATTTTTATTATCTGACTTATAATATCTTCAACCAGCCTTATTTGTCTCCGTAGCAATACACTATTATCGACAAAGAAGTTAAATCAATTTGTTATAAACTTTATATTGTACATCGTAAATTTTTATATGGTGATGTTATTTGTCCAGACGACGAGAGTTATTATTAATGAGCACATCAATGATATTCGAACAATCAACCCTTTAAGACAAGTTATGGTGTTGCATATATATATATATATATATCTCATACGTGAAACAAAAAAAGCTTATATGTTTATCTTAGACAGATCAATTAAGATACGTTGTTTCGTTCATATTTTTCACTTCGTGTCTCTTCATTGTCTATATAAGGGCCTTTATGTGAGTCTTTTATGTGGTTTTTGTTAGAAATATGAATTAATTGTGATGGTTGATGTTGATGAGTCGATTCGTCATACAAGTCATCTTGTCTCCCTTAATCGTGTCGTCGGTATTGAGTACAAGCATAGATTGTGTTTGACGGAGCCTTACTATATTGGAGTATACTACTTATGGTAAGGACGAAATCCGTTCTATCCCACGTATGCCCACGTACTTGAACCTGTTTGGTTTTTTGTAGGATGTCATTTATGTTGTCTTAAATGCGGCTTATGTGTCTTGTAGTACTATTATAGTATTATGTTGATCTAATTATGTGATTTAGAAATATTTTTAAGTTTTGTATATCAAATACTATAATACACCTATTTTTATTGATCGGCTAGCATATATGGGTTATGTTGTATGGTTTTTTCTAACGTGTGCCCTAAGACATCATTTCTTTTCATAATTAAAAGAAAAGAAAAGACATGTCATATAGAACATTTAAAAGTATCATAGATCTCGTCAAAAATATAAAAGCATTTATAGACCCATAAATGACAATTCCAACTAGAACAATTAACCAAACTTTGTCGAAAAAATTCATTGACAACCATACACAAAGTCACGCATCAATACATCGTTATACTAACCTTACTAAGCATCCCATAAATATCTGATCCACGACAGACCTTATATTATTGCTTAGTAATATTATGTTGTCGTTAAATGCTTAAAAAATAAATTAATTCATCGTATCATAAGCAATATGCTAAAATTAGTTTTGCTTTTAGATGAAATTATACATCATCTCTACATAAAGATGGGAGGTTGAAAATATTTATGTATATGAAAGGTAAAGAACCGCGGATAAAGTTTGAGCGGACTATGAGTTTTTAATCTCAAATATGGGAGTGGGTGTACGAGGAATGAGAGGTTAAACTGATGGATCGCGGCCAACAGACCCATAAAAGTGGAAACGAAGATAATAAGCCTATGGGTAAGATCGTAAAACCAATTGGAGATAGAAGGAGCATTCCATTGACCAATATCTAGCGAAACTAATCACATCAATTTACTTGTACTAGTGCCAGATGATACTCCTCAAGCCTACTGTATAGCGGACACTAAATTACAGCTGACTGAAATTATTCGTAATATGTTTTAAAATTGGCGAGCTTAATGGATTGCATATTTGAATCCCTCTAATTCGCTACACCTTGTCAATAGACACCATATATAGTTAGGCTATATGGGATTTGAACCCATATCTTTGTGCACATGCACATTGCTCTACCAGTTTCGAGCTAATAGCCTCTAAGGTAAAATAAATAATGAAAAAAAATACATGTGCAGTAAAAAAAAAGCTGGCCGGTAGCCCCATAGGATCATACTATGATACAGAAGAAGAAATATTGAAAAATTACATGGGTTTCAGCCTTTCACAACCTTTCAATGACAATAGACATGACCTTCTTACGGAGATTAGGCTTACCCATACGTGACAGTGGCCATGATCATGTCGCCGGCTCAAGCAGCTGTTGAGTCTACCCTTAATTCCTTTCACGGAGATGATGTACTTGTTCTTAGCCGCAGTGTTATCAGCAGAACTCACAGTAGTTGGTACTGGAAGACTCAGTGATATTCTGAACTTGTTTCCAGCACTTCCTCCACATCCCGACGACACCCAAAACAAACGCCACACAAACAAAAGGTTCGATAAGAAAACCATTATAAGAGTTCATTTCCATCTACTGTACTCATCACAAACACTTTAAAGAACTGTGCCCTAAGACATCATTTCTTTTCATAATTAAAAGAAAAGAAAAGACATGTCATATAGAACATTTAAAAGTATCATAGATCTCGTCAAAAATATAAAAGCATTTATAGACCCATAAATGACAATTCCAACTAGAACAATTAACCAAACTTTGTCGAAAAAATTCATTGACAACCATACACAAAGTCACGCATCAATACATCGTTATACTAACCTTACTAAGCATCCCATAAATATCTGATCCACGACAGACCTTATATTATTGCTTAGTAATATTATGTTGTCGTTAAATGCTTAAAAAATAAATTAATTCATCGTATCATAAGCAATATGCTAAAATTAGTTTTGCTTTTAGATGAAATTATACATCATCTCTACATAAAGATGGGAGGTTGAAAATATTTATGTATATGAAAGGTAAAGAACCGCGGATAAAGTTTGAGCGGACTATGAGTTTTTAATCTCAAATATGGGAGTGGGTGTACGAGGAATGAGAGGTTAAACTGATGGATCGCGGCCAACAGACCCATAAAAGTGGAAACGAAGATAATAAGCCTATGGGTAAGATCGTAAAACCAATTGGAGATAGAAGGAGCATTCCATTGACCAATATCTAGCGAAACTAATCACATCAATTTACTTGTACTAGTGCCAGATGATACTCCTCAAGCCTACTGTATAGCGGACACTAAATTACAGCTGACTGAAATTATTTGTAATATGTTTTAAAATTGGCGAGCTTAATGGATTGCATATTTGAATCCCTCTAATTCGCTACACCTTGTCAATAGACACCATATATAGTTAGGCTATATGGGATTTGAACCCATATCTTTGTGCACATGCACATTGCTCTACCAGTTTCGAGCTAATAGCCTCTAAGGTAAAATAAATAATGAAAAAAAATACATGTGCAGTAAAAAAAAAGCTGGCCGGTAGCCCCATAGGATCATACTATGATACAGAAGAAGAAATATTGAAAAATTATATGGGTTTCAGCCTTTCACAACCTTTCAATGACAATAGACATGACCTTCTTACGGAGATTAGGCTTACCCATACGTGACAGTGGCCATGATCATGTCGCCGGCTCAAGCAGCTGTTGAGTCTACCCTTAATTCCTTTCACGGAGATGATGTACTTGTTCTTAGCCGCAGTGTTATCAGCACAACTCACAGTAGTTGGTACTGGAAGACTCAGTGATATTCTGAACTTGTTTCCAGCACTTCCTCCACATCCCGACGACACCCAAAACAAACGCCACACAAACAAAAGGTTCGATAAGAAAACCATTATAAGAGTTCATTTCCATCTACTGTACTCATCACAAACACTTTAAAGAACTGTGCCCTAAGACATCATTTCTTTTCATAATTAAAAGAAAAGAAAAGACATGTCATATAGAACATTTAAAAGTATCATAGATCTCGTCAAAAATATAAAAGCATTTATAGACCCATAAATGACAATTCCAACTAGAACAATTAACCAAACTTTGTCGAAAAAATTCATTGACAACCATACACAAAGTCACGCATCAATACATCGTTATACTAACCTTACTAAGCATCCCATAAATATATGATCCACGACAGACCTTATATTATTGCTTAGTAATATTATGTTGTCGTTAAATGCTTACAAAATAAATTAATTCATCGTATCATAAGCAATATGCTAAAATTAGTTTTGCTTTTAGATGAAATTATACGTCATCTCTACATAAAGATGGGAGGTTGAAAATATTTATGTATATGAAAGGTAAAGAACTGCGGATAAAGTTTGAGCAGACTATGAGTTTTTAATCTCAAATATGGGAGTGGGTGTACGAGGAATGAGAGGTTAAACTGATGGATCACGGCCAACAGACCCATAAAAGTGGAAACGAAGATAATAAGCCTAGGGGTAAGATCGTAAAACCAATTGGAGATAGAAGGAGCATTCCATTGACCTATATCTAGCGAAACTAATCACATCAATTTACTTGTACTAATGCCAGATGATACTCCTCAAGCCTACTGTATAGCGGACACTAAATTACAGCTGACTGAAATTGTTCGTAATATGTTTTAAAATTGGCGAGCTTAATGGATTGCATATTTGAATCCCTCTAATTCGCTACACCTTGTCAATAGACACCATATATAGTTAGGCTATATGGGATTTGAACCCATATCTTTGTGCACATGCACATTGCTCTACCAGTTTCGAGCTAATAGCCTCTAAGGTAAAATAAATAATGAAAAAAATACATGTGCAGTAAAAAAAAAGCTGGCCGGTAGCCCCATAGGATCATACTATGATACAGAAGAAGAAATATTGAAAAATTACATGGGTTTCAGCCTTTCACAACCTTTCAATGACAATAGCTAGACATGACCTTCTTACGGAGATTAGGCTTACCCATACGTGACAGTGGCCATGATCATGTCGCCTGCTCAAGCAGCTGTTGAGTCTACCCTTAATTCCTTTCACGGAGATGATGTACTTGTTCTTAGCCGCAGTGTTATCAGCACAACTCACAGTAGTTGGTACTGGAAGACTCAGTGATATTCTTAACTTGTTTCCAGCACTTCCTCCACATCCCGACGACACCCAAAACAAACGCCACACAAACAAAAGGTTCGATAAGAAAACCATTATAAGAGTTCATTTCCATCTACTGTACTCATCACAAACACTTTAAAGAACTATGCCTAGTGCCTACAATTCAAGGGTTCATTTCTAAGCTAATCTACAAGTGTCAGATACTTGAACTATGCCTACGGTGCCCATGCGCCTAACATACACCACTCAACATTTGCTAAGGACGGACAACTTTGCAGAAATTTAGAAAAAATGCAGAACAGAGCAGCTCACAAATTTACACCAAAGCCACCTGAAGCATCAATGAAATTATAGAGACTAGAGGATATAGCGACATAATTTTGCAAGGTTGCAACGAATGCCAAAAATTATAAGCCAATAACACCCTATCATAGTTTCATTAAATATGACATCAGCACCATAGAGAATTGAAAACGGCATAATTAAACACCACATTATTCAAGGGTCAGAAAAAATGAGATCTAGTTGTCAGAAAAAAACATGAGCTTGCTAACCCAGAAGATCATGAGACAGATCACCTATATGGCTATATTTAACCATTAGGGAAAACACCACAGAGAGTGAATCTAGCTCAATACAAACTCAGCTTGTCAGATTGAGATTAAAATGGGGTAGCATCCCCCATGTACAAAGAAATGGCTACCATATAATTAACCAGGAGAAGAAGAAAGCTGGAAATTCATAATCCAACTCTTTCAAAATCATGTGTTGGTTTCTCTTGTATTTCCTAATAACCACAATGTCCACACCTCATAATCTTAATCATAAGTCGACGAAATGGTATGTCAATAGAAGATTTGTTTATTATTAGAAGCTTTCCTACTGTTAGCTAAACCATCACCAACACATCCTTTCAATATAAACATGTAACAATTCTTTTATCTTAAAAGACAAAACTTTATGAATACATAAATTCTTTGTAAGACCATCCTTATGACTCATGACCATAAATCGTCTCTCACGAGGCGAAATTAACTATAACAAGAACATCATTGTTGGGCCATTGACCTTAGAATTTAAATATGTTATGTCCATAATGCAGACAATAACACACAAAATATGGGTCTTGTTGCTAATGATTCAACTACAAGAAGGAATTCCTTTGCTGCAACAAGTTGTCATATGCAAAAACTATGATTCTAGGCTGGCATATCTGGGATGCAGACAACCAGAATCAAGCTTCACACGATTACATAAACATACACACATCTCCGAAGCTTCCCTTTAAGATACCGGAAATTCGGCAAAAAGGCTACAGCCTTCCGTCTATCTATAATTGTCTAAACTTATCACAACTCACAACAAAGGTAGTTTAGACTGATTTTCATATATTTTAACTCGTAAATTTTCAGGTAAGAGAGGCCACCCTTATGAATTCACCATTATTGCATCACCATATACTAGAATGTAAGTTCAGCTTTCAAATCAAGATTCACGTATAATCCTAAATTCCTACTTGCAGATAATGCAGATCCGAATTCCAAACATATACAACTCTCCTATGGAAGATACCAAAAATTCGACGAAAAGCTAAAGCCCTCCGTCGACATATCCTTGCTTTAATTGTCACAAGCTCACAACACGAGCATTTTAGATAAATTTGATTCACGTTAACTCGTGTATTTCTCGATCAGCAGGATAGGCCACCCGTACTAGTTAGCCATTATTGCTATTACCGTACAAGCATACACTAGTAAGTAGTAAGTTCAGCTCCGAAATAAAGATTGCTTGAGGTAAGTACTATAGTAACACATAGAAAGCTTGCAGTCAATGTATAGGTGACAACAACAGACCGGAAAAAAAGACGAGACGTCGAAAACTAACCCATTTTTGAACATGGATAGTTACACAGATAGTACAACCCTACAACTTCTATAATGTTCGGAGTACACCTTGTCGACAGAGACATCTCATAGCAAATGTCATACTAGCATGCATCACCCCTTATTACGAGAGGTATGAAGACCCAAAGACAGACATGTAATCTTTGCCCACGTTACGACCACGGAGATATTCCAGACCCACCACTTGAGGATGATCCACAAAAAGTTTAACCTGTAATGGTGAATGGTGATAACATCTAAGTATGCTTTTAAACGAAGTTGTACTATATCAATAAAAACAACTAACCTACAGACGGACTAAAGCATCAAGAATAAGGGGACAATGTAGGTGTATATGCAAAGGAAAATACCTTGGGTCAATGTTGGCTGACAAACCACTCGGACATCCAAAGCTTCCGCAATCAAAGGACAGCCAAACAATGACTTTATACAAGGAAGTCATTTCACATTAATGGGAGAATAATCAAGGTAATGTTTCACATATTGTTCAATTAGCTAACAACATCAAAACTTAGCCTAGGATCTTATTTACCTACTCATCTACGGGCTTTTAATTCAGGCATAGGAATAACAGGTGTAACTCTTTCGTGTCTCAAATTGACAAACCCTAATTAGCAATCCCCAAATTTCAAACCAATTTTACAATCCAATAATTCAGTAACAAATTGCGGCCAGCACAACATTCACAAGAACCTGCAATTCAACACCACAACACCATACAGCTACTAGGTCACATCAAGACACACTTCATCATGGTCTACAAAAACACAAATTTATTTCAAATTAGATGGAAATGTCACAAATCAAGTGATAAAAGCTCTCCCCATTATGTTATGGTTATTGAAGCAACACTTTCAAACCCCATCATTAATCTCTAAAGTCACATCTTATGCTCACCTATGTCCCATTGAAATTTCATGTACCTAGCCTGTCAAATGTCTGAAAATTCATGACACCAATCTTGCACACACCAGTTCATGAAAAAAAAATAATGGGGCCTTTTCATAAAATAGCCTTGTCGGACACGCTGACAGTGTCGCCAGACAGTAGCATAAGCTTAAACTGCAACAAAGCATAGACTTTGAAGTTCCTATCAGCTAATTTCAGATGTCAAAAACCAATTGAACGACAACGAGCAAACCTTAGCTAAGGGTCGATATACAGTATATCTCAAAAATAAAGTAGCATTTATGTTATTCAATACAAGCTAGCTAAGAAGAGATGTAGTCCTTGCAACACGCAATTTAACAATCTGCCAACAAGAACAACAAAGGCAATTTACAAAATCAAAGTCAACGAAATTCACACCAATTTGGAGTATGCAATTTCATTGAAAGGTGGTCAATATTTTTACTTAAAACACCTGCCTAATTCAGATAAGAGTGGATTGTAATTGCGATCCTAAGAACTAACAAAAACCTAATTAACAGTCCCCAAATTAACAAATCAAACCCTAATTGATACACTCCCTAAAACATTCCCAAATCAATTACGGAGTAAGTGCATGCAAAACTAAACTATGAATCACGAAGATAATTAAATCTCAATACATATTAAAATTTGAAAACTAGAAAAGACAAATTAAATTAAATACCTTAACTGGAGTAGCAACTTTTTATCTTGCAGAGGAAGGGATTGAAATTGAGGTGAGAGTGTAGGACTGGGATGAATTGAGCGAAGAGTTGTAGGAGAAGATTGAAACTCAGATCTGATTGAAAGTAGGGAGGAGAGAGAAGGAGCCAAGAAGAGAGAGAAATTTTTATCAGAAATGAGCAGAGACCGAGAGGGTGTGTGTATTTTTTTTTCTTTATTTGCTTAGAAGCCCTTCCTGCCCTTATTTGCAGTTTTCCCTTGTGTTTGCTCCGCTGCCCCTCAAATTGCTTGTCGTATGTGTGCTGTGCGGACAAAGAGCGGAGCACAGTGCTCCCTCTATCATTCCTCCCCAAGAGTCAGGCTTAAATTCTTTGAAAAGCCATAGCTGATAGTAGAAGACTTATTTTCAATTGCCTAAAGAACAGGGACCATCATAATTTTTTTTTGAGAAACTCGGCTACGACAACAGATCATATATATGTTTCAAAAGCAGATCATATATATTGTGGTTAAAATTTAATTTGTCTTTCGAGGCAGCAAAGTGACACAAATCTGTTAATGCCAAGGTACTATCCCTTTTATTTTTTGCACACTCATGTCGAGCGCTTAACATGTCCCTAATCACTCCCTAGCTATAACTAGCTTTCATACACGGCCAAGGCACTAGCTTTCATACACAAGGACACACATATCAAAGAAACGATTCACTAATGTCATGGATTAAGATAGGCGCCAGTAATGCTTGTAAACTTCTTGCAATTTTACATTGTAGCCAACAATAGTTGGTGCAGATGAACCTGCTTAAAGGTTACCTTCTCACAACACAAACAAAAAGGGGAGAGGATTATCTTACAGTTTTGCATCTATGTTTGAAATTCGACATCCCATATTGTATATGTCACTTAGTCAATCCATTTTAAACCAAATTTTAGAAAAGCCTTCTAGCATTCTCAAGTAAAAAATGGCATCAAAAATGGTAAACATCTTAAATGCCGCCAACCTGTTTCATATCCCTCATTGCCTAAGATAGCGATTGCAGGGCAAAAAGTGGAGCAATTCGAACGTGGCACATACAGTTTATGCTTAATAAATGGAGGGGAATCAAATATTAGTTCAGCAAAAGGCTAACTCTACTGTGGTCATACTTGTGATATCTAGTTTTGCTGTTGCATCCCTTTTAGTTGTAAAAGAAAGGTCAGTTAGTTTAAAGTTTCTTTTGGTGTAGATTTGCCTTAAGATGCATAATTTTATACCACTACTGTTTGTAATGGAAATCACTTTCTTTAAGCTCTAAGCTTTGAGCCGCGCTTCTATCTTAGAATAATATCTTTTCTTTTTATTTCAAGGTTGAAACTTTATAATATTAGCTGAACACTGTCCAAGCTGGCTCCTTTTTTGGAGTTAACGTAGATGCATATATAGATAAACATGCATAGGAAAGAAGAAATCTTACCGTGAACACAAAGTTGTAACCCACGAAGGAAATCAATCCTCCTCCACACCATCTGTTGGTAATCAAGAGTCATGAAGTATGCCTCTTAAGAGAAATCTACACCTTCAGTCACAAGAGCAAAGCAATGCGGGTGTAGAGTTACGCACCGTCTAAATGCTTTATCGTCCAAAGTGACAATCACTAAATGGTTGAGAAGTTCTTGCGTATGATGCCCAATTCTAAGTGTTTAATTCAAACCACCCAACAATAACAAAATTAAATAAAACAAAACATTCGACATTGTTTGATACAGTTCGCAACTTTCATAAGCTAGTAAAATTAATAGTAAGTCTCAAATCAACAAACCCAAATCTCAAACCCTAATTAACAATCCCCAAATCAGAAACCCTAATTAACAATCCCCAAATCACAAACTCATATTAACAATCGGCAAAAACTAGCATGTAAATCTGAGCTTTAAAACATCAGGATGATCGAATCTCAACGAATAATCATAATAAATACGAATGATTTGAGAAATGTATCAATAAGTGAAAATATAATTTAAATTTAATCAACTTACCTGAATCGGAACATCACTTCACCAACCTTCTTAACTTGGATAGAAGTGACAGAGAAGGAGAGGGAAAAATTTAGGGAGAATTCGATGGAGGAGAGAGACAATGAGATAGTCAGAGTGAAGAGTGAAGAGTGAAGGAGAGAGACTGAGAGATCGAGAGGAGAGAGACAATGAGGTTTCTTTTTTAATTGCTTAGAAATCCTTTTCCCACTTTTGCTCAGCTTTGCTCCAGAATTTCCATTTGGCCATAAATATTGCTCCGCTACCCTTTACTATCTCGTCGTTATGTGTGCTGCGCGGGGGAAGAGCACAACACAGTGCTCCTTCTATCAGTTCTCATGCTAAATAGAGTTGGCCGATCGAGCACTGTTGCCCAGAAATATTTCCTAACTCGGAGACACATGGCTTACCATACAAAAACATAAAAATTACGATTCTGAGATGTATCCAAGACTAACTTAAGTTTTCCCAAAAATAATGTGAAAAAACTCTCATGTAACCGCAAATTATAAGCATGGTATAAGCATTGCTCATGTAACACAAATCTTACACCTACATATCTGCAAGGATCTCCAACCCTGTGCCCATCCGACTATCCCAAATTCCCAAAACTAGTAGAAAAATCTAGCGAAAGTTGAGCAATACAATAAACACTCATCAGACTATCGGTACATCGAACAAAATTCAAAGAACTGGGATTGGCCGGCAAACTCACGGGTCAACGGATCTCCGCCCAGAACCAACTCCAGATCATCCCATTTTGTTGCTATATAAGAAAATCAAAACAAATTCAAACCAAAAAAAAAAAAAAACAAGGAACAAAAAACCGGAAATGAGTAATGCTATTGCAAATCTCTTGTTCGATATAAGACCATGATTAATCAGTTTGCTATCTTCATCTTCTTCCTTTGTTGCGTCCATACCTCCTGTAAGCGTTCTCTTCACGAAAATTGAATACATTATCTGGCGGGTGATTTAAGAGATAAGGTCATTTCAGTGTTATAATATGATGGAACATAAAAGGGCAGGTTTCAGATTGTCTAGTGAAATGAGATAACTAACAACAATCAAACCTTACTTATTCCCAAAATGATTTGGGGTCGGCAAACATAAACTGTCATCCAGTAACCGTCTAGTATATGCCATAAAATTTCAAAAACGTTAGTGAACCATTTAGGGATATTGATCACTTTCAAAAAGAGTTTTAAAAAGGTCATCAAAATAAATAAAAAGTTTGAACTATAGTGAAAAATAGTGAAAAAACATACTCCCTCCATCCCACCTCAAACGCCCCAGGTGTTTTTTGTAGTGGAATAAGAAAAATTGATATAGTAAGTTGAGTGGGGTAATATTAGGAAAAAGGAGGAGAGAGAATGTGAGGATTAATAAAAGTAAGAGAGATATGTGAGAGATAATATGATGATTTAATAAAAGTATGAGAGAGAAATATGTCCCAAAATAGATGGGGTGTGTGAGGTGGGACGTCCCGAAATGGAATATGGGGCGTTTGAGATGGGACGAAGGGAGTAGTAAGGAAAAGATTTGGGAAAAAAGTTAGGAAATCAAACAAAAAAACCAAAAAGAGTCAAATTAAGTCTTCCGCATGGATAGAGTCTCTACACACCGCCCGATCCATCACCATATTCTCTTCAAGCCCTAGAAAGCTCATATCACTTCTAATCACTCTTATCAAAGTCATCTTGGTTCTTCCCCGACCCCTAATAATATTATTATTGTCCCACATTCTACTATTCTAACCGGCTCGTCACTAGGTCTCCTTCTAACATGGTCATACCACCTCAGTCGGTTTCTTCATAATCTTGTCATCAATGGGTGTAACCCTTACTTTCACCCTAATAACTTCATTTGTTAACCGATCACGTCTTGTATGTCCACACATCTACCGTAGCATGCGCACCTCCGTCACACTCATCTTATAAATGTGACATTGTTTTACGGCCCAACATTTCGTACCATATAACAGTTCGGGCCTAATTGTCGTTCGATAAAACTTACCTTTCAACTTACTAGGCATTCCTCGATCACACAGAAACCCTGTGGCATTCTTCCGGTGAAATGAGATAACGAAAAAAAAAGGCGACAAACATCTCATTCATATAATCCTCATCATACAACACAGAAAAAAAGAAAAGAAAGAATCATAAAGTGCACAACGTGAAATTTATTTTGTAAACAGAGTTGAATATTTCCAATCTTACATTAACTCGCACGTGAAAAAATCAATACAACATTCACATCGGGTACACGGATAGCACCAGGAAAAAAAAAAAAATAAATAAAAAAAACGAAAAATTTACAAACATTACAAAAATTATAGTTTGCCTAGGAATTTTTTGTACAAGCAACAAAGAATTGTAAGGTTAAACAAGATGACCAAGTTGTAAAAACAATAGTAGGTAGCTGTGTAAAATTTAAAATGACAATGAAATATGAATGAACAAAGTGTAATTCATTTACCTAAAGAAAACCATCTGACAACACACTATAATGTTAGCATTACTGCTTTCCTAATGCTTTTTTGATATCCTCCTGCAAGATGGCAAAATAATTGCAATTAAGCAACTTCCAACTATGCAAAGACAAAGTTAGAAATAAGAAGACTCAAGCAGAGTCGAGGTCGGGGAAAAAGGAACGCAGAAGTACCTCAATGGACAGTGGAGGGGTTGTCGTACCATATCGTTGAAGGACTTTCCCATCCTTGTCAACAAGAAACTTCGTAAAGTTCCATTTAATAGAATTTCCAAAAATGGATCCACCTTTACTTGCTCTTAAAAATTTGTAAATCGGTGCTGCATTTGATCCATTCACGCGTACCTGTTACATCAAATTGCAAAATCGCCAGTCCATTATTGTAAGGTAAATAAACTGTGGTTCAAGCAGAATATGCACAAAGCGGTTGGTAATTAATCAGCATTATCCAGTATGAGATCCAAATCAGTTCCTCTGATTTTTCCACTACCATACCCACCACCTGTTTTGGCTCTGGGCTGACAAACAGTACTGCTGGGTAGAGATTAGAGAATGAACATTATTTTAAATAGCTGCAACTACACCAGGACATTACCGATGTAATGTGGCTTAAAGTCTTCCACAACTGAAATTTTAGGCCGTATCAGCCACAAATTTCTGCCATTTGGCCATGACAACCGCGATCTTCCGCAGTTGTCAGCGACGGCAACCTAAAACCCAGATTTAATACCATGAGTGAATCAAAACATATGATCTTTCAGGAAACCTAGGCACTGAAGGTTTAAACTAGTCATAATTATAGTGATACATGCTTGGAACGCCAAACACAAGACGAGAAAAATGCATGTCAATAGCAGAAACTAAAGGAAAATCCAAGCCAAAGTAATCCAGATCTCAAACATTGGCGTGAGAATAGGAAGAGGGGCAAGTACTAGGTATAGGAAGAATTATAACGGAAACTTGGACAGAAAAATGAATTGCTGATCAGAGAAAGGCGAAAGAGATAGATATTAGCAATTAGGGAGGTTTTTACTAAAAGATACAACTGAATCCCACTCAAGCAGCAACACCAGCTAACGGATTATTATTTTGATTACTTTTTGTGGTGTCAATTTCCATTCAATCTTTTATTCGTCTTCTAAAAATTGTACTCGAACCCAGGCAACGTTCTTTTGTTACCCTCTATAGTTCTACTCTCCTACAAATTTATGTTTCATGCAAACCAACTTCATATTTAAGTTGCAGGACAAAAGGGAGGTGCAGTAAAAAAGAGAGCTTCAATAGTTCAATCTTATAAACGATGTTCCTATCAAGCTTCACCTTGAACCAAAAGAAAAAGCAACAAAAAAAGGAATTTCATATCAAGCTAATTATGCAAAAACAGATAAATTATACAAAAAAACTTCTCCCGAAAGTCCACGTCTTCCTTCACAAGGAACAACACTACGCGCTATGCACCACGAGTAACACTAAACATTCGGCAGCTAGGTGCATAATACAAAGAGGAAGAAACCTTGCGTACATATGAGCGAAGTGGGTTTCACAAATTTCGTAGTAACATCTTCACATCCTATAGCACGAAGAGGTGTGCAAAATTAAAAAGAACAAAAATAACTGATAACTGGTGTTTGCTTAACCGAAACTAGATAAGTCCACCACTAACGGTGAGTCTTCGGATTTTCACTAACATTGTACGCATAACCAGAAGCCTTTGCGATTGATCTATTCTAAAATATATTTAAACAAAACCGTCTTTTTTTCATGTAAAATATTGAAAAACTTGTTGGATGCTTAAAACTTGAAATTTCTATGTTGCACTAACTATGAATTTGTTAATTAATAACTTAAATAGGTTCCAAAAACATAAGATCTGTATGAAAATTACCAGGGTTTTCAGTTAGCTGCATAATCAAATGGCAAATAAATGTTTAACCGCCCACGAGTTAACCATTTAATTTGGATTAGTTTAGGTTCGAGGTAAATTATTGAAATTAGACTCAGAGAAAGGCAAGTTCACATCTAAAATCAGCTTGGTGAAATTTTTAGAACTTACAGCAAGACTACGAAACACAGAAAACAGGAGTGTTTTCTTGTCCAAGCCTGTTTGAAATAAATACAGAGACGAGGAGTTCAAAGTTACTTAAAAGGAAAAAGTAGCTAGTACTCTGAAGGAAGTCTAAACTCTAACAAACCTAGGGCGTGTCGATCCTCAAACAGCTGTGTTCTAAGTTCAGTTCCTTGTTTTGCGTTGCTGGCAGAAATATTAAAATAAAATGCTCTCCACGATGATTTAGTTTTGCTCATATACAGCCTATATACACAACCAATCTAAGCTAACTCTTCTAACAGCATTGAAGGTTGGCCGGCTAAGCCATGCAACCGGATTAAATACTACAGCCAGTATATAAAACATTTAAGTTTCATCAGTCAATTTTGGCATCTTAAAAAATTACCTGAGCCATGATCTGAAGGGCCCCAAATTGTTTGAGATGGCCCTGCTGAATAACTTACAGCAGTGACAGTGGGTATGCAAAGTCTGAAGGATGAAGTGTGATAAGAGAGTGAAAAACTCAAAATAAAATTCTACTATATAACAGATGACCTGTTGGGATAAGAGGGCATTCTTCTTCACGGTTGGAAAAGGGCAATAGCTAGCAAAAGGTTTTGATAGAAGGAATATAAAACATCAATAGGTTTACTAAACTGATTTACCATTTCATTGTGTCAAAGGAATTGATACATAGCCAATTTACCTTTACACACATTTCACTTACATAAGCTATTTATATAAATCATTACCTTTTGATTCAAAGAGTTTTCAAGAGCTCAATACTTTCAACTTTTAATAGCCCTAAGCCTATGTTGTTGGTTTTCAAACCTCCTTTTTTTTTTTTTGACATTCCTACCCTTTTCATGACTACTTATCTACATACGGAGTATATGTTTGCCTACTTTTTCACTTGATTTTTCATCAAACTTATTTTCCAACTATAGAAACTCTGTGTGTTTCAATATCGTGTTCTCACAACTTTTAACTACTATAGCTCACTGATAGAGGGCAGAATATGAAGATTCTAGAGTCTAGGGTTAGCCTGTCAGGGTTACTCCGAGTCAGTTTGTATCATAAACACCAACTATGTTATCAATGATAATGAAGGATTATTCACCATTCTAAACTCACATATAACGGTTTTTCAAGATGATTCATGTTAGCCGACCCCATATCAGTTTGCGACTATGGCTTTGTCATTGTTGTATCCTGCTCTCAAGAACCTCCACATCATCCTTACCCAAAAACCCAAGTACACACTAGGTTCTCGAAATGTAAGTAAGTTGTGCATAATTCTATGGAGTACAACTTAATGAACCAAAAAGCAATAAATCTTTAGCTCAATCAGAAATCGACAGCACTATCTCCAATGTATCTCTTATGATAATCCTATATTTATCTTAACAAAACCTACATAGTCCCATTGGCCAAGAGACCAAGATTTATACAGTCTTTTACGTGATAAATTATCCAAAAAATAAGGTTCCATTAAAGCAACAAGGGTCTTTGAACTTTGTACAAACATAAATTTACCTTTTGAAAAATGGGGTACTCAGCCTTGAATCTTGTGCAAGCAAACTGTTCAGCGTCTTCACTAGTTCCCGGTTCTTGCTTCAAAAATTGATTGCAAGGAAATGCTAAAACTTCAAAACCTGAATTGCAAGAATTGATTAGATCATACTCTTCTAAGCTTTACCACTTTCTTGATTCAACTGATATAAACAAGGCTAAAACCTAGTATTATTCAAGTGGTTTCTAGCATTTCACGAACCAAAAACAATACATGAGGGAGCATAGATAGAAGTTCCGGCTGAAAGATGATAATTAATCCCAACCAAAAGTTTTTGTGAAGGATCAATATTCAATATGATTAAAGACCAGAAATCATTAAACTGTATAACTCAAGGGATTATGAAGTGTAAACTACATGATAAATAAAGCGGAAAATAAGAGTTTATGCGAGAAGAGTTGATACTTGATACAAATGCTTAATATATTCCGTACGTTCCAGACATTTCCTTTGAACAAAATGTAAATTAGGATAGAGCCTAGAAGAGAAAATAAAATGATAATGGTGAAATTTTATAGCTAAGCTGACAGCCGATAGTGTTGTTACTCTGCCACAACTGGAAATTCACTAGAAGTTGTCATATGGTGAATGGGTGTACCATCTTCATTCCTGACATGGCTCCAGACCAACTTTTCAACCTGTCGTTACACCCACCTTGGCCCTTTGGTTGGCACTGGGGACCTCATCCTCCCTTCTGACTATCCCTGCCAGCACGGCTTGATTTTTTAGCCGATAGTCCCGTTCAATGCTAACCAGCTAAAAAGGCAAATAGCCACTTTTCTGAGTTCCCCTTTTCCATGAACTGCAATGTATCAAAAGCACTCCAAAACGATTTCTATGCCATTAGACCTAACTTATCTCTTTTATTGGAAATGACACTGCCTGCATACTTTCTCCTCACAGTTAAGCGGCCCACGTTCTAGTTATACGACACCCGCAAGTCAAGACCAATTCCCACTTAGGTTCTTACAATCAATCCAATTCAACTTCTTAAACATTGTCGTCCTCAAAAAAATTAGAAACTTGTTTTCGAGTTTCTTTGTGATACGAAAATAACATTATAAGATTAGTTTGAAAGTTCTAAAGAAATTCACCACCAAGATTTCACCTAACGAAAAATCTGATCTATTCAAATGTCAGAGCTTCTGCGGTCTCATGCATATCTTGTTCATACTTAAGTATACCTACAATAGATATGAATCTGAAACTCTCTCTAGCGAACATACTCCTATCATCACACTCCAAATTAGATAATAGCATAAAACTATATTCATGAATATCACATAACACTACATTCATATCAAACAAAATAAGTTCAAATACCACAAACATCATCTACACTATGAATTCCAAAATGTACACCTTGGGATAACTTTAGAACATGTTTAGTATCTTAAGGGTTTTCTTATCAGAGGAAACATGTAATCAAGGACCAATCGGTGATTCTCAGTCCAATAAAAAAGAATTAAGCTGCAAACTCTAAGAATTATTGTTGGTAAGGGATCTAATATCAGTAATATGTGAGGAAAATTTGGATATTCGGAGGAGAGTATATATTGCACTCCTTGTAATTATTGAGTCTTTCATGTCTCCGTGACAATGGTTAAGGTTGGTGTGCAATTTGTAATACTGATACAAAATCTTGAGGAGGTGAGTGAATTTTCTTTGGGAGACCTTGCACTTGAACTTGCTAGATGGGTTGAAAAAACAAAGTCTAAGACAAAGAACTTTCAATCGATGGTAATTTATGGATTGTGTTAGTCACTACATGAAAATATCCATCACCTATTGGTTCCTACTTCCTAGCTTAGCATCTTACTGTTTTCTTGGTCAAAATTTCTTCTTAATCCACTTTCCAAAGTAGTACAATTCACTAAACATCAAATTGGATTTTAAGGGTGCGAGAGGGCCCCTCCTAGTTCAGACATGAACAAGGTGGACGGAATGAGTTGCAACCATAAGTTGAAGTACGAGGAGAACGTGATTACGATTCACAAGATCATACAGATGATGTAAATTTCATTCTTCAAGATTGCAACCGTTAAGGTATAAAACCAATGACTCAACCTCAACACTGCTACTCTTTCACCTATCCCTAAAACTTACAAGACAGCTCTTCAAGTTCCAAATCGGTATAATGCTATGCTTGATGAGTTTAATGCCTTGATAGATAATGGCACCTAGGATTTTGTTCCTCGACCCCCTAATACAAATATTGTGAGTGGTAAGTGGATTTTTCGACATAAATTTCGGGCTGATGGTACCCTTGAGTGCTATAAAGCGCAATGGGTGGTGCACGGCTTCACTCAGGAACCAGGTACTGATTATGACCAGACTTCCAGCCCTGTTGTGAGTCTATCTCTCTCCATGTCTTGGCCTATTCATCAACTTGATGTGACAAATGCTTTTTTGCATGGTTTCAACGCCAAGAGAATTTTAATAAACACACTCTTTTTCTGTTCTGATTTAATAGGGTATTCATGCCAGAAGGCATGGATACTATAAAAACGGCAATTGGAGCATGATTACATCAGACATTTAGCCCAACTCTTTTGTTTTGCAACAACCTTGTGGTGTATCATAATTCACATCTTGATGTATGCATGTGTTTGATTCTTTATGGCCTTCTTTCGATTCAAGTTGTAAACTGATATCTCATTTTCAAAATAGTCATTGATAAAAATGTTATTAAACCGTACTATAACTGATCAATTTCAATAGATAATCAATCCCAGTTCTAACTAATACTCGAATGTCATTTTCTTTAATTTACATAATTATCCGTTGTGTGTAATAATATAATGGGAGTTCCATAACAATTTCTAAATCCTTTAGAAGAGCCTTATCAGTCTCATGCCTATCTACTTTGCGATTAAGCCAAAACCTACAGTAATATGATTTTCAAGAAACACATAAAGTTGAAAACGCCAAGTAATCCAACACAATTCCATAGCCTAAACAAATAATCTGCAGCTACGATCTCTTAACAAGCTCTTGCCAAAAGAAGAAGTAAGAAAACACACCTTTATCCTTATTTCTCTGATAGAGGTCAGTTAATTGGGTGTAATTCGATTCTGTAAAGCCACTGTACACACAAAAGTAATTTACTTTAGCCAACAGAACCTAATTTTGGGTCAGATTGCAGGTTTATTATCCTAAGAATTCAAACTTTTTTTACCTACAAAATCCTCAAAAACCCGCCCGTCTCAATTTCAAACCTTAAATATTCACCCTATCTCAACTCAAACAACACTATTCCGAAAGAACCATCTCAACCAAAAGCGTGAGCAGAGATGGTTGAGCCACAGTCAATGGTATAATACCTTATCAACTACGATAAGTCGAAAAATCAGTTTCTACTCCGAATCTCAAACACAAAGTACTACGGAATAGTACACATTCTCATGATGTCATCCTGTCCAACTATAAGACCGTCTTATCCAAGTTTCTGCGAGACTACGAGAAGATAAAAAGAGAAGGAAAAATGAAAGGTACCATTTAGAAGCAACATTGACGACAAGGAGAACTTTCCCTTTGTAAATACTCAAGTCCACATCTCTCCCCCTGCTATCCTGTTACACAAAATCGCATTCTGATCAATACCCACATCATAATTTACTGAAAAAATTAATGGGTAGGTATCACTTTTTCAATCAAAAGCAGAAATCAAATTACCTTGACGATAAATTCATGAACAGATTTTTCAGACACTGATTCAGCAGCACCCATTTTTTTTTTTTTTTTTTTTTGGGATTTTGGTGTACCAAAGTTTGGTGGAGTCAAAAATGGAAAGTGGAGAAGTGATTCATAGATTTTCGGTGGCAGCGGAAATGGTGGTCATAAGAGATGGGCCCACTTGAGCGTTATATTACCATAAGCTACGCATATCATTACTCCAAAAAATCAATCAATACACGCATGATTGTGTCTGAAACGTTCATTACCTAATTATGTGTATTGGTGGCATTATTGCATATTGCAATTTCGTCAAATGTGAGATCCTCTGGTCCACAAATGAAATCATAAGCTCAAATTTCCAATGAATTGAAACACAATAATAGCCCAAAATTATTAGAACTGACAATAAACCAAGTCCTTAATTTCTACATAATGAAATTTATTCACAGATGATCAAGTTTAGTTTAGTGGTTAAGAAACCATGTATGGGATTGGCCCAAGTCAAATCCTCATATCCTTAACCTTATCCATAGAAAAAGAGAAATGAAAAACGGAACTCTCAAGGAACAACACAGATTAGCCAGGCAGAGGTGTATAGTGTCCGTTTGTGTCATCCATATCAAGCTTGAATTGGAAGTTTCACGGCTTAGTATTGGTCATATTGCGCCGACCCTGTACCAGCCAGTCTCACCCCATTGAACACGCCTACCCCTACCAACCCACACACCAGTAAGCTCCCTGCAAATTTAACAGGAAGTGGTGATCGGTTTCTTGTAATTATGTATTTCACTCATGAGCGACAACGTACCAAAGAAATAGATTGAAGGCCTGTCATATGCACAAGCATGGCCTGTACGTATAATAAATTTATGGACATACAAAATTGCTTTACAATTTGTCCACAAATCGGACTGTGAACAATAAGACAGATGTATGATAGCCCAAATTTAACAATTCCTAAAGGGCTTCATGTGTGACTTGTACAACAAGACTGCAGCTATTTCTTTTCAGAGAGGGGAGGGGGGATTATCGAAATGATACATGTGGGACACAATTAGATTACAGCTCCGAGAATCATAGATGGCTATCGGGATACCGAAGTACACAACTATATACAACACAAAATGAAACAAGCAACGATAACCCTCGTCTCCAGTAATTGTAATTTGCAACTCAGGAACAGTATTTTCATATCAAGAAACTTCTCAATCTTTTGCACAAGCCGGCTCATCTCGACCTCAAACAAAATGTCTTACCTGAGAATCAGAGAACAAGAATTTAAGAACATCACCAAACAGCAACTGCAAAAGAGAGAAATTGTACTGCAGTGTTACTCACCGCAACTGTAGGTATGGCCATTAACAAAATCTCATCTTGGCCCCCAATAGCCAGGAGCTGCAACAACAGGGATCTTTACTTTCCCGACTTGTAAATTAATTGGAAGCAAGAGACTAAGAAGAAAATAATAATAAAATAATAAGCAGATTGATGTGCATCAGTTAGCCCTAACCTCTTACACCCGCTGGAACACCACCATCACAAGGCGGTCCACTAGGAACCTGATTCCGGTGATGGACAGGTTGCGGCGGATACGACCACCCATGGTTTTGCGGTCTCGTAGGTTCGTAAGGTGGACCGGCACAGGAAGGCTGATATACGTTGTGATTCTCAGAATGCAGAGAACCTAGTAAACAGAATATAGGTCAACAAAAGACAAAAAGCATGCAGTAACCGCACAAACAACTCAAGAGTCCAGATGACAAGGTCTTACTATGGAAAGGGGGCCTAGGGTATCCCCAGTTTTCCATTAACTCTGGTCTTGGCGGCCCCCAGTTCTCTGTTAACTCTGACCTTGGCGGCCCCCAATTTTCTATCAGCTCCGGTCTCGGAGGCCCCCAGTTTTCTGACAACTCCGGTCTTGGTGGCCTGACGTTATCTTGGTCACCGTAGAAATGACCATCTACACTCGGGCCATACTGGTTTCGATCATAGTAGGGCGGCGGTGGAACCTCCCTCTGCGGCCGAAAATGTTGATCCGCCGGATGATAAGAGAAATGATTGGATGGAGATGGGTATGGTGGCCTGGAATTATAGGCTTTATTACCGTATAAATTGGCATCTAATGGTTGAAGATTATTTCCCGGTGCTACAGGATTGTGCATCATAGGATACGAATTATAAGAGCAAGAACTGGTTGCCGCAGGCATCTGCCCCTGCATCAGATGGTGGACTCCAGGAGCAGGGAGTTGTGATGACATAGCTTCTTGCATACCCTGTGATAAAAGAGACAAAAGAGGCAAAATAAGCAACAGCAGGCACAAAAGTTCTGAAGGAATGTGGAAGCAACAGAGTCTTGACATACATTTATGCCCACATGAAGACGTGGATCAGCATCAACATGAGGCACAGCAGATGCACTGGGAGCATGAGGTGGAGGCGGAGGTGGAGGTGGAGGCGGAGGCGGAGGCGGAGGCGGTGGTGGAAGTGGAGGTAGTGGTGGTGGGGATGTTGGCAAAGGCGGGGCTCGAGGAGGTACATCATGAGGCAAAGGAGGGACAAAGGAGGTGAACTGGTTTTGGTAGTGATGCAAATTAGCAGCCACATCAACAGTGCAGGCAGTAACTGCTGTATTAATTTCTGCCTCACAGGAGGGAGCCACATCTTCCATTTCAAGCTCTCCATCCACATCCTCCAATATATGCCTATGTTTCTCAACTGCCAGCATTGCAGTCATCTCATGAGTATCTTGAGCTTTAGAGTCATGCTCTGGAGTAACAGCCTCAAAACTCCCACCATCTGAATCACTCCCCTCTTCCTCTTCTTTTTGTTCTTCTTTTTCCTCTTCTCCTTCTTCATCTTCTTCTTTAAGTATACGGAGCATGCAAAATCCCGGAAGTTGGAAGCTTGAATTGCTGACAAAGAAGAAAACAGATTGTTGAAACTATAGCATAACAGCAACGCCTTAGTCTGGAGATGCTTCCGGGGTCCAATAACATAAATCATTGTCCGGAATCATCAACAGCTAAAATAAAAAAACAAGAGAGGATAGTAAGGAATCGTTAAAAAACTACAAAATCATGTTGAAATTTGGTTCTTATTAATTTGTTTGTTTTGAGAATTTTTTGCCAGCAAGCGTTATATGTAAATTTGTATTATACGCCGCCACCTTGCATGACATTTTTCTTTGTTAACTACAGCCCAAAATGAAAGGCAAGCAGTCCATCAAATAGCTCTGTTAAAATTACATTTTAATGGATGAAGAAATTGGCATTCATTGTACCTAATCCAGTTCAAAAACCCTAAAGCAAAATGGTTTGGATATTGAATAGATGGTAGCATCGAGCATGCAAGGGGGTGGCATACAAGGGAAAACATATAAGGTGGTATTTGGCAGAATAGAGTACATAAAGTGCCAGTGAAGAACGAAAAAGGTCTCACACGGTGAAGTTCTCACACGGTGGAGTTTGACAGAATCGAGCAAGAGGGTATAAAGAAACCATCATATTACTTTTGCGGATCAATGACGGAACCTTCAACGGTTGTCCCAAAACATCGATTTCGCACCCCACCCTTAAAAAACACCATAAATACAATGTTCTTGCCTATAACTGCACTACCCACAACGGCAGTCCTTTTGATTTTCAATCTCTACATCCCTCTACAAGTGGAGTGGATACGGTGTACTATATACAATTGTCATCAACCTAACAGGTGAAGGAGAGCCCAGGAACCAGTACACCCAATCAAAGAGGACAGCACTACCCTCCCACCCTCCTCTCTACACCAACACCAACACCTTCTTAGCTGATCCTTATAAACTGTAATTTAATACCACCATCAGGCCTGCCTTTAAGAGAATTACCATATTTTGACGCCTTCTGCTTTACCAAATTATTTAATTGCAAGAGCCTAAAATAAGACTGAGCTGAAAAACACAAGGCATCGCAAATTCATGATGCTAATGATACCGCCATGGTCTCACGGATACCAATTACTCAAACATTAAAGGCACAGCCAAAACTCGAAAACCCGAAGGCAGACACCTTTAACTTTCTATGACAGTGTACAGGTTCACTTACATTCAGAAGAAAGGAAAGAGGGAGGGGGTAGTTCAGAAGGCCACCAGAACTAACACCAAAACATCTCAAAAAAAAATTGGACAATTTTTTTAGTTCTTCTCAAGATAGCATCCATGAAAAATTCATTCTTAAAGCTCATCGTAAGGCCTAAAATAATGAGTAATTCTAGGGTGAGACTGCCTCATCGTATGAGACCACTTAATAGGTTACTTTTGAAAGATTAGCATGTTACTTTTGAATTAGGTTAGTTTTGAAGAGTAATGATTAGATTTGAGATGGGTGAGAGGTCTCATCGTATGAGGCAGTCTCACGGTTTTGTGTAAATAACTCTTCCACATGACTAAAAACACGGATGAGAAATTTCCCAATCAAGTTACCTTCCATACTCATCAAAAGCCATGCCTTCCATGTCTCGTAAAGGATCATCAAAAGATCTCTCTGTCCTACACATGCGACGAGAATGACCACTAGTTGAACAGTTTAAAGCCTCTAGTTCCTGTATATGCTCACGAATTATAGATTCTGGAAGGATCCTTCTTTCTAGCCACAGCCTTAGAACCTGACAAAAAGAATGACGATGCATTCATATGATCAAATGATCTGGATCGAAGTAGCTTAGTTACTCGACATAAAGAAGTCAGGGCTCATTGCCAAAGAAAGAAACACATTGCTCACTTGCCTTCAAGCACTGTCTTCGATTGTCTCTAGCAGCTTGTCCAGCAGGAGCAGCAGCTGATACCATGCGTGCAAGAGATTCCTTGACAGATGAGAAGTATGAACCACCGACTTCACCTACATATTTAAATTTCAGTTAAAAGACCAAGTAGCAACTACTAAGGAAACCGAAGCAAAACAAAAATAAGAAATTTGACTAGTAAAGTCCCCCCCCCCCCCCAAAAAAAATGTACATATATGCAAACCGTTGTGCAGAAGTGATACCTTTCAAACTTCGGCAACATTGTGCAATGGAGTCCACAAGGAAGAATAAATCAACCCTCTTGTGCAAACTTGATTCTTTCTCCAGAAATAGAACAAGAAGATCCACCACCTGTACCCACAATTCGATCAATTCAAGGGCAATCTCTCCAGTCTTGCATACTAAAAAGAAATCATAGTGGGATTTACAAGTTCTTCAAAAAAATGAGCTACATTATCTGCCTTCACAAAGATTAAGATCTTCTGTGCTGTTTTCTATGTTTTGTTTATTTGAATCATCAAGATAAACTATTCATATACCTCCAAAAGAACGGAATTGGATTCCCTAGAGTTTAAAACAAACTCTACCATGTAGAGTTTACTTAATAAGGTAAGAATTAATTGTTTTGCATTTTTTTGTTCATTCTAAGATTCTCTTCCTTTTGTCTTATTACTAATTTTAGCAAACTCTACCAACTCTACCAAGAAATAACTCTAGGGGATCCTCACCCCAAAAGAACACTGCACCCCTAATTGTTTATACGTTTAACATGCCTAAGAATTTCAACAGAAGATACTACCTCAATCCAAAAGGTGCCTTGATGCTTGGTGATCGCAACAAAAAACCATCTAATGAAAAAATGGTGGAGGATGGATTTTTTACATATTAAGTATCTTATAACCTCTTTTGACATTCATACTAGAAGTGCAAACTTTTTTGGTTTTTCAATCAAATATACTATGTTCCTCCAAACCCAACCTTCCCATAAATTAACGTCCATCAAAAAAATAAGTGGGGCCCGGAGAGTTGGACTTGTAAAGAGGTGATAGAGGATATCGTTAAAGAGACCAAAGTGGTGACTCCGAATGCACAAGCAGACACCAAGAAAAGACCTAATCATAAATATCTGATCATACCTCGACAGCGACACCGAACTTTACACAGTCAACTGCTATTCGTGTTGCCCGGCCAATGCTTTCTTTAGTTCGAGATAAGGACCCAAGTGACAGCTCTAGAGACGCTAAATTAGCCCGCACTTCTGTCAGATTGCTTCTTTCACGCGACAAAGACTGATGAGAGATAACATTATCGATTAATTTGCCTTCACCAACATCTGAAACATGCATACTATGCGGTAGCTTATCATCAACAGCAAAATCCAGAATATGTCCAGGGTGACTGCTATGATTTGAAGCATCTGCGAGATCCTGAGGGTGAAAAGAACGCTTGGGAATATCTACTTCAATAAGTGACGCACAAGTGACATTTTGATCATGTGAAGAACTGCCAGAAACTGAGGCACCATGACAACTTCGCTGTGGAGAAGAATCATTCAGAGACGACGTCAAACCTTCTACATGCACATCTGTTGTAGTGTGCTTAACTTCTTTGCCGGCCTCCCAAGCATCCCCTCTATATTTAAGACAGATTCAAATTAGACACACAGCTATCACACGGAAAAACTATCTGACGAGAATTACGTTCCACAACTGCAAGAAAAAAGAAAATGACAGCAACAATAAAAGTAACAGTAAAACAATGACATCTCCGTCCCGTCTCAAAGTTTGAATGTCTTCAATCACCTTAATCTCATCTTGTACGTAAACAGGATGACCACCCTATGATGTTTTCTTATCCTCATTATACTACAATTAGTAAAATACTACTATCTACACCCCCCAAAATTTAGAAACAACGGAAAAAAAAAAAAAAAAAAAAAAAAAACATTTGGGAAGGGAATTTAGAATTGGGAAAGAGCACTGAGCCCAGTTTATAAGTTATAGAGATATGTAATTCAACAACCAAGAAACTTGACATAATTTGAAATGCAAGCAATTAAATGGGATAAAAGGGAGAATTTGTTAATATAAGCAACTATGAACGTGCCAAGGATACAACATCTTTACCCCAGTGCCTTAAAGGCTCCCACCATAAGGCGGGGTAAGGGGGGTTGGATGCACGCAAGCCTTCCCCCTAATGAAACATTGAGAGGCTGCACACAGATGACCCAAAATGAAAATTGCTTCGAGAATCGCATCGACTGACTGCTACTCCACAAAATAAGCACATACAATTTTATGAGCCAGTTTGCTTTATTCCATTATATCACGAAAACCAAAGATAAAAGGGAGAATTTGTTAATATAAGCAACTATGAACGTGCCAAGGATACTATTAAAAAAAAGTATATGTGAAATATCAGCTCTTTGAGTGACCAAAGGATAAAAGCAGTGGTAGAATGATGAAAAAGAAAAACAATAATAACAGAAATACTTACAAACTAACAGCCTCGTGATTTTCCACCACTGAGGCACTTGGGGTATCATTAGCTTGATCGCAAAGAATTATTGTTGCATCATCGAGACAGCCATTATCTAATTTTGCCTTTGGAGAGACCGGGTCTGTGCCCCTCTCAGAAAGTAACTCATTCACTGGCTTGTTATTTTCTACCATATCATCTTTTCCCACCTTGCTAAATTCCTCTGAAGGTGGCTCAAGTAGTGCAGTGGTCAATGGTTCCAACATGGGCCTTGAATCAAGAACACTTGTTACCGCAACCTGCAAGGTCTGAGCCTGAGGAGCACTGTGTGATATTCCACTGTCTAAGACACACTGCGCTTTATTGTCTATACTAACAGCCACTTCCACAGTATTGTCTTCCAAACATGCCACAACACTGCCATCATCCTTGTTAGATGAACCTGACTTATTATTCACACCTCCACAATCCCTACCTATCATGCTACACTTAGATGGGCTACAAATGTTAGAAACTTCAATACGTGAAATATTTGAAGCATTACTACAACATGACAAGTCATTTTGTGACTCCATGTTCTTGCAGAATTCATCTTCCACAACCATGTTAGAGCAAGTCTCCACCGACGGGATAAGCGACTCTTTATTGATAGTTTCTGTAGACAATTTTACTTCCACTGATGTTTCAGTCGTTTCAGTCTCTTCAGCGGCATTAGCTGACATGGCTTCCAAGGCCCTGTGAAGACGCTTTGATGGCGGCAACGCGGATTCACCATCAAATGCACAGCCAAATGCTTGACTCGACTTAGCTTTCCAAGCCTGAGGCTTATCCTCTGGAGCCTGCGCACAATTGTACAGAGGTGAACATACCAGTGGCTCATTCACAATACACGAGAATATCTTCTGAGGCTGAGGCTTATATTCTGGCTCCTTATAGCAATTCCCTTCTTCAGAGGGTGAACATACCATTGGCTCTATAGAAATATTTGCATCAAGCTCCTGAGGCTGAGGTTTATCCTCTGGCTCCTGACTACAACTACCTAAAGATACAGTCGACTTATTTGATATTAACACATCCTTTTGAGGTTGAACATCAATACAAATCAAAGCAGGATCCTCCTCCCCAGCTACACTAACTGACGTAGGCGCGGAAGATTTTTCCTCACTCTTCACAAGAAAATCATACTGTTGTTGCTCCTCAGAGAGCAACTTACCCATCCGGACTCTAGCACGTTTCACCAATGGTAAGTGTTCGTCCCCTTCATTTTTAGGCTGATTATCAAGCAAACTTCCACATGACAGGGGCAAACCTGATGTATCTTGTCGGACACCCGTCTCCTTAATAACATCTCTATCAGGTCTTGAAGTAGATCCTAGGCCATCAGTTTGGACTCTTTTTCTTCCTGGGTTCCTTTTCTTTCTTACAATAGCAGTCTTTGCTTGGAAGTCAAGACTTCTACTCAACTCAAGGCCAATTCTACCATTGGCAACATCTGACTGTTCACGTTTGTGTTCAGATTCAATAGCACTGCCTTCATTGTTGCTGAGGCTCTCAGAATCAGCCATTGCAACTCTAGATCCATTATCATCATGAGTTCCATTTGAGTTACACACTGGTGAATTCACAACATTTGGAGCAGAGCCCTCAGGAGATCTTTTGCTTCTCTTAGCTCTTCTCAATGGACCGTCCCAGAAACCATTCATGCCACTATCCATAGAACTTTTGCCACCATTACAATTTGAAAAATCATTCTGCAGTCCATGCGAATCAAACTTTGATGAACTCCTAGATCTTTGAACTGACCCTTTCGTTTGACTAGAACACCGCTGAGGCTGATAGCTTCTAGCCTTCTTCCTTAAGGTGTAGGTGTTAGGCATTGCCAAGATGGGTGCAACAGCATTATCAACTGGCTCTTCTGATCCCTCCCTTCGACGCAAAGACTCGACTTCAGTGAGAACCCCAACATCTTCCACAGCATGGCTTGGTTCATCTTTTGGTTTAAGAGAATCAGGAGATTTTACTGCCAAGTCATGTATCACATCGGGCAATGTAGAATTAGCTGCGGTTAGCTCACCAGTAGCATTTTCAGTAGGAGCACCTAAGTTAGGCTGGTCAACTTGACTCTTCTCCTTCAACTTATCGTAACAAGCAGCTATCTCCTGCACAGCACGAACAAAATCAGCACCCCTTCCCTGACGTTTGCCCAAAAGAGATACTTTTTTCTCTTCGGTGAATTCTTCCACATCAGCAGGGTTGCAGAAGGCTCTGCATGTAAGGAAGAGCATAACTATCAAAATCTAATCACTACAAGGCACTCGAACTCAAAAACTATATTTACAACCAAAGCTTATCACTACAATACAGTTTAGATCAGACAGTTCATTAGAAAATACGGATTAATTTGAAATAGCCAGAATGCCATGAGACCAGAACACAGGAAAGATAAGGAATAGAATCATATAAGAAGTTTTACTTAATGGGTATTGACGAATGTCTGATCAGGATCTATGATATACTGATCTTACAACAAAAAGAACAACAAATTACCTCAGTGCCTTCAAGATTCTTACCTACAACGGGGTAAGGGGACATCGGATTATACAACCTTACCTGTATTAATCAGACTCTTAAATCAAGCAAGAAAACTCAAAAAAAAAAAAAAAAAAAAAACCACGCACTTAATCAGTGGTAAGACAACTCCAAACACATCAAACTAACCAAATGAAAAACCGAAACCTGAGTTGGGACAGGCTCCAAGGCAACTAAGTCTCACAGTTAACCGTTTGCAAATGGAGGAGATTTCACTCAATGAGTGTTGTGAGGAATATTATGGTGAAATGAGAAATAAAGACTGGGTTGAGAAGTAAAAGCAGTCAAACCAATATAGAAACTAAGAAAGGATAATGCAGGCAAAGGATGTATGACATAATGGCTGATGGCTTTAACCCTCAGGAAACAAGGTTGAAGGAAAAAGGCTAACAATGCTCAAGACAGTGCCGTGTTAGATATCACCCTGCATATTTCGCTTCGTGTTACTACAAGAAACGTTTTCCCCTGAGAAGAAGAAGAAAACGGTTCACCCGGCATGCACAAGATTGACACAAAAGCAGATAATCTGATTTGTTATAGAAACCAACCAGATATTCCAAGTTCAAACAGTCAGTGTTTCAGAATTCGGAAAGAAAAAAAAAGTGACCTCAGGTGCAAATTCTGTCGAAAAAATACTCGATATATTTCTTTAAGGAGGAATTTAAAAAACATTAAGAAAAGAAATGAAGCAGAGGGCATAGACATGTTTCTGATAAGCAACTAGAAATTTCATGTTAACGCAAAAAGAAAGTTTATGAAACATGAAAGTCAAGTTAGACTAGAGATAAAAATCAAACCCTGGATCTCAGAGATGCTCATGAACCACATACGCTGTATAAGTTTATCAACAAAACTAAGAAACCAAAATAGTGGTTCGATATTCCTTTTTTACGAAAGTGGCTTGATATGAACTAGCTCTAGCAATAAAAACAAGAGAATAGAAAAGTTCAACATGTAAAAAGCTTTGCCACTTTGAGATTTTCGCAATTTCTTCATCACAAGATGAGCTTAGCCAACATGCAGAGCACCAGAGCGGTGACTGTACAACCACTATTTCAATAGTAATTACTAGGCACAATGTCACCAATGCATAGAGGATAAACAGACACAGAGTCTTGTAATTTTGGTATATGCTCTGTAGAGGGAGAAGGAGGGCGTTAAAACGATACAGCATGAAGACCAGCAAAATTTTGGGCATGTCAGAAAGATGTGCTTGATATCACAGGTTCAAACAGACAGAAGCGACAGTAATAGCTAGAACAAACGAATAAAATGGTCTGGTACAATATCTAGGAAGCTGAACACTTGGGAGATAAAATAAACTAGAAAATGCCATTACCACACAGACCACGAAGCCATGAAGGAATTCCGTACATAGCTACATCAGTAAATATATAATTTCAGAAGCAAAATCTGGAATCCACAACTCTATGGATCGAAGTGAGTTTTGTAAGGTGAAAAGAGATAATTAGTTATTGATTAATTGCTGCATTACGCAGATAAGCTATGTTACTTCATCTTATACTTTTAAGGTCATACTCGTTAAAGTCGTTCTCAAGGAGAAGATACAGAAACCGTACCCAACCCTTACTATTCAACACTCTCCTACTTTACAGAGAAGGGAGGCTTGCATGAAAACAGGAGAAAATTGTTCTACTCTGATGTATGAACCAATTGTATGACTTTCATATTTTCAAGCCTTTTCAAAAATCTCTTAACTTTACTTTCAGACTAAAGCACACATTCAGTGTGGGGGTGGGGTTTCAAGAAAGGAAAAAAGGAACTGGGCTTTACGTCTTTCAAAAGTGTTTCCTTGCTAAATACAATCATTCCCTTTCCCAATTTAGGCTACAACAATCCCCCTCAAACCCTCTAATACGATTCCCCACTCCCTTAGGGCTTGGAAGATTACTCAATTTGGATTTAACCTCACACCCACAAAGCAATCATCCACCACACGTCCCAATCATGACCAACAACACCACCATCACACAACCCCTATCTGCAACCGACACCACCCATCGGTCATCAACATAGATCCGCCCTCAAACAACTAATCCAACCAAAAATCCATCGCCCCACAAATCTCTATATGTCACCACAACCAATTTGTCACTTCTATCTCATTGCCACCAGATAACTGCCAAATCCGACCTAGCATTGCCACCAAACAAGCATTGCACACACGGATCCACCACCTCTCAAGCCAAACACAAGAGAAGGGATCGATTTAAGTAAGCAAAAACAATTGTGAGGCGAAATAGAGGTGTCAGCGACGTTACACATTTGACACATGCAAAACCAAAAACAGCGGGGTGATGACAAGGTCGATGATGGGAAACACATCAATCTCCAGGTTGTTGGTCAGGTTGTGTAAATGACACCTTGATTGGCACAAGTCATATTATATCTTTTAAACTAATCAACACATATGGTATATTGGAGGATTTCAATTCTTTATCCATCTTCCTTTTTTCTTTTTGTTTCCTTTTCCCCTACCGTAACCAAATGCCCCGTGAGTATTTGCTATGAAATTTATCTTGAAGTCGAGTCCCCCTACGAGCATTGTTTTAAAATTGAGTTCCCGCTGCTCAAGGACAACCCCTCTAACCTTTCTACACAACTAAGTGATTGACCGAAGCGACGAGAACTTGAAACTAGTTCAAGTTCTCAAATATAGGCCTTCCTCTATTTAAAATTAAGTAATGGTGAGTCTGGCACTTGGATGTCGATGACAATACTCTAGCTGAAGTGACCTAGATCATAACCTAAATTAAATACCGAATTCACGAATAATAACCATGAAATGAGACAAATAGACTAACTTTCAGTCCCTCCGAACTGGCAACCAAACACTCTCAAACCTACCTTGCAATGCTATGTTCAATTTTGTAACCAAAAGTTATGTTTGGTGGATCCTACAAATTGCTAAGAGGGGAAACAAAACCATTGAATAAGCACAAGTGAGCTTTCAATATAGGCTTAGCAGACATACTTCAGAATAGTCTTTTCATGAGGTTTAATTAGGGGCAAGTCTGTTTGGTAACTTCCAAGTTCAAAAGTTGACCAACTACATTTTCTATTTGGCTGATTTCTGATTAACTCTAGCTTATATACATAAGCTAGTTCTCACAAACCATGGCAATTTGCTAACTTAAAGAATCCTATGTTCCATTTCCCATGTCTTCCACAAAGTACAACTAGCATATAAAAATAATAATACTTCCTCTTTCCCAAACAGATGCCCCACATTTTGATCTGGTGATTCAAAAGAAAACATTACCATCCTACCCTGAATGAAAAAGAAGTAAATTTAAGAAAGGTCAGATGAGAGTCTACATGGACAAGTGAAGTATATTCAGGGCGCAGATCTGCGGCAAGAACTAAATTAGTTCTCTCTACAATAACAAATTTAAGCATGTAACAGATAAATTGAACAATTGGGGTTTGCTGAATCCAATTTCCATGATTCTGTTAATTCGACTCGAATTTAGTTGATATGACTGCGGTTTTGCTTGTTTTTAGTGTTGATTGTAGCTTTTCCAGTTCAATTAGTATTAATTAGATTCGAGTCAAAGGCTTAAATGTTAAATGTTTAAATCTTGAATGCTTCAATGTGTGAATCCGAATTTAAATAGGAGAATGGAGGGACGGATGCTTTTAATTCTAAGATGAAAATTTCCGTCTCTCATAGCCAACGTCTATTTTCTTTGACACCGACAATATCATCAAATCTTTAGTCCCAAAAATGACCTGGGGTCAAGTAACATATATCACAATATTAAGCAGCCAATGAATTGTAGTATACTCCTTCATCTTCCATAACAATCCTTGTTTGAAGTGAATAATCTGTTTGTATTGTATTCCCCACAAGAATCTAACTTCCATGTTCATGTTCAATTGAATTACAACAGACCATCGAACTACACATCCAGACAAGAACCAGACATATGGACTTGATTGGATCTTATTAAAGTACACAACAAATCATATAATTCCTACCAAAACATGCACCAATTAGCAAATCCTAACCAAAAGCATATCACCTTGTAATGGACAAAAACTCACATTTGTTTTGTTCCAAAAAAGTAAACAAGTACTTTCTTCCAATCAGTCGAATAACCCCATTTTTCCGGCTCACTTACCTGAAAAGAAGATTTTAAACAGGTTGTCAACAACAAAAGAATATCCATTTGAAAAGTTAAGGTCCGCGAGCACACCAATGAAACAGATGCACCAAAATACGAAAAGTATATTGAGATCTAAACAAAATATTGGAGAGAGAACCGCACAAGCAAAGAGGTAAATAAAAAGAAAAGGAAGATAAAAGTATAATTTACTATAAAAAAAAAAAAAAAAAAAAAAAAAAAAAAAAAAAAACTGATATGCAGAGTGCAAGAAGAATGTATTATAACCGACGAATTTGTATGTGGACACGATAAGGAAGAGCATAAAGCATCACCACTAGACTCAAATATCAAGTAGGAGCAATACTAAGAAATTAACACACCACATACAATGATAACAACGCCCTTCTTAACACATCCATCTAGCTATATCTCACCTACATCATATACTCATCCATTCATATTCAAATGCCCCATTTCTTCTGCTGTTATTAACTGACCATTTTAGGAGCCACCTCTAGTCCAAATGAATGGACACATTTTCCATTAAATTAATATGGGGTTGGAAAGAATGTGCTAATTTTATGCTACGTGAACATTCCATTTGGTCTAGAGGTTGCTCCCAATACGATAACCAAAATAGCAAAACAATTAGCAAAAAATTGATTGAATGTGAGAAGTTGTTTACCGCCTAACAAATCAATGGCTTGATTGGGTCATCACCAAAATGCAGAACACCAGCACATGTGATTGTACCACTATTTGATTAAGAGAACCAAATGATCCAAAGCAGTGATAGCACAAGTTGATATTAGAAGGATAGACTACAGCATTACGCGTTCTGTTGCCACTAAATCCATCGAGCTAATTTCTATTAGAAAGAACATGATTTTACATAGGACAAACAAAACTACTCCATAATCATTTGACCAATATTGACCTTCAGTGAGCGGGTAGGATTGTTTAGGATCAACATACACATATTAGGTCCCCGATAAGTTGTTCTAATCAAGACTACTGCAACCTGACAAAAAGTACAAGATGAGAGAACCTAGCCTTGACATTCCAACCCAACAACCTGCTGCCAAAACATCATTTGGCCTTCTCACAACATGAAACTAGCTTTGCACAAATGTTACTCTATTCTTAGGTCACCAACTTACTAAACAGCACAGAGCCACCTAGTAAACATGAATGTGGCCTTAACTAAATTAACTAACATCGGAATAATCAGTTATCTCAACTAAATAAAACTAAACCTATAAACCACTACACCCAAAACCCTAACACTTCCCACTCTCCAATCCGCTGCATCAATTAGCAAACAGACTTCTATTAGCAGATCCATACTTACATAAACAGCATGAAACATACAAATATGACCCAAGCCACAATCCCCTAACCAAAGCAGGGCCTACGCGTACCCTTGCCCCACGCCAGTGATTGCACCCAACTCCTAAACGAACACAGCCTAGTAAACATAAATAATGATTAATTCTTCCTCGGGCAAACAAACCACAACCCTTATACACCCCTACCCCTAAACCCGATAACCTAGGAACACTCTACAGCCTATCCCACCGCGGCAACCTTACATATTACGATTCCCCAAACACGACGATAGATAAAACCTACTGTTTAAAGCCGAAATCAAAGACCACAACAAATGGCAGGAAACACGAAACAATCTAAAAAAACAACAAGCATCAGAATAGGATAAAGAGGTAAAGGGGAGGAACATACAGTGGCGGGCCAAGCCGGAAAACCTTTGACCTTAGCAAGGACAAGATCGCCGACTTTCCACTGCCGCCGAGCGGCAGCAGCAGCGGCAGCTTTACTAGCGCCCTTCCTACGACTCGGCGCCATCGACGTCCACGAACCACCCTCTCCACCTTTCCGTTTTCCAACCCAATACCCAAAAAAAGTAAATAAAAAAAAATTGAAAAAAATCGAAACGAGGAACCCTATATCATACGCCGGAGTTGGGGAGAAACCTCGAAATGAAAATCCCCGAACTCCTCAGAAGCTCGGCAAATCCCTAAGTTGGTGCCGCCGGTGGCGGTGGGGGCTTCTTCCAGGAAGTCCGTGATATTTCCAGCGGGAGTTAATTCGAAAATCATAAACATCGAATTCGAGAAATCCCCAAAACAAAATGAGGAGAGATAGAGAGAAAGAGAGAGTAAATTTTGAATTGGGTTGAATATGTGGTGTGTTGGTGAAGCTGTTGCCGAGGGTTTGGGGTTGAGGGGAGGGCAAAAAGAAGAGAGAAGAGAGATGGTGGGGGGAGTGACTGCGGTTGCAGATAACCCTAAAACAAGAGAGAGGAGAGAGAAAATTTGGGGGAAATGGGATGAAAGAGGGGGAATTTGCTAACGTGCGCTCTCTCAAATTAGGGGTGGGGTCTAGCACACACTTTCTTCGCTATTTTTTTTTTTGGTATTATGGACTGTGTTGACTACTCTTTTACTAGTCACATTTCGGTGAGGTTAAAGACTTAAATCGCTCTTGTACCGAGGGAACAAGAGCGGGTACCTGCTGCGATTCCTTGGAACTGCACTCGTACCCGTGATTAGAGCCGGTAACCTTGACCCGGCCCCACTCACCTAAAAACCCGACCCGATTGACTCCGAAATTGTGATCACTCATACCCGACTCGACCTGACCCAATAATGACCCATGATCTGACACAACCCGATAATGTCCAACCCGACAAGACCCGACCCCACCCGTTTGATGACCCGATAATGATTAAGCTTAATAATGATACAAATAAAAACAATTTAGCATGGATGTTGATGGTTTTAACTTACTAACTAAGGGCATGTTTAGTATCCGAAAACTGAAAACGACAGTGATACCGAACGAACCCTAAGTAATTTCACCTAATTATGCCAGAAAAACAAAAAATATCACCCAAAACTTGAAATAATGTGGATTAATAACTAGACCGATTATGACCCGACCTAAAACAAAATTTACCCTACATAACCCGACCCGAAAGTGACCCGAGTCAAAACGGACCCGACCCGAAAGTTCATCTTGACACGCTAAGACCCAAACTCGATATGACCCGACTCGATCTGACCCGCCCAATTGCCAGCTCTTCCCGTGATTCAACGGTCCCTGAAAATGCTACCCGTACTCATTACTCAACGGTACCTGAAATATTGGAGCAGGACCAGGACCCCTCCACAACAACAACGAGTCTCGGATACCCGTTGCTTTACACTTGTTATTTCAAAATCAAAGTAAAAATCCATCTCCATAACAAATTTGAGCGAAAACTCGAATGTTCTTACATTCAAATGCAGTTATCCTTGAAAGGGCCAAATTAAGTCTAAATTGTAACAAGTTACGAACAAAAGCGAGACAAATTTGTACACAGATTCAAATAAAACACGAAGATTGATTCCTTGAAAATTTCTTTGAAAGATTTTGACTTTTGTTAGCTTTCAATTTGGTATTATGGCCTTTGCATTTGGATTTCTAGACTCTACATTCTGATTTCAAGCCTCTGCCTTCAACATCTAAAATGAGGAAAACTTGTGTCCTTTGCAACTTGATATCAATTACTGTTACCAAGGATGTCATCAACGTCCGTAACTCCACCCTCAGTCAACTCTGCATATTTTAGGAACAAAATCAAGAGATATCCGTAATAGTGAAATAGTAGAAACAAAATCAAGACTAGTAACGTATAAAGTAAAATACATTAAAATTACCTTCTTCATATTTCTCGACATTTGCCATTTATTTTCGATCAATATACAAGGGAGAAGTCCTCGACCAATCTTGAGCACAAATTAAAACCTCAACAGTTTTTGGACCCAAACTACTTCGAAATTGATCTAGTACTTGACCTGATGTACTAAAAGCTGACTCAATAGAAACCGTGGAGACGGGAATGGCAAGTATGTCTTGTGCCATTAATCCTAACACCTTATAAGTACCACAATTACTCCTCCACCATTTCATGATATCAAAAGAATCATATTTCCTCTCACGAACCGCATCTAAATAAATATCCAATTCTGTTTTATCCCCCTCATCCTCACATTCCTCTTCTTCAAAGTCGTCATAAATTTGTGTAACCGGCTATTCGGTACCCTCATCACGTCCACACTATTAACATTTACAGTAGAAGGGTTAATATCAACATTGTTACTCTTCATAACATAAGAGTAATATGAGAACAATCTAACCAAAGCATCAGACACTTGGTCACCTATTTGTTCAGCTTTTAAAATGTCATCATCATATATTTTCTTTAAAGCAAACTTTACAAATTTTAATTTGTAGCGGGGATCAAGAACAACAACAATTAACAGCATCATATTTTTCTTCCCCAAAACCCCATAATACTTGTCAAATTTCTTTCTCATTTGATACTCGATGTTTGGAAGATGCACATCCAAACCATTTTCCCAAGACAAAAAAGTAGTAACAATGCTTAAAATCTCATGAAAAGGCATATTAGAGGTGACATACAAACTACCAGACATTCTTTTGGTTGACTTATTAAATATTTTCAGACAAGTAGCTAAAGTTCTAGCATTTCCAAATCTCCAATTTAAGGAACTCCATCTTTAAGTTCTTTGGCAAAATCATCATTGTCCTCATTTAAATGCTTAAAAACCTTTTGAAACTTTAAGGCACTCAACATTAGATAAGTGGAATACCAACGAGTCAAAACATCTAGGCAAACAGAACCTTTGAAAAGCACTTTAAAAATCTTTGCACACTTATCAAACAAATTCGCATGACTTGACGAACTTCTCACATACTTAACTTCCCCACCACGTATTCTACAGAGAGAATCTTTCAACGTAGAAATCTATCGCGCACAATCAAATTCAGTACATGAGCAGAACATCTCATATGAAAATTTTCACCTCCAAGCACAAGTTTGTCACATAAATTAGTTTTCAAATGATCGATTGCCAAATCATTGGAACAAGCATTGTCAACCGTAACACAAGAAATTTTGTCTTCAATGCCCCATTCAACTAAATAAGACTCAACTTCTTTCCCAATCCCCTTACCTTTATGACTTTCCATTAATCGAAAATTTAGAATCCTTTTATGCAATTTCCAATCATCATCAATGGAGTGTGCCGTCAAACACATATAATTAAAATTTTGATTAGAAGTCCAACAATCAGTGGTAAGAGCAATCCTTGACTTGAAACCCCTAAAACCATCTTTCAATTTGAATTTCCTACAAACATAAATCTTTTTACAATCCTTAGCAACTGTAAATCGAGAAGGTATGCGAAATTGAGGCATTTCAACACTACAATAGCCAAAAACCTTCACGTCCAACCATAGAAAATGGTTGTTCATCAATAATTACTATTTTAGCAAGAGCAAGTCTAGTATCATCATTGTCAAATTCCCAATTAAAAATAGTAGCAGCTTCACTATGTGCGGTTCTAAACACAGAAATGAGTTTCTGTTTTTTATTGACATTAATTAAAATGATACTTCTTATTACATGAATTTAAATGCTTTTTCATGACAAAAGAACCATTCTTAGAGTTAATAGAAAGTTTTTGCTCAGAGTAATTACAAATAGCACCAGCAATATTCCTCTTAGTGCTACTCGAGTATAGAACCTCCGCGACGTGCACCCAAAGCACTGATTTTCGCTTGCCTCTTACCATGGCGTAACATTTTGGGATATCATCTATGTTATCCCTGAATTTTATGACATTTTTCATGATACTCCTGAGCTTTTCGATTAGTTTCCGATTTGCCCAAAATACTCCCGAGGTTTCCAATCTGTCCAAAAAAACTCCTGATTTATCCAATTTGTCTACTTTTAGCCATTTTCTTAGTTTTTCACTAACTATACTCTTAACCCTTACTAACTCTGTTGATCCTCCCTCCATTTCATCTCTCTCCTCACCAAGCCCTCCCTCCATATTCAATCTTCATTTTCTTCATTTAATCCCACACCTTTTTCATCCCCAATTCAATGTCTAGCACACATTCTTCCAAGATTCAATATTCATCTTTTTCAAGTCTCATCCTCTTGTTCCACCTCAATGCCCTCTTTTCTAACTCACATTATTTTTCCAATTCACCTTCTTTATATCTACTCCTCCATTTCTCTCTCATTTTCTTCCTTCCCAATCTCTATCTTCTCCCTCGTCCTTTTTTCCTCTCTCCTCATATTCCTCCCTAATGCCCCCAAATTTGAGGTTAATATGTAAATCGAGGAGCATGAGCTATAAGAGCACGTACAGTGATGTGGTTCAACGAAATTGAGAGGAGAGAGGAGAGAGGAGAGAGAAGAAGTCAACTTCAACCTCACTGTGGTGTGTTTCAAGAGAATAGAGAGTTAACTCTCCATCAACATTTCATGTAACTAAAGCACACAAGTAGCTAACTACAACTCTCTCTCCTCTCAGATACCCCACCCACTCTCACATAATATGCTACGAATTACGGTAATCAATCACGATTTAAATATTTTATTAACTTAATTAAGTTCGAGAATAATTAATTTTCAAAATGTAACTTTTGTTCTCAAAAAAATCATTTTGATAGAATAATTTTGATGTCGGCTTATTTGATGTGATATTGAAAAATAGCTAATTTATAATAGTTATTTACGGAAAAATTTGTAAAAAATGAGTGAAGGGTGAGAAGATTTGATAGAATAATATAACTGGGCTCACTAAAAGTGAGGTGAAGAGTTAGAAAGGAGAATGATAGCATTGCAGTGGTGAAATAAAGTATTGACTCTTGAAGGAGAGATAGTTTGTTGGAGAGTTAGTGCGCTTCAGCATTGTACATGGCCTAACTGGGGTATTGGGGAGGGAGAATGTATGCTAGAAGGGGACATTACGGAGGAAATAGTGGAGAGAGAAAATGGAGGAGGAAAAGGAGTAGAGAGAAAATGGAGGAAAATGGAAGAAGATGAAGATTAAATATGGAGGTAGGGTTTGTGGTGAGAGAAAAATAATGGAGCAAAGGGAGGGTTAACGATGTTTGTGGAGGTTAGAGTAGGTTTTACCAACGGTCCAGAACTAGACGGAGGACCAAGACTCAAAAAAATTTGGACCGAGGACCGGACCGAATCTCACTCGGTCCGATCTGGTCTCTTGGATTGAGTGGACCATACCAAATTTCTCCAAAAAGCGTGGATTAAGAATCAAATCGGATTTAACTCGGTTCTAATGAAATAGGTTGAATTGAGACACTTTTTTTTTTTTTTTTTTTTGTAAATACGTAATTATCTTGAATACATTAATCATTTCTTTGTTTTCCGATCGTCTAGAAGGGTCAAAAGAAACAACAAGATGCTTCTTCAACAATTCTGATCCCTAATGAGCTTCTCAGTAGGATTTGAACTCAGATGAAGTTCTGACCATCTGCCAGAGAAAAAAGAACGAATGGATCTTGTAAGATTCTCAAGAAGTTCTTCGGTTTCTTCCGCACCTAGACCGGGTTGAACACTCGGTCCAATTCGGATTGATTTTCGGACTTGGGCCGAGTTTTTCTCTCCCGTAGGTTAGAGTGTACTTAGTGAAAATCTGAGAAAATGGTTGAAAATAGACAAATCGGAAACCTCGAGGGTATTTTATTTTGCAAATCGGAAACCTTAGGGTACCATAGAAAATGTAGCAAAGCTGAAGGGTTCAATGGAAGATATACCAAATATTTTTGTCCTAATTATCTAACTACTAATAATATCTACCTGAAAAATAAAATAAAATAAACATTTTGGAACTATACAATGGGTTGCTTGACTTCCTTTAAGATCAACCATAATGGCAATCCTCAAAGTCAATCTGCATGGGGATGTCTCGGGTTACAATCCTCATATCCCTTGTCCCGGCAGAATTAGTTGCTTCTTTGTACCAAAAAAAAAAAAAAAAAAAAAAAAAAAACAAAAACACTAAAGGCAATTCTTAAATGGGCATCGTAACTTGCCACACCATATTTCTGTCTTTTCCATTGTTTATTAACACCCATATGAAATGGCCTCTTTCATTGGACAATCTCTAAAACTACGAAAACACTGCCCCATTCTCCTCTCTCACTTTATTGTCACACTCCATGTTTTAAAAACCGATTGGATATCGAACGAGTTGCTCAAGGGGTTCGATGAGTCAAGGGGTTCAATCGGACTCAAAAATGGGATGATATCATATAATTACTAATAACTAGTATTTTGCCCATACAAAGTTGCATGGACGACCCGATTATAGCACACTTTTATCTTATCCATAGAACGGTTTTTTCTAACGTGTGCCAACAAGGCACATGATAAAACTCCAATCTATACTACTACTTCAATAGGCTACTTTACACGCCTACGTGACAGGCTTTGAAGGTATCCATAGCAAAAAAATTTCACGTCATCTCCTATGTGTCGTCCCCCTGTTTAGTTGCACTCTCTCCCCTCCATGTAAGCAATCTTGTGTGGGCTCAACAATTAAATTATACTTTAAGACAAATGTGGGCTCAACAATTTAATTCTACCTGGCTGAAGACAATGCATTACATAATTTGTGAGGATAAAAGTGTTTCATCTCCCCTACCTCCCCACCGCTTCTCCTCTTCTTCTATCTTCCAACCGGCCTAAGCTTTTCGCCTTCCAACTTCCAGCCGTTACTAGCTGTACGTGTTCCAGCCTAATTCAATGGGCGCGTTCAAGGCAGCCGTTATGAAGTCGGAAAGCCAGTCCGTTCTGCGTTGTACAACTATTTATAATGGTTTTTCTCTTCCGAGACGGAGGTGGTTTGTGTTGTTTTGGTATGTGATTGTGCAATCATAGAAGGTCGTTGCTTGATTTGTTTTTGGGCGCACCTCTGCGTGAACAAATAATAATCTTTACTAAAAATAGGGCACTTATATTTTAAGTGGTTTACCATTGTGGACATCTTTGTATTGAAGTAGATCATAAATCTAGATTCAACTATGTTTATTAGTTTTTGTCTAGAATTAATTCTCTACATTAGCTTTGTATTAGTAATACTATCAAGGTGTGTTGAATTATTCTAGGGGATTATGGGGTTTTTATTGATATTGTTTTGGTGGTGAAATTGTGGAGTTGAAAGGTAACTGGGAAAGGAAAGAGGGAAGGAAACAGGTTATCCAAGAGCATTGGTTTGGTATTCAAGCATCTTCCGAAGGTTTATTCCTTCTTCACTTTCTCTTTCTCTCTTTTTATCGATGCGTTTGGATTAGAGATGAAAATGGGTATGCATGTGATGATTTAATTTTAGTATTGTGTTCTTTACTGTATTAATATCTCTATGTTGTGGATCGATTTAGAGCAATAGATTAGCCAGTCAACTTGCAATTTGCCTTTTCGTAGTTCCCGCAATACAATACTGTAAGTAAGTGGTTTGATATTTAGTTCAATTGATTCACTTGCGTTGATTGATTATCAAGTTTTCACGTATTTGTTCTTTAACAAATTCAGAGTTTTGGACTACTTTTAAGAATTGGTTTATTTGTAATTTTTGGACTGTGTTTGCAAAATCTAGATAACACAGATGTCCACTGTTGTTAATAACTCCAATAGCCTTGCAAGATGTATACTTCAATTTTACACATTATTGCTCGAATACTTTTTTCTGTGTTGATTAAGCTTTTATTTTGTTGTTCTTTGACTTTCTACTCAATCTGGTTTATAAATTCAACTCACGAATCACGTCTAGCCTAACACGAACCCGTAAGTAGCTAACTTTTCATCTTTCTTTGTTTGTTACCACTTACCAGGTTATATATACGTTGATTTAATTGTGTCTAAGCTTTGTTAGCACTAGCTTTGATTTTAGCGAATTATGTTAGATGAAAGTTGTAGGAGTTGAATTTGGTTGTATTCTGCTATGTTCATAAAATAGGAGGACATGTGAAGAATCTGACTGAACTTGGTGATACTAACAACAGGGCAGCAGCGACACTAATATGAGTAGATATGAAAGATATGTCATTGCTTGTTTCCAACCAAAGACACGACTGCTCTGAGTGTGCTGTCAAAGGAAATGCGACATATTTTCAGTGATCTGACTATTTAGTTCATACGAATTTGATCATTTTTCTATTTTGGTGAGTAGTGTACAGCTCTGGAGTTCGACCAGTTATACTTTGTACTCTACAACAGGTATAGTTTCATTGTTAGAGATTTTATGTTTATTACTACCATTTGGTCGACTCTTTGGCCCCTTTTATGTGTTGGGAATTTAAAATATGCATCTTTTGTTTCCAAATGATCGATTTTTGATGTCTTCTCCATTATATATATGGTTTATTACCTGACAATTGATTATCTTTTTGGTTGGAAAATCAAGTCTATAGTATTTGGCATATGTCTTTCTTTGTTTTGGTACTCTAGGGTCCTTCAAAGTCTTTTTGTATAGCTGTTGTCTATTGCCTTTGTTGTTAAACTTTCAACATAATGCCTGGCTTTAAGTAGAAAGTATGTTGAACACTATAGACAAGTGTCTCAAAGCGAAAGACCATATCACCTAAATTATATTGAAGTTTTTTAGTTAATGTGAAATTCGCCATCTGGTCACTTAGCCTCCTCTGAAATAATAAGCACTATTGGGGGCTTACGATGTGTAGGGTCATTTTGAGATTTGATAAAACTGCAAGTGAGAAAGGCATTTGATGATAATCAAGATTCAAGGCCTCTCAAGATATGAGATACTTTATATGGTTTTCTTCACTTATCCTGATAATGTATGAGTTTACTACTTATATTGCAGGCAATTTGATTGAATATGACAAACCGTCAAACTAAACAGCATCTGTGGTGAAATGCCGAAGAGTAATGACGACACAGGTTAGACCAATACATAGACAAGTTTACTATTCCTTGGTGTTTAAAGAATAGTAAATGCTTCTAGCTGTGACTGAAATTTGGTGAAGCTTACAATAATCAAGATTAGCATTAGTTTCGCCTAGGTCTTAGCTTATTGGTTGCTTATATGGTTCTATATGCCCACATTAGCTTCAAGCAGGAACACACATATGATCTCAACAAATTGTTGCATTGAGAAGATAAATGGCAGTAGAGATTCTGTTTTTTAGACTACAACCTTTATTAAGTACAGGAAGATAGAATTTGAGTCGTGCTTTTCATTTCAATGATTTGAGATGGTGCTGCTAGATATGACTATACATCATACTCTACATATGAGTGAAATCGGGTACGGACGTGATTATCGAGTATGCTTTAAGTAACACTGCCTAGCTGGTTTCTATCAAGGTATAGTACAATTCCCTCAACGGGGAAAATGAGCTGATACTATCAGGAATTGCACACCACAACACACCACAACCAGCTCTGACACAAATCCAATGACAGAACTGCCTTATCTCAGCAGCTATTTAAAGCTTGGGTGACATCTGTTAGCTCATCAGTGAAGCTGTTAGCCCCCCCCCCCCCAAGTATAGGCCTTCCAAGTTACATAACTTAGAGAAGATCTGTAACACCCTTCCTCAGAAACAATTGAAAAAAAAAGAGCAAGATATGTAAGCGAATGCACATTATAAAACTAACTTGAAATGGGACCTTATAGGCGATTATTAGAGAGGTCAAAAGTGCAAGATGCTTCATATTTCCAAGACCATTTTGGGGGGGGGGGACCTTGAAGTGCTTTCATAGAAAGATCAAGATACACAAGTTTGAGTATGTATTGTAGGCAAACTAAACAGCCACTGGAATATTGAACTGTCATTGAAATTGTTACCAACTTACCACCAAGTTCGATTGAACTAAGGGCGGCTGAGGAGTTAATGTATGTAACTGATGATGGAATTTTCGCAGCAAAGGGAAGGTTTGTGTAATCTCTACAACTTCTTTTTGATTTCTTCAACTCCCTTGATTCTCCATTCCGCATTTCAGTTTCCACCCCCAAAGGCATGTGTAAAAAGTATAGAGGGAAGTGGGGTTGATTGTGCCTTTTCCTTTTGTAAACATAAGTATTGGCCTTTTGATCTTTGAAATTTTGTATCATGTTAATTGTTAGTCTCTTTTCTTTTCTTTTTTATTATTTTTTATTTTTTACAATGATGTTAATTGTTAGTCTTGGGGTTATGATTATTTCAAGATGATAACCTTTCATACTAACATGTAATTTGATGTTTATGATAGAAAAACGATTTTTTTTCGAAATAGGGCTCAAAAAATAAATATTAAACAAAATGGGTTGGATTGAAAAATGTTCAATCTTATGGGGTGCACGTCACCCCATTTAGGTTCGGGACAAAACCGCCAGTGCCACTGGCGGTTTTAAGCGTCTTGAACAGTAGCTTTGAGGCTGGGAAAAATTTTTGGCTAAGGTGAAACCGCCATGGGGGGTGGCGGTTTCACTTGTTTTTTCACAGAACTGAGGTACGAGGAAATTTTGGCTAGGGTGAAACCGCCATGGGGGATGGCGGTTTCACCTTAGCCAAAATTTCTTCTAAAAATTCCATACTCTCATTTCTGTGAAGAAACCGCCATGGAGACTGGCGGTTTCTGTGGTGTTGAAACCGCTAGTCTCCATGGCGGTTTTACCTTTTTTTTTTTTTGAGGTTGTTTTCTCTTCTTTTCCCCTTCTTTTCCATTTACCTACAACTCAAACAACCCAAACCAAAATGGCACGACCACAATCGTTCAATAACCTGAATAACAACCCAAGATGAGAACTCAAATGGCATGGCATCTTATTTCATAACTTAAATCGTCTTTTACATACTTAAAAGAGTCAAATACAACATAAATTTGACAAATTGTTCCCATACATTACAAACTACTATATTAATAGCTAATCTTCTGTTAGTCGGCGACGACGTGTAGCTCGACGTTGGCTTGAGGAAGAACCCGGAGTGTTGTCTTCCATAATTGGTGTCAAAGGAGAACCACCTCTACGTTGACGCATATATTGTATGAGAGGAGAATGATCCTCCAAATTTGCACTTGGTTGTTCTTGGGATTGTTGGATAAGATGTGAAAATCCCACCTTCTCGAGACATTCGGAGCAATGTTTGCGAATGTCGCTTAAAGTTTGAACAAAATTGACACTAGATGCGTCATTTAGTGCAGCTTGAAGGTCATGCTCACACCTCATGTGTTGAGTTGCAAAACCTTGGGTCTACAACCACAAAAATCAAAAAGTTGCACTAATTATTTCCTAAACATGCTTACTATTCAATAAAAGTGAAATAATGATAAACGATACTTACAAGCAATTGAATTGAGGGAGAAGAAGAATGGTAGGAAACCGAGCCACCATGAGATTGTTTAACAGCTCCAATGATACGGCAATGCCACTCTACAATATCGAAGCAGACCATAAGAGCCAAAACACACCAATCTTGTTCATCTTTAGAACAAGTCAGAGAGAGAGCTGAGCTGACATCCGCTGTATAAAGCTGCCAAATGAACTAAAATAAAACAAATAAATAAGTGAATACCAAATTATTTTCATGCTTAAAAAGTCACAAAACAATGTGGATAAGTAAACTTACTTGATCATGAGTCATATAATCGAATGCGTCTCTATAAGCGGTCAGAGAGAAAATCCCGTCGGCTCTTCGTCGATCGATCATAAGCCACTTACGTCCCAATGCATCTCTCCCATATATATGTTGTGACCCAAATGGACTAGCTATAATCTCATCCTCATCCTCATCCTCATCGGAATCCTCATCATATTCTAATGGTCCCATGTTCATAGGACGTCCTATAGCAATACGTTCCCAAGACCATAACTGGAGTAGAATAAGAGGTCCGGCTATCTCTAATGCACCCTTACAACATGCTCGACACAAGTTACGATACAATGTTGCAAGTACCGCACTTCCCCACGAGTAATCATCCAATCTACTGACATCACTTAACAATGGCAAATAGATTACTTGAACTACATCCCCACTTTTATCAGGAAATAGAACGGTACCAAACAAAATGAGCAGATACACTCGGATATAGCAATGAAATGTGGCATCGTCCACACCGTTAGACAAATAATTAACTTGAGTCATCAACCAAGAAATTTTCAAAGAAGTTCCCTTCAAATTTTCCTCCGGTGCTCTTCCCAACAATTCAGTCACCAATCCCTTCCAATCAAGACCAATCCCTTCCAATCTTGATTGGTATAACCCGTCACAGCTTTTCCATCTATCCTCAAACCTAACATAACTTGCACATCTTGCAAGGTGATAGTGGCTTCCCCAACGGTTAAGTGAAAAGTGTGGGTTTCTTGCCTCCATCGTTCTACCAACGCACTTATTAAATTCACATTTAACTTAACACTAGCTACTCTATGCGCCCCATAAAACTGGGTTTTCCTAATAAATTTAACTACCCGCTTACAAGGACGATATTCGCCAAGCCATTTTATGTGAGTTCTACATCTAAGCGGACTCACCCCCTATCCGTCCCAAATTGCTTGAGTCCTGTGTTTGTCTTGCAGTTTGAGAAGAGACGGGTCGATCGGTCCCGGATGAAGATCCGCTTCTATGAGAGCTACAAAAAGAAAAAGAAGAGAGTTTAAACATTATACAAAAAAATTAGGCGAAACTAAGTTGACAACAATATAAAGATCAACAAAAAATGTTACCCTCTTAAAGAACATGTTTATTTTTTTGTTATGACCCGGTTGATGACATATGCCACATAATGATTTTGATGGTGGTTTTTCATCCATCTCATTACGCAATCGCTTTGAATGTGACTTATCCTTCGTACCCTTCTTCTTGGGTTCACGTTTCATATCCTTATTTGCATGGATTGTAGGACCATCAAGAGGTGTCCAATAAGCTTCATCCGAAATGGGTCGAAATTTGGGTGTGTATGACTCCAAATACTCACCACTAGTGTAAAACACATCCACAAATGCATTTGTACTTAAACCCATTGAGCTACAAACGACAAGGACATGTGAACAAGGGTACTTGTAAATTTCAAGTTTTTTACAAGTGCATGTTTTAATCACAACATTCACAGTATGCTTATGTTTCCCTTTTCCACTACCTCTATGCTCCGACCCAGTGGTCACTTGAAATAGTCCTCTATCAAATGCCACAACGGTATGATGTGCGGCCTTCTCAGAACTTAAAGCAATGGCATCCATTACTTTCTTACAATATGCATGTCCCTCTTCAAGCCTTTGTTTTGCCTTCTCACGCCGCTCCACAAAGTACGCATTGACTCGATAAAATGTCAATTTCACAAGTGCGACTATGGGTAAGAATCGGCCTCATTTCAAAACTCCATTGAAACACTCCACTATATTGGTAGTCATTATATCATACCTGAACCCACCGTCATGATAATTTGACCACTTCTCCATCTCCAAGCCATGTTTGGTCAAATAACATCGTGTATCAATATTTATTTCACCCATTTGATTGAAACCACGATTGAACTTTTTCTTCTGATGTTGTGTGGCAATCCAACCAAACAAGTTTTTCAAATCCCTACTTTTAAACTTTGTGTTGATGTTGGATGCCACATGACGCATGCAAAATCTATGGTAGGCATGAGGCTCAGTTATTTCGATGCGTTCATCATTCATAGCAGATTGGATGCCATCATGTCTATCTGATATAACACAAAGACCTTTTCTATCTGTCACGAACCTCCTTATACATGCTATAAACCAAGGCCAACTATTAGTATTTTCACTCTGATACCAACTGTAACACCCCCAAATTTCCTTTCCTTTTCAAAACCATTTTATCGAGAATCAAAACACAAATAAGGAAATTCAGAGGTGTCACTCCGCACTCGAGTCAAAGACCCGAATGCAAGGAGATTTCAAAAGCCACAATATAATTGTCTAATGGTCTAAAATAGTCTATTACAACCCATTAAATAAAATTACAACAGTCCAAAATATGAAATAGTCTATGTTTATTAACTACGAGTCTAATTATTGAATCCAACTAATTTCTAGTGAGTCGTCGTTCCCGCATACATCAATCACTCTAAACCTGTGGTGGATTTAAAGCACAAAAACCACAGTTGAAAAAGTCAGTGAAATTGAGTAAGCTAACACCTCAACGTGTAGAAAACCAAAACTCTTACCTGGATTTTGAAAACGTTTTTAGTTTTATTTTCGAAAACACACTTAGCACATAAACATATAATCATCCAATAATAATTCCAAACCAGTAGTTAAGAGTCATATATCAGAATCCACCATTCAATTCGTCACACACTCATAGTATAAGAAACATTCCATAATCCATATCCAACAAATCAAAGATTAACGATAAATAAGAAATTCATAAGTCACGAGCCATAATCCACAATTCCTAGTTAACAATCCACAATCCACAATCCATCGAACATTAATTTGATAATGAGTAAGAAGTTATAAGTCACAATTCATAGTCCACAATCCATAATCCATAATCCATAATCCATAATCCATAATCCTTATTATTTAGAAATGAACTGAATCTTTTGCCAATTCATCCTATCAACCATAATCCATAATCCATAATCCAAGACAACTAGACCTTAAGTGTGCACACCCCCTACTGGGTGTTTTTAACCCATGTAGAGTAGACTAGAGCCTAACTCTTTTAAAGACTGATGCGGTGGGGTAATTAATAGGAGTCGATGCGACTCAAACATTTGAATAGGAGTTCTTTTGACTCAAACAAATAAATAGGAGCTCTTTTGGCTCGAACAATTAAATAGGAGTTCTTTTGCTCCATCTAAGTAACCAATATCTTATTGAGAGAGAGTTGATGATCACATAATCATATACAACAATACCAAACCAACATCATAATATAAATGGCTATGCGCCCACAAACCAAACCAAATTAACCAATTCAATATACATTTAATCTTACCTTTCAAAATAACATATTTGTCACAAGCCATACCATATACCAATATCAATACAATAAATCCAACCAATCATAATACGATAATTGTGTAAACTGAATTGTTCTCCACCTATCATGATACTACGTTCTCATCCAAACACACCATTCACATGTAGCACATAAGTTTGAAAGGTTTCTATAAGTTCAAGAAGGGTTGAGCCTGCTAGCTTACCTTTTCAAGCAAACGAAAACTCAATAGCACAACAATCACTAGTACTCCTCGTCTACGAACTCAGGCTCTACAATTATACAAACAACATTCTCAAATTAACACTCAATCTTTCTCAACCAACCAACTATATACCTATATGTTAGTATAATTCTATATGCAATGTATGAACATGACAATACCAAATTCAAACCAACAATTACCAATTACCCGATAAGTATAATTCTATTTCAATAATTATTCAATAAAACTCAAATAATACTCAATTAATTATAAAAATTTCCCAAAGGCCTAAAATTAGTTTTAAAACAGAATCTAACTTATAAAAATTAACCCTTAATTATTCTAATTTAATTAGAAATTATTTTAACCACTTAAACTATGTTTTATTAATCAAAATTAATGTTTTATTCCATAAAATACAATAAATACGAAAATAATAAAATAAATTAGTAAAATCAGAAAAATAAGTTCATAAACAACCAGATTTTAAAACCTAATTAGTGATATAATTGAGCTAATAAAAAAAATAAAACCTTAATTTCAATCTTAAGACCAATAACAATTTATATAAAAGATGAACAATTATAGCTTTAATTCTTTAATTAAAATTAAAAACCTAATTAACAGATTATAATCATCCTCACAACTATAATATTCGAAGTTCATTGATACAAAACGAATAATTAAGCTAATTAACCTAAATTTCGTAATTAGTGAAAATTAATCCAAAACCAACATCAAACTCAAATCTTTGTGACTTAAATCAATTACCCACTAAGTATAACATCTATTAGTATTGATTGACAACAATTTAAAGCATAAAAATTGACTTATTGAATGATGGTTTAAAGAGGGACGAAAACAGGGGAAAACAGAGGAAGGGGGTGATACCCGCGACAAGGAGAGAAGGAAAGAGAGGTAACGAGGTGGTCGGGCGTCGAGGACTGGCGGCAGAAGCGGTAGAAGACGATCGGCAAGGAAGGCTTCCGTGCGTCGCGTGTGGGCGTGAAGAACGGCGAACGAAGAGGAAAGCAGGAGCAGCGAGGAAGGAAGAAAAAAAAAACAGAGGAACTCTGTTTTATACAGACTTAGGGGGGTCGTTCGTTTTTTTTTTTTCCTTTTCTTTTTTTTTTTTTTTTTTTTTTTTTCTTTTTCCTATTTAAAATCTGATTTCCTTTTCTCCTTTGGGTTTGACTTTGGGTTTAGGCCAATTGGTGTGGGCTAGTGTAGTTTATTGTAGTTAGGAACGATCCAATTCAAAATAGAACGACCCAAATAGAAATCCGATTCTAAAACTCATTCTCGAACTCATTTAGGAAAAACGACTCACAACCCAACAATTAAATTCATTTTTCCACTAGAATAAATTAATTAATAATACTAATATATTATTATAATATATACCAAATTTTCGGGATATTACATCCTTCCCCCCTTTAGAAAACGCTTCGTCCCCGAAGCGCAAAGTAAATTAATTGACTCAATTCACAGCCAAACAATACATAACAAAACATAACAACTCATAAGATGCAAATGTATGAATGCAATGCATGATTCTAAGTTTAATACTAAGTTGACATTACAATCCACCCTCCGTAAAAGAAGAGTTCGTCCTCGAACTCATGAGTTAAACAGTCTTATATGTAAGTAAATAATCCTAACGCCTTGATGCACGAGTCCTTGATATATGAATGCTAATTAAATATAGAATCTTTTCGCCCTTAATCATTTAATAAAGGTCATACTCTCTGTGTTATACAAAACTCATAAAAATCACCTTAAAGAATTATCGCTCAAATTCCAGTAACCCAAAATGAATTTTAAGTAACCAAATTCACTAAAGTCATTTTGCCAATAACTCAACTCTTTAAATCATAATGCAATAATGATATCATGATAACAATGATAAAGATTTTGAATGCCAAAGATAAATAATTATGGCCCAAGTAAATATCTAATCTAATCTCATTCTTGTTGAAATACAACCTTCTTACTTTATATATAAACACCAAAGAATCAAATTAAGCCACCACACTATTCCTTATGATAAATACACAAACGGAAAAATTAAGATCATGGATCCGAAATCATATTATCCCAAAATAGTTGGAAACTTCTATGACGATATTAATTTTAACAAACTCAAATCCGTTAAACAATACAGTCATATATCTCAAATTAAATCGGCCAGTCAATAAATTTCAAATTCACCCCTCCAAATTCCACCACTGAAAACAATTTCGAACTCTTGGTAGCGACCAAACTTTAAACTCAATTTCATAGTCGCACTTAAGTTTCTTAATTACATCCCACAATAATATTTTCCTTACGAAACTCGTGAAAATCACCTTCGAACAATACAACTCAATTATGAAACAGAATTCCACATAATTTAAAATTCATAATTAGTAAAGTCATCACTAGATCGTCTTATTATAGAAGATTCACCATATAACACCCACTATATTTCTCATGTTTGACCAAAATCTCATATAAATCATCGACATGGCGATGTCAAAACAAAGTTAAAATGCTAAATATATAGCTTTCCAATAATAATAAATGTATTATTCACCAGTCCCACTACTAAGGGTAGGGTGGGAGGGCACTATCTATATTTTGATATATTTCCTCTATGGTTAATTCAACCCATCAATCACTTAATAACAATTCCAACATTAATAAATACAAAAAATAATATAAGTCTCAATTGACGCACATTCCATGAAACCAAGAAAACGTATTCATGTCGAGCATGCTTAAAATAGACATACAATTTTCTCATTCCAATTCAATGAATAATCATTCCAAATATATAAGGTACGTTTGACCTTCAAAGACCAATAATTTTCATACATGTACATCAACTTCATACTTTCGAATTCCAATACCAAATTACATCTATTCTTAATTTCCAAGTGAATCATGATCATTCAAATCATCCAGTAACAAGTATATATATAAAACCCACATGTGAAAATAAGTAGCAATTCATAAATCAGAATAAGTTAATCACACATAAACAAACAAAGCAATACCCCTATACCCCCATACGGCTTGATTCATTTTATTTGTTTTTACTAATTGAATTATTTCTCTTTTTTTTTTTTAGTCTTGTTAGTTCAATTTAGCGTGGGACCTAACCTGGGCTCTGATACCAACTGTAACACCCCCAAATTTCCTTTCCTTTTCAAAAATATTTTATCGAGAATCAAAACACAAATAAGGAAATTCAGAGGTGTCACTCCGCACTCGAGTCAAAGACCCGAATGCAAGGAGATTTCAAAAGCCACAATATAATTGTCTAATGGTCTAAAATAGTCTATTACAACCCATTAAATAAAATTACAACAGTCCAAAATATGAAATATGAAATAGTCTATAACTACGAGTCTAATTATTGAATCCAACTAATTTCTAGTGAGTCGTCGTTCCCGCATACATCAATCACTCCAAACCTGTGGTGGATTTAAAGCACAAAAACCACAGTTGAAAAAGTCAGTGAAATTGAGTAAGCTAACACCTCAACGTGTAGAAAACCAAAACTCTTACCTGGATTTTGAAAACGTTTTTAGTTTTATTTTCGAAAACACACTTAGCACATAAACATATAATCATCCAATAATAATTCCAAACCAGTAGTTAAGAGTCATATATCAGAATCCACCATTCAATTCGTCACACACTCATAGTATAAGAAACATTCCATAATCCATATCCAACAAATCAAAGATTAACGATAAATTAGAAATTCATAAGTCACGAGCCATAATCCACAATTCCTAGTTAACAATCCACAATCCACAATCCATCGAACATTAATTTGATAATGAGTAAGAAGTTATAAGTCACAATTCATAGTCCCCAATCCATAATCCATAATCCATAATCCTTATGATTTAGAAATGAACTGAATCTTTTGCCAATTCATCCATCTGTAACAGCCCGATCCATCATACGTCGCAACACAACCCAATAAGATGGGAAGTCACCCCTTAGACCCGAATATCCTCTCGTGGGCTCTAAAAGGTGAAGGCCTTGTTGGTAGTATGATGGTAGGAATCTATTATAAACTGATCATATGAGCCTTATTTTCCCAATGTGGGACAAACCAACTCCATAATCCACTTTCCATATTCTGTAGTGTTACAGATAGGGTTAAGATTTTGCTAGAAATTTGACATGGGATAAGAGGTGTGACGGTTAAAATAACAATGGGTAATGAGGATGACGACTAAAAAGATGAAGGGTAATAAGATTGGTTAGAAAAGTTCACAATGAGGTAAGGGTTGTCGATTATGGTTCTAGTTGAGAAGTTGACGGGGGATCAAGTTATTACCATAATAAATTTAAATGCTTTTCTTAATGTCAGATTTTAAGGTACTTTAGATTAGATTTTTTTTTTTAATTTAACTAGATAATTAATATTTTATGACATGAGTATCTATCTATACTATACTTTTAATAGCCTAACTTTAACGCACACGTGGCAACTCATGGAGACGTTCTTACAAAAAAAAAGCCACGTCATATGTGAGGTGTCGGCCGACCGTGAGTCTCTTCTCACTCTTCCACGTCATGTAGCCCAAAAAAATCTACCTTAATGGTAATGGATCTTCGTGCGCGCGTGCGTCATGAAAAAAACAGATGTCTCCTCTTCTTCCACTTCCGTTCGTAACTTTTCTACTCCTTTGTTTTAATGGCGACGTCGAAGTGGCGGTTATGAAGTTGGAAGGCTTTTTCCGTGCTGCCACATCTATACATAACTATTAATCGGCTAACATTAACGTCCTACGTCGCGTTCTCTTGGAAGTTTCAGGGGGGTGTCCGTATTGAAAAGTCATGTGTCACTGCGAGATGCTTTCACAACAACGTTATTAATATGATGGAGATATCTATCTTTTGGACTGCCCATCTAGACGTTATGAATCATTTCAACTTCTTATACATAAATGTCTTTAAAGTTCCATAAATTCATCATTATTTATCTTACGAAGAATATTAAATATGGTGTCTCTTGGCTCTTCATTTGCCTGTTGTGCCGGTTACAACTTAATTTGAATTAGTATATATAGGTAAAGCTTTTGTTTGATTTTGGTGAGAAAACTATCATTTCCTACACAGTGAGTTCATCAAAAGGAGAATTTTAGTAGGGGAAGATGTATATTTAGAGCTTATTTTTATGTATTGTTCATAGTTAGACTTTTTATGTTTTACTATCAAAATATGATTGCGAATCGATGTTGTAAGTGCAAATAGTTATATTGTACATCAACATTTTTTTTATTCAATATATGATCATCTTGGTCATGTTAATTTTCGATATTGTGATTCACGACTTTATTTTCATTTTTGGTATAGCTAACATGTTAGTACAACAACTTTACATATAATATAAAATGATCACGTGAAATCACGGGGCCAAAATCTAGTTACTATATATCTATAAAAGAAATTGTAATTCATGCCCATGCGTGTGCAGTTGTACACGGGTAACCATTAGAGTTACTATTACAAATAAATTAATTTAAAGGATACGAAAACATATACATTTAAAGGAAAATATACAATTAGGGGGTCGAGTTTAAAAGTCAATGGTGGAAGGGTAATATAGGGAAGTCGATGCGGGGTCATATAGAGGAGGTGATAGGGGATGTTAAAGGGCTTGAGTCTTCGATTCCATGGGTGTGGAGGGGTTGGAGTAGGAATTGGTGTGGGTAAGTGAGGCCAGGTAGAGCAGCTTACTTGAGGTGGGGTATAAGTCGAGTAAAAAATGGAGCGCGACTGCAGCTTAGAAAATTTGAAGGGTGTAAGCATGTCGGTTAGTGATCTGAGGTCATGAAAGAAGTCGCCTAGGAATGAGCGGTCGACTAAAAATTTTGACCAGGGTGAGAAGATGTCTTCTAAAATGTTGTTTGTCGTGGGTGTTGGTTAGGAAAGGGGGAAGGGTGGGGATCTCGGGTAGGAGAGTTAAAGGGTGTGATGATTATATTATCGATTGGAGGTTTGTGTATAAGTTTATTGTATGGGTAGTAAATGTCACCTAAGAAATTAAAATTGACTCGGGAGGGGGCCGCCTAAAAAGTTATCAAGTGTTGTCGAATACATATAAGAGCCGGCGAGTGGTTTAGGGTTGGAGTAAGGGACTCATTAGATTGGTATGAAGTCCGACTCATGAAACGGAGGGCACAAAACATTTAATTTCTTACTTTTAATCGCGGGTACTTCACTTCCAATTCACATATATACATGTTATCATAATAATAAATTACAAGTTTATATTCGTTAAGAGTCTATTTGGGAACGATGATTTCCTTCTCAATTTTACTCAAATCAAATGTTTGGCAGCCCTAAACATTTGAGAATTTGAAATTGTGTCAAATTTATTGAATATAGAATTTGAAAAAAATTCTTTCATGTGTAAACCAAATACCACTCCTAAACCACCTCATTTGCAACTTTTACTTTCCCAAATAAATGATTTGTAATTGTATACTACAATTTCAAAGAATAAATTTAAAAATTATTACCAAAATTTCAAATTGTTGTTTCCAGTGCAAACGCTACCTAATAAGTTTTGTCTTAAATTTTGTATTATTTTATATTGATCATGAGTACTTAGAAAACATTATTAAATCCCGTGCATTTGCACGGGTAAAGTAACTAGTAATCATCTAAAAGGAGAAGGTAGTAACGATAGCCCGAAGGACTAGACACAGGAGATGTCCCCAAGTCACTATGAATGATATCAAAGGGAGACAAAGTGGCATAATGTGAATCGAAAAATGGCAATCGAACGTGTTTACTAATTTGACAAGAATGAGAAAGATTAGAGCACTACTCCTTATTACAATGAATAAAAGTTCTAGAACGTAAAAAAGATAAGATATTTTCACCGGGATGTTCGAGTCGGCCATGCCAGACGGACGACGAAAGAATCACGGAAGATACAGGTTGATATCTAAGGGATGTTCGATGGGATAGAGCTCTCGGGACTATTACATCTCATGAGTTTCCTCCCTGTAATCAAGTCGTTCACAGAAAAACCATTAGGGTCAAATTCGACAGAAACATTATATTTAGTAGTGAACTTACGAACAGACACAAGGTTTTTAATGATATCAGGGACAACTAAGATGTCTCTAAGGTAAAGGGGACGAGAGGGGAGACTTATGGTTTTAGTTCCGGTTGCTTTAACTGGAATAGTGCTACCATTACCGACCAATATAGATCGAATTGAATTCGAATTAGAAACAGTACCGAGAGTACCTGCATCTGAAGTTAGGTGGGAGGTGGCACTTGTATCCATATACCACGAGTCATCCGGACATTTAATGTCATAGAATTATAGGCTTCAACAATATCATATGGCCGCAAATTTTCAACCGTGGGAGTCACGTATGCTTGTCCTCGACCATATGCGGGAGCTGCCGTGGTGCTAGATGGGCCACGCTATGGTGGCTGACCGAATCTAGGGGGAGCAGGTGGTAATCAGTGGGGGGGCAGCCAGAAAAGGGCACGGAGGATACCCCACCAGGGGTACCACGGAGCAGGAGAGGCGACCGAAACCCCACGACCAGCCGGCGAGTCGTGGGTTGTCGAAACTGGAGCGCCGCCTTGCTGGGTGTGCCGATTGGGTTGTCCTCGGCCCCACCCACGATCGGTCTGACCAGCGCTCCCATATGTGCGATTTCCATGACTGGATTGTCCTCCACGACCGGCGTTCGCATGGCCTTGATCGGATCTCGTGGTAGCGGCAAGGGCGGCCGTGCCTTGAGAAGAGAACGACGCGCCTTGATTGATCCGACACCTCTTGCCGTGCCGCAACTGCCGCCGTGCATCTTCGAAGTCCGGCATCGTCTGGTGGAGAATCGACGAAACGACATCGTATTCTGGAGGTAAGCCATTTACCAATTGAATCACCTTCCGATTGTCATCAACAGTAAATCCGAGAGACGTGAGCCGGGTTGCAAGGATTTCAACTGGTCACAATAATCCTCAACATCTTTACAATCTGTCAGTTTGAGATTAACGAATTTAGTCTCGTGGTACGCCGCTCGCGATCCTTTATTGTCGTTGAATTTTTTCTTGACATGATCCCACACGTCTTTCATCGTTGTACCAGATTTCATGGTGGAACGACGGAGTTCGGGGGTCATGGTGGCAAGTAGCCATTGCGGACCAACGAATCCATTCGTTTATGTGTAGATGCATCAGCTGTTGCAGGGGTGACATCACCGGTGGCGTGGTGGGTGAGGTCTTGAATTTCCAGATGAAGTTCGAATGATCGGACCATTCATCATAATCATCGGATTTGAGATCAATGGTGACAGGTATGATAGTATTGATATTGGTGATGGCAAAAGCCAGGTGTACGGCTTTGCTGTTGTGGTAAGTGTTGTTGTTGTTGTTGTTGTTGTTGTTGTTGTTGTTGTTGTTGTTATTTTTAGTGCCGCATGTCATGGTGGCGCACGAACACGGTGGTGCGGGAGCAGTACCGGAGGCTGCTGATGTAGGGTTTTGGTAAACCTAGCCGGATACCATGTGAGTTTGTGTAAACTCCCTTAATCGGGATTAGTCTATCGCGTTCATTATATATACGATATTACAAGGCTAATTATGGTAAATACAAATTATACAATTATATACACTATCAGTGAGAAGCACTACTGTATGAGCATTGTGAGTGAGTGATATCTCAAGAAGTGAGGATTAACCAGACGGAGAGCTGATTTAGGTGTGGTTATCCTAGGTGAAGTGTTCCTAGTCCTTGGGTTAGAATTGAGACAATCAATTCCCATTCAAGTTCATACTTGTTCTTGTCCTTGTTCCTGTCACACATTCTTTAACCATAATCCGCCCCTATTTGTCTTCTAAAATCACAAGTCTTTATTCTTAAAATTCTTGTTCTCAAAAGCAGCAGTTAAATCCAAATATAACAACAGTTATTCAGTTATCCAATTCGATATCACTTAATTAAAGCTAAGGGCCCGTTCGGTATCATTGCCGTTTTCAGTTTTTGGTTTTTTTGCGTAAAAAATTTAGTTAAATAAGTTGCAAAATGAAAATTAAATTGTGTGTTTCTATAATAGTCATACAGAAAATGAAAACTGACAACTGAAAACTGAAAACCACTTTTTCTAGTTTTCAAAAACGGGACTTTGGTTTAAAAAAAAAAAAAAACAGAAAACAGAAATATGAAAACGATACCAAACAGACCCTAAACCTTTACAGTGGTCTGGTAGTGCATCACATATGAAAGAAGACGGGTAGCGATTTTTTTTATTTTTTTATTTTTTTTGTGTTGGTATAAAATAATACATGAAAGAAGATACAGTATGTCCAGCATTCTTAGCCAAATTTGTTTTTTTTTTCTTTTTCTATACAAATGTAGGAAGAGATTGTAGATGAAACAGATGTCTATATTGATGTCCATAAAAGGTAAGAGACTGGCGCTAAGCAATACCATGGCTCAATTGTTTAGCGTTCTGCTCAGTATTATGTTGTCCTATCGCTGAACATATTCCAAACACGAAGATACAGGATAAGGAAAACATTTTTACCTGAAAACGTTCCTCTGTTACAGGATGAAGGATTTGGGTAGAAATTAGGGGTGAGCAAGAAAAGCGGGTACCCGGACCCGCTTAGGACCCGGCAGGTCCGGAACCGGACCCGTTGTAGACGGGTACGGGTCCGGGTCCAAAAATTTAGGACCCGTTGGCAGCGGGTCCGGGTACGAGTCCTATAACTTTGGACTCTTTACCCGCCGGGTACCCGTTAAGCTACGGGTCCAAACGGGTACCCGTTGTTTAACGGGTCCAAACTAGTACCCAAAACCCGACAAAACTTTTTTTTAAAAAAAAAAATCGAAGTTTAGCCTCAAAATAGGTCACTTTAAAGATAAACATGGTTACCCATTAGCATGGTTAGGTTTGAAAGTAATAATTTTTGGATGACTTTTGACTCGTGCATCTACAAACCTTGTTGCTCAAAAATCAAACGAGTACCCGTTACCCGTTGTGGCAATTAACGGGTCCGGGTCCTAAATTCTAGGACCCGTTGGCAACGGGTGCGGGTACGGGTCCAATTTTTTAGGAACCGTTTGTAACGGGTCCGGGTTCATGATATAGTAACGGGTACCCGTTCTTGCTCACCCCTACTAGAAATGGTGTAAAACAGTAAAGAATAAGATGTATAAAAGATTGAATGTTATAGATGAATTATCAAATATCTGATTACAAGGGATTTTCCAAGGTAAGGAGTATGTAAAACTCAACTTAGCTTGGATAGGAGGAGGAGGAGCAAGCTCAACTCTCAAACTCAAAACTTACAAAAACAATGTAAAACTGATTGAATGAATGAACCGATGACAGGGTTCTTCTATTTATAGCTATGACGACTAATAACCGCCTCAACTGATATCCGTAACATACCACCCTCCTTGAAAGAGACTTGGCCTGATGCAAGCTAATTGACCCTGAAATCTGGATGAGATTCTGACCCCATGCCAAGCAGCGGCATTCAAGGAGATGCAATTGTCAAGTATACTTGTATCGGAAACATTCAAGGAAATGCCATTGTCAAGTTCCTGAGTCATCAATTGTAACTGAGTGTCTAGTGTACCAGATTTACCTCCTGCGGCATTCGGAAGTAGCAACTGTAGAATTCAGAGTTGAGTTGGCTGAGAGGAGCATGAGCTTGCCTTGTCTCCTGTGCTCACTTCCGTTTGCAGCGCTACCTTTCCTCCCTTCCAATCAAACTCCATCACCATCTGTTTGAAATCCCACTGGACAGGCCCCAATGTACTTAGCCATTGGACCCCCAATATCATGTCACAACCTCCCAAGTTAGTCAATAAGGCATCAGAACAGAATTGATGTTGCTGCAACGTCCAGGTCAAGTTTCGACAAACATTTCGGCATGGTAAAAGCTTTCCATCAGTTCCAGTAACAACTAGAGGAGAAATGTTGTGAGTAGAACACCCTAGTCGCTTTGCAATACCCAAATCCATGAAGTTATGTGTAGAACATGGTCAATAAGAATGTTTACAGGCTTTTTACCAACAAAACCCACCACTTTCATGGTCTGATAGCCCTGCTTCTCCTGGTTGCCTGAGATAGCATTCACAGAAATGCCATCGTCCTATACGAAAAATTGTTGTATTTCCCCTTCTCTCATGTTTTGATTAACACTCTCCTGAAGGTCTCCCTCTTCAGCAAGCTCTGCAGGCGCAGATGATTGAGATGATGCAGAAATTCACTGAAAATTCTGCAGAAATCCAGCATGAAACAGAGAATTCTGGGCATCCAAGATTTGTGTATGAAAGTGTGGAAATGGGTCTTCGAATTTTTCTGGGCTTAATCATGATCATCAGCAATCAAGATCACTTGGGTATGTGCCTAAACTTGATTTCCCTAAATTTGATGGTAGTAATTTAAGCATGTGGTTGAAGAAGTGTGTTCGATACTTTTCTTTATGCAAAATTCCTGATAATCAGAAGGTTGATCTTGCTGCTTTGAATATGGTGGGAAAGGCAAAATTATGGGCAATTAGTCATTTGGCTGTGGATAAGGATGTTTCTTGGGATGTTTTTATGATTGATTTGACTACTAGATTTCGTGATGAAATTGGGTATAATTTGGTTGAACGATTCAATAAACTGGAGCAGAAAACCACCATTAATGCATATGTAAATGAATTTGAAACATTAAACTATTAAAGGGGTTAATGTTTCAGAGAAATGCCCTGATCAATATTTTCTGGACAGCTTTGTGGGTGGTCTGAAACCCATCATAAAACCGTTTGTTAGGGCATTTCATCCTAGAACTATGGCTCAAGCAATTGAATTTGCACGATTATAGGAGGAAAATCTTGCTGCAAATGCAAAACCCTATCAAAATATTTCTAAATTTGGCTAAAGCTCAGTCCAATACTCTGTTCAAATCAAGTCCCATGATCGAACACCAATTTCTGAGACCAAGAACATTGGGTATCTTAAGGATTCTGTGCAGCAAAGTCAGCAAAAATCTGTGCTTATACCAGCAAATGTTCGAGCAGAGAAGTTGGCAAAAGGCTAATGTTACTACTGTGACCAGCCTTATGGTAGAAATCATAAGTGCAATTTTAAGCAAACCCAGGTTTTCAATGTGGAGGTTCAAGGGTATGAGGAAGAGGGAGACCATCAGGAGAATGTTAATCATAACATGAGAGAACGAGAAATACAACAGTTTTTCGAAGAGGACCCAATGTTACAGGATGAAGGATTTGGATAGAAATGGTGTAAAACAGTAAAGAATAAGATGATAAAAGATTGAATGTTATAGATGAAGGATCAAAGATCATATTACAAGGGATATTCCAAAGTGACTAAGGAGTACTCCGTATGTAAAGCTGAACTTAGCTTGGATAGGAGCAGGAGCAAGCTCTACTCTCAAACTCAAATTTACAAGAACAACTTGGTAAAACTGATTGAATGAATGAACCAATGACAGGGTTCCTCTATTTATAGCAATAAAGATTAATAACCGCCTCAAATGATATCAGTAACATCAAACACATCCTCAAGTGTAATAATTCCAATTACCTCGCCATCTTCAACATCGTCAGAATGATCTCAGAAACCGTTTTCTGTGGCATCAATTTTACTGGAAACCTGATTAGTTCTACGCACTGTTCTTTGCTGCTTATCCACATCAATAACAACACATCCTGATTCTTTGTCAGGTTCACGGAGCAGTGGGGTTTTTAGATCAGCATCCACAGTTCCAGTAACTTCGTATCCAAATATTCTTTGTTGCGGAATTTTAAATTGGGCTTGCTTTTCTGTTTCACCTTAACTAAAGCAGCCATATGGCTGCTTTCCTTATGGAACTCATTCAAGATATCATACAGTGGCATATCTCCTGGAACCCTGAAACCCTCCATATTGTTATTCACTACCACTGAACTCACTAACACTAAAACCAGATGTCACAGGACTTGGCAATATGCTTACCTTTCTGCGGATAGAAACAGAACTTATGAGTGTTTCAGTTTCTGATCATACAGTAAGGAGACTTTTTACCTAGATGACCGTCCACATGGGAAGATAGTCATTTTCACAATCATTGAACATGTTCTAAATGTCAAGAATCTAAAAGCTCGTTATTATGACTAACCAGCAACAGTCCAATGACAATTGTTGGATTTCCAGAATACACAGGAGCCCGACTATGTCCTCACGCCAGAACTTTCCCCATTGCTTCCCTGTCATATAAGAACAAAATAATATAATACATTTTGGTCAGTATATGTCATGTGATGAGATCAAAATTCTCTTTTTGGTTGCCGAGGTCAGACATCAAACTTGACGTGAACATGTCCTTTGATGTATACACTTGTTAAGTCTTATACATAAAGCTAATCAAGTATTCATATATTATTCCCTCAAAAAAAAAAGTATTCATATACTAGCATACACACATTCAACACAACTACCAAAACAACAACGCTCCAGTCACAAAATGAAGTGGGGTCAGCTACCAAGAATTGTCGTATGGAACTGTCAATGTTAGGTGGGAAAACAATAGAGCACAAGAAAGGAAACAGAATTCAATGTAAAGGATATTTGCAAGGTATCTGTGATGATACTAAACTAAAATTACCAGTCCAACTTGGAGTGTACATCCAAGGACAATGTCGATTCTATTGGTGTCATAGCTTCTTCAGCAGTCTGCGAATCACAAAAACAATTGAAATCACAGATTCTGTAAAACAAACGATATAGATGTGACATGAAAAATGAAACATTTCCTAGGATTCATTGAAATATATACCTTCTCCGTCAGATCCGGCGCCCCACTGATTATGGTCGTCTCATCGTGAGTAAGTTCACCGCCCTTAACTTCCTATAGGAGCAAAGCAACACAATTCATAATTTTCGGTATAGCAAGTGCCCTTGCGCAGAAATACTTAAAAGCACGATGGCAGTCTTCTGATCAACAAATCATTACCTCCCTATGAATAGATACAAGGGCTTTTAATTGGGCTCGCCTACATAATGCAGTATGATTTCCCAGAAAGAGCATCCAATACCTGAGATTCAATTTTCGATATGTGAAAGATAATAACATGTCAAGTTTGAACTCCTTCACATATTATACTCACCCTCAGATTGTATAGAATTCCCATTTGATTTAGCACGCAGTTTACGACACTTATAGGGAGCGGATTATAATGAATGATGTGGGGTCACAATAACCACAAAAGACATAACCAAAAATGAATTGGAACAACATTGTCATATGATTTAAGAAGGAAAGGGAAAGAAACACTCGAAATTCAAAGCAGTAATATTCAGACACAGTTTACTCGGCATAAGAGAAACATTCAACCTTTAATCCCGATTAGACTTTTCTATAAGGAGTACAAAATATACCAGACTATCTTTACTTGTATTTGAATAGGGTATAATGATGAAAATAATTCCACAACTCCATGACTTTCAACTTTTATGGGACAAGAAAAACCCTCAAATATTGTGAAGGGTTTGACATTGTTACAGATAAGTAGATAACAACCAACAATAATAGAGCGTATAGAATGACATAATGGATAAAGTGACTTGCAAAAAAGTTAACCTGGTGTATCGTGCAAGCATGGGTATGAGTGCAAAAAATGAAATCTAAGCTGTCTCTGGGTTCAAAGGAGCCATTCCCTTTAGATACCTGGGAATAAATCACTGCTGGCTGGCTTAGCATTATGAATTGCAACATCCTCACAAAAAGGATAGTGCAAAGAATTAGAGCCCTAGGGGCTAGGAAACTCTCTTATGCACGTAGGCTGACTTTAGTGAAGGCTGTGTTGTTGAATTTATATGATTTTCGGGCCAGAGTGTTCATTTTACCCAAAAAGCTAAATGCTATATGCAGGAACTTTCTATGGGATAGTGGAGAGCATATGGTGCGCAGTCCTTTGGTTGATTGGAGTGCTATTTGCATACCAAAGGAAGCAGGAGACTAGGTGTCAGAGACATTCTAAGTTGGAACAAGCTTGTGTAGCATTTACGCAATCTGGATCTATAATAAAGCTGATAACTTATGGATCAATTTGGGTGAGTAGCATTTACTTGAAGGGTAGCAGCCGGAATGAATATGCTCCTCCTAATGATACAAGCTGGTCTGGAAGAAGATATGTGGAGTGAAAGAATCTTGAAAGCAAGGTGTGAAACTTAGAAATGGCAAGACCCTGATAATAAGTATACTGTCTCACATGGGTATAGCCGTATAGGTGGATAAGAGGTGAATTCACAAATACCAGCTGGGGGGGTTTCTGTGGTGTAGACATATGGTGTCTAGAGCAGCCTTTATAAGCAGACAAGGGAAAAAAAAAAAAAAAAGGAATTTCACTGATTGAATAATGTTTAAAATCTATTGACAAGGAAAAAGGATTAGATATACAAACTACCTCTCCAAAAGCTAGAACAAAAGTCACTGAGAGCACTACTGCAACAAACGGATGGAATAGCTTATCCAAGTATATAGGAAGTACCTGCAGTGATATTTAACCAAGAATGACACAGCTACAATTCACAAATTAACCTTGCGGGCAGTAACTAGTATTTTACTTACTTCCATCGCACAAGCATTACACAGAAGCGAGGTCACAAGAAGCTGATGCTGCTTCTTAACAAATAGTAGAATAACAGCTGGAAGTGGAAAAGAAGGATAAATTGAAATCAACATTGGAGATTCACAAGTCGGACTCTTCATAAACACCCAATAACCTTATTTTAAATAAACGAAAAAAAATCAATCACTACTGCCGAGTAATTTAAGTACGCAAAACTAGAAGAGAACTACTCCCGAGTTGTCAACATGATCAGATCATCTATAAAGACACACACCATGAGTATTTAACTAGTACACAAAACAATCAAGGAGAAACTCAATTGCAGCGTGATCAGATCATCTATAAGCATAACCCAAGACTGTCGAATTCTTAATCAAATCGACAGTAAGACCATAGTACAAAAACGCGTTTTCCAACCAGTAGTAGCAAATGTCCTGACATAGTGACTAAGTGACATACACAAATAGAAGTTGAATTATATTCAACCTATGTGAAGCTCCCAAGATCAACCATATTCTTCCGAGGAAACAATTTCAAACCCTTTTAAACGTAAAATACAGCCATAATGATCAAATTCCACCAAGCCAGTTACATGGAACATGCAAAATCAAGCGAGACCCACTACAAGAAAACATGCAAAATATGGAAAATCGCATTTTGACCTATGCGACTGATTTGCGACCGATATGTGTGGTCACATAACCCTTGGTCGCAATTCCAAAATATGCGACCGTTTTTAAGCCGGTCGCAATATTTGCAACCGATTTGGGGGTCACAAACATGCGACCGAAATAACGACCGATTCGGTGGACGCAAATATGTGACCGAAAATGCGACCGATGATAATGTGCGACCGAAAATGCGACTAACTTCGGTCTCAAATTTATGACCGATATGCGACCAAAAACTGTCGCAAACAAGCGACTTTGGTTACACATATAAAATAGAATAGATATTGTCGATTGAACTCTTTTAAAAAAAAAAAAAAAAAAAAAACATAAACTGACAGGCTATATGGGATTTGAACCCACATCTTTGTGCAAGAGCACATTGCTCTACCATATTTGAGCTAATACCCTCCAAAGCAAAACACATACAACAACATATTTAACCCCAGTGCCTTAAGGCTCCCGCCATAAGGCGTGGTAAGGGGGGGTGGGATGCACGCAAGCCTTACCCCTATTGAAACATAGAGAGGCTGCGCACGGATGACCCAAAATGAAAATTGCGTCGAGAATCGCTCCGATTGACTGTTACTTCACAAAATAAGAAGCACGGACAGTTTTATGAGCCATTTTGCTTTATTCCATTATATCCAAAAACCAAAGAATAAGTAGTCTTTGGCTCCATTGGAAATGATTTCTAACGTAGAATTCAACCTTCTAACACATTGGACTGATTGGGAAGGTGTTTAAGGTATGTTCAAGCACCAACATTCAGCAAAGGAACTAGCAAACCAGCTTGATGGTATAGGCTATATATACTAAAAAAGAATGCTTTTTTCGAACTATGAATCCGAAAGCTGGTGTCCAATGGCCAATCATATCTCACCAATCGCAACCCCAATTAATCAACATACACATTTTCGAATTCACATGAAAACACCTACATGATCCACATGTTCATGCACCCGTACAATTCAACAACAGAAATGCAGAGTAATTTCAGAAACATATATATATGAAGTATATATATCACCAGAATTTTTTTGATGCAATCAAAGGAAGATTTGATTGATTTTTCCACCAAAGAGTACAGTAAAAATCTATAATTATTCAACATTACAGCTAGAGATCTGTCAAACGGCCCAAACATTAAAGAAGTAATCCGTATGTATAAGAAGATCAGCATTTACAACTCGAATAAAGTTGTACTTTCTTCAGTTCACGTTGAGCAAACAAAATACGCCAATGAGCACAGGTGGTTACATTGGTCACATTATCATCTAACAGCCAAAACCGAGCTGTAGCTAACTCCCAAAACTATTCAGAAAGGTCCTAATTACCTCTGTCCTATTAGTTTCTTTAGATTTTTATTTGTTCATTTAATCATCTGAGAAAGTGGAAGGGAGAAGAAGCATTTCCTGGTGCACCACAATTAAAGATTTAAACCGAAAGATATAATAAGATTTCATCAAATCTGAAACTCACGTTGCTCTCTGCATGTCCCTCATAGCTTGAGCACCAGATCTCAATGCAGCAACCGTCTCTGTTGTTGATCTTGCTCCTTCAAGCATTATCATCTGGACAACAGCAAAGAAGAAACAGACAAGGGGTCATGTCTAAGCGACACAACTGTTATAAAGAGAAAGCAACAACAGAACAATTCAGCCCAAAGGAGAAGGACATAGCACTGTCCTAACCTGGTCATGAATTCGCAGCTGACTATTTCCCAGCGACTCCAGCAAAAGCATCAACAGTCAGCATAAAACGCTAGCATAAGATGGAATAAGATGCCAAATGAATAAGATGGAAGCTACAGACAAAGAGCATACAAACTTCCTACCAATGATTAATTGAATTGGGTTGTGAATAATTAACCAATGTCTGAATGCCGCATCCGCTTCTTATATAGCATCAGGATCATGCAAATTGCACGATCATTACAAGGGATTTTTCAAATCTTGTCCTGAAATTTAGAAAAAGATTTTCCCTTTTCTGAGATTGAGATGTGTGCAGCTCAAAGAACTTACAAAATACGTTGAATTTTCTAGGTGTTTTCTGCAGAAACAGACAAGTAAAAGCAACAAACAAATCAGCAGAACATTTTACAAGAGGAAAGAAGAAGAAGCCAAGTAATAGCTCTCTTCAGATGAGTACTGGGCACGACAAAGCCAACTTTCCTTTCCTCAAACGAGTACTCTATCACACATCTCGAATTATATAGGGTAAAAACCCAATTCAATTAATATTAACCCTAATTTTTAAACACCCTGATTTAACTCTTACAACCATTCCTCAAAATTACTCATCTAAATTGAAATCAAAGCATAATTATAACAATAAATCGAAAACTGAAAACAAATTCTCAAAATTACTCATCTAAATTGATTTTAAAGCATAATTATAACAATAAATCGAAAACTGAAAACGATTTCTAAACTAACAGGAGGGTGTGTTATGTGTAAGCATACCTTCTAATTAACCAAAATTATCATCACTATTAATTTGATATTCAATAATTCCATAAAAATTAAGTCAAAACCACTAAGAACCCAGTAGAACAAGCAAAATAAAACATGAGCATGCCAAATCAAGCCAAACCCATTTCACTTCTAATCAAATTAATCAAAATACATAATCATAAACCATTTGAATTTCCACCAAAAATAACAACAAAAAAAGAAAGAACCTGCATGTTTTTCTCAGTGGAGAACAAAAACTGGGTTCGGCGGAAGGGAGGGAATCAGCAGCTGAAAAAGGTCGTTAATTACAAAAAATGGATGAAAAGATGAATAATGAAAGATTATATGAGTTGGACAGTCCAGATGAACAAAGAGGCGTGTGTATTCTGTCAGCCGTCGGATGGAGTATATAGTCAGTTTATTATCCGTTACGCTTTCTCTATCTTCTCATTTGTTCACTGCCCCATTTCCTTGCTTGTCACTCTCCTTATCATCCATCCTCCAATTCTCAATCCCACCTTACCATATCCAGTCACCGACGCTTCCTACCTTCCTTCCCGGCAGCACCGTCTTCGCCTTCCGCTCCACTCTCTCCCTTCTCTTGTGTCTTACCAGGTACATACAGTAGCATGCCCATTATCCTCCCCTCTCACTCTCAATTCCTTCCTTTTTACAGTTTATTACTTTTTTAAACTTCTTACTCCGTTTTTCTTTTTATGATGATTTCAGAGACATTTTTTTTTTTGGGTGGATATAAGTTAGTTTTGTACTACTGTACTGAATTACTGATTATGATATGATAAATGTGCACTACTTTAAATTTACGATAAGGTCATTGCTCCCACCGTGGATAATATTGGGGTCATAATAATTCATAATAATATACTTCGGTCATTGATAATAATATTGGGTGATAATAATTGATAATAATAATTACGATACGGTTATTGCTCCCACGGTGGATAATATTGGAGTAGGTTGTTAAGTGAAGTTTTATAGTAGTTTGAATGGTTTGTTATAGTTGTTGGAATTCTTGTTAAAAACATTAGAATTTGGTGTATTGGTTGATTTGATGAATTGGGATTGATGAAATAATGTTTGGGACCGATTTTCTATTTTTGTTTGTCGGTTCGTGAATCGTGATTAAAGTCTTACATCTATAATCAATAAGTTGGAGTACTAAGGCCTTGTTTGATAGGACTTATTCTCAGATGAATTCAGATCAGTTCAGAATCATTCAGATCAGATCAGAGTCATTCAAATCAGATCAGATCAGATCAGAAAAGTTTAAATTTCTATCAATGTATTTGGTTTATTATTGATACCAATTCGTTGAAATTCAATCAAAATTTTAACACATTCAGATCACATCAATTCAGAGTCATTCAAATCAGATCAGAATAATTCAGATCAAATCAGTTCAGAAAGATGTAGTCCTATCAAACAGGACATAAGTGGGAGGCAAGGGAAAATGGTGTTAGATAACATAATCACAATCAATTTATTCTTCTATTTTTCATTTTTTTAGGGTAAATGGTGTTAGATAAGATAACCAACTGATCTGATCTGATCTGAATGTGTTGAAATTTTGATTGAATTTCAACGAATTGGTATCAATAATAGACCAAATACATTGATAGAAGTTTAAACTTTTCTGATCTGATCTAATCTGATTTGAATGACTCTGATCTGATCTGAATGACTCTGATATCTGATCTGAATGATTCTGAACTGATCTGAATGATTCTGAGAATAAGTCCTATCAAACAGGGTCTAAGTAAACTCCAAAGCTAATGCATTAACAATGTTTTATTCCCCGCTTTGGGTTTGAATTGTCTTACTCGGGTAATTGGTACGTGGAATAATATCCGAAGGTTGTTTAGTGAAGTTTATATAAGAGTTTAAATGATTAATTATAATTGTTGGAATTCTTGTTTTAGACATTAGAATTTAGTGTATGGGTTGATTTTATGAAATGGATGTTTGAGACCGATTTTTTTTTTTTTTTTTGTCGGTTCGTGAATCGTGATTAAGGTCTTACATCTATTAGGAAAAATGGTGTTAACTATATGAGTCTTTATTATAAGACTCAATAATGGTTTGGATTCCTCTAAAAAACATGCTTTGAATGATATAAATTATACATGTACAATTTCCTTTATTCAAAATTGCAAGTTTATTGTAATATTGAATGAAAGTATTTTAGGGAATTGCGAGAATTTCATTAGGTCTTTTGCTTAATTCTTGTATGGTGTTTATTTTAGGAAACCTTCTTGTCATGCGAAATGTCGTTGTTTCATCCTTGAAGCCTTCGATTAGTTGAGGGGATATAGCTCATAAAAGTTACCTCCATTTCGCACGAAAGATCAACGATAACCATGATCAATAACTCGTCAAGAGCGCATATCTGTCAATGCTTAATTCGGCTCTCGACTTTTCGGCGTCATTCAATTGTCACCATTGATGGCGAACAATCTAAGACAGGGGAGCAATTTGTGGAAAGTGTGTTAAAGCTTTCTCATCACCTTTGTGAGCTCGGTCTTCGTCCGGGTGACATTGTTGGCATATGTGCTTTCAACAGGTTGAATTTCATCACACCATTTGTTTACTTTCAAAATTATACTTGGTCACAAATGTATTGCAGTTTCCTAATCCTAGAAGACGTGTGATATTCTATTGTTTGTCATTTACTAGTTTATAATTGATTGTAGAATTTCACTATTTTGAATGATAGCGACTCGTATCTGGAATGGATGCTTGCTGTTACTTATGTTGGCGGAATAATTGCTCATTTGAACTATCGTTGGGTAAGTTGACTTTCCAAACTTGACCTTATTGTATGCGTGTGTTATCTTTCTTCCCAATGAAATTATTTGAATACTTTTAAGTGGTTAAAAGTATGTTGTTTGGAGTTCGCTATGAGTCGAAGAGTATCCGTGGTAACGCATATTTATCTAGGTGTCTATTTCCAAGGATTTGTTTTTTTATTTAGATGATACAAAAATGGGTCATTCCAGATTGTAGGAAAGTTTTGAGGGTTTTAGAAAGAATAATATTCATTCTCGAACTCCAGAAATGATTGCTTTCTTAGTATTGTGAATCATGATAAGGATGATTAAACCTTGGACAAATAAGGGTAACCTAACCCTCTATATTGTTCATCTCACTCACAGTTTCAAAAAAATAAAAAGGAAAATCCTGTAACTTAACAAAATGCAGAAAAAGTGCTCAAATCCTTTTTTTTTTTTGGTTAATAGTCCCAAAATTCGGGAGTGGAATATGAGAATTTGAACCATGTACAACCCCGGGCAGGTTATCTCTTTAACCAATAGGGCAAAATTGATCCTCAATGCTAAAAACAAATTATTGAAGTAGTAAAATAAGAGGATCATATTATGACCGTAGTGGTTGGTAGATTTACCAATAATGAAAAAGTCTTATTTGAATTATGGATGACTAGTTATGTAGAGATTATTTCTTTTTCTTTGTAGGTTAGTCAACTTTCTACTACATGGGAGGACAACATTTTATTATTATAGAATCGTCTTGCAATCTGCATTTGTCCTACCAAAATAATACATAATGATGGTATGACATTATATAGAGTAACTGATTGTGGTTCCTCAACTATGTCAACCATCGTCGTGGTGAATCTCTTAAAAAATGTGTATCATCTAAAAATAAAGTGAAATATTACCTATTAGCAGCTCTTGACCTAATAGAGGAGCGTTGTAGAAAATTGAAACATACATGTCATAACCTTTCGGAAGTCATTTAAACTTGAAATGAACCTCAACCTCGAACAGTCACAACCTCCAAACCACTATATTTTTCTTGAGAATTCACCAACATGAGGAACGTCATCATGTTAGGTTTTTAATAATAGGCATACACCTTATTTGGACCATAGACAGGCTGTACATGTTTATTTGAAATCACTCAAGCAAACTAGTCCACATGCGCCAACACTTGTTGCACACCCCATGGTACCCCTAGTGTCTTTTTCGCACATCTTTTTTTTTTTTTTTTTTTTTTTTTTTTTTTTTTGGTTGGATCTTCCTTGCTCCAAATCTTACATTGGCATCAAATCAAACTTCCACACATGCATGCCAAAGGTAAGCTCGCCTATCGCAAGCATCACGCGTGTGTTGGTACTGCAATACGTCACTAGGCTAATGTACTCCCAAGCAAAAAGATACAACCTTTCTCTTTAAACTGAAAAACTCTCAATTTTCCACTTTAAACGCGTAAAAGAAAGACACAAAATCTTGTGAAAATCACCCAATTCTTGAAAGCAAACAATACTCTGTTGAGAGTAGCTCCTTCACCATATATAAGAGCAAAGTAATCTTTGATTTTCCAGGATAAGCCTCGAAATGTTAACAAAATAGTGCTTGTATTGAGTTTTTTTGTCTGCGTAAAAGCTTATAGGAAATATAGCGAAGTAGTTCCAAACTCCTAGAGATTTGATATTGGTTTTGTTTAGAGGTGGCTCGTTGCTTTCCTTGGAGAGACTTATAGGGTTTCTTCCTTTTCTCATGGTGGAAGAATAAAAAGGCTATGCTAATGTTTAAAAAAAAAATATCAACTAATTCTGAGACCCTTTCAAATACTAAGTTCCAAAATGCAACACACAATTTGTCTTTTTTGGTGCATACGAGGATAAATGAAATAATCTCTAATCGTAGTAAAGCAAGTCGGGGTATGGAGGACACAATTAAGTATTGAAGGCACTCCCTCTTTTGTAAACGTACCCTATCCATTTAAGATCTTCTACCCTTTCTTTACGTGCACGTCATTAGAGGTTTACAACGTAAATTCGTATTTCACTTAACCAAGATTTAGATCTATAATGGAATACGTGATTCACGCATAACAAATATAAAGTGAAGTCATAGACAAATTGCTGGTTAGGAGATTAATTAATCTTTATAGATTTGTGACTAAAATCTAGATTATATGCCTACGAACAGAATTAGTCAAAAATTTTAAGTTGTGTATGAAAATATAACTAATTCTATTTTGCATGGCTATGATTTCTTAGCAATGTGTGCCGATAACTTAATTACTAAAACAAGACGCTATACACGAGCAACGTTAGGTTTTGGCTTCTAATATGTACCGTCATCCGCGAGTGCATATCAAGGTAGTGGCGCGCAATGCACTTATCGTTCATTTTGTCCATCAATTTTGTCTAAATATGTTATTAAATTGTATCCTGATCGGAAAAAGATGACTAACCACTTTTCGATCATGAGCACATTAAGTTCGTGTTACTATGTTATATTATTTATGAGATTGCCATAGCAAAATGTGTTATTTTGTTAACCGCACCATAACGATTTAACATGCAGAGTGTTGACGAGTTGAAAGTGGCATTGGAAATGATCAGACCGATTATCTTAGTCGCAGACAACAGTTGTACATGGTCACTGGAATTACAAAATTGCACCATGGTTTCCATGCGATGGCATGTTTCCCTTGATTCTTACGCTTCAACTTCCAAGAGGGTGGAAAATGGTATGTGTCGTACACTGGATTAAACATTTATTTAAAGTTACACGATTGGTCATGTTGGTGTTAGGCCACTGCAATACCATCTAACGTGAATTCGTACATGTTTCTCTACTAGCTACAAATGAATGTCAACCTTTGTCTATAAAATATAACTGGGCACCACAAGATGCAGCTATGATATGCTTCACCTCAGGTAATTGAATTAATTTTTGCTTCTAATTAAATTTGAATAATCTTCCTATTTGTTTTACTATCTTTTACTTTTCATATTGGGAGGCACATCTACATCAATGGAAATTTAAACTTGGTTTAAAAATTAGCATATATTTTAAGTTGTTGTTATGCATTTCACCAATTTCACTTGATGTTAAGATAATAGAAACATGGAGATCATATATAATCAAGCGTCACTTGATTTTTGTCAATAACCAGAAACATACATAAAGTACGAGTAGTACATGAGTGACCGACCTTTAAACATTCACATTCTTGTATGCATGTGTGTGTAAGTATACATGCCACTATTTACAAAATTATTTGTCGGAAAGCTAAATATGCTTGAGTGCTTAATTACAAACCTAGTTAGTATATGTTGAACTTTAATTTGCATTGTTGCACACGTAAATTGATGATGCTAAAACATTGGATGGCGAGGAAGGGTCAAATGCAAAGCAATTAAGGGGCCGTTTGGTACTAACAAGGGAAAGGGAAATGGAATAAGAAAGGGAAAAATGGGGAAAAGAAACGAAACCCTCCAAACCATTCTCATGTTTGGTTAAAAAGAAAGGCGGAAAGGGAATCAGATCTTCTCTCTCGTAGCCACCCCATGTCCCTCTTTCTCGCTCTCTCTTCTTACGTCACTTTTACCCTACCTTCCCCTTTTTCTCTCTCATCCAGGGCATCTTCATCTTCCCATCATCATCTATCTTTTCACATCGTCGCACTTTCATTCACTATTGCCGTCGTTTGGTGTTCCATCTTTGACATCGACATGATTTTCGACCATTTTGTGGTTGATACTGACGACCAAACTAGATCCAGAGTTTGAATGGCCAAGATCGATCACGAAACGGTCGGAATTCGTTAGTAGTGGGTGACGAACAAATCTAGGTATGTAGATTTGATTATTTCTCCCTTCTAATATCCTTCCTTTCTAAATTTTCAAAAAAGGCGGTGGTTTATGTGGTGTTCTAATTGAAATGACGGTGGCCGATGTGGCGGTTGGTTTGTTGTGCGTTGCTTGATGCGGTGGTGCAAGCGTCCAGGCTCGATGTGACAGTCCGATGGTGGTGTCCGTGGTGGGCAGGTGGTGCTATGGTGGTGGTTGGGTGGTGGTTGGGATTGAAGTCTGTTAAGTGGTGGTAGTATGACCCAAGTACCGACGGAGCATGGCGTTGGTACTCGTTGCAATAACCCAATAGTGGGGAATCACCAAAACCCTTGGGGAGGGGGTAGGGAATGGGAGTAGAGGACTTTGGGAAAATTGATTGAGGCAATTTGGGGTAAGGGAATGATTAAAAAGCACAACCAAACACTAAGAAAAGGAATTGGTGTCTCTCACTCCCTTTCCCTTTCTTGTAGCCCCGTAACCAAATAGTTTCTGATTCTAATAAGGGGCGGTTTGGTTAGAGAAAGGGAAAAGGAAAGGAATCAAGAAAGGGAAAAGAGGGGAAAGGAATAAAAACCCCCTAATTACCCCTGTGTGTTTGGTTGACAAAATTAATCAAACCCTCTATTGTTCTCGTTCTCTCTCTTTGAGCATACAGGAAGACATAAAAGTACACCACACACCATGACTTCAGCCCCATCTTCCTCCTTGTCCTTCTTTGTCATCAAACAGATCCACTCACCGCTGCCATCGCCACCGTCCAATCATCCGTTGCCGCCGTCGTTTCGTGCTTCCTTATCTCTTTTTTATAGTTTCGTAATCAGTATCCCCTTTTTATCTTCCAATTTCTGGGTGGTAGTAGTTAATTCGCGATCGATTTCGTGGTGAATAATGGTGTTGGGTTGCATGTGTGAGCTATGTGGTGGTGTCTTGGGTTATTAGCGATGTATTTCTTGGTGGTGATGGGGTGTAGATGGAGGTGGTGATAGACTGATAGGGTGTAGATGGCGGTGGTGCATTGTGGTGTCCTTGTTGTTAGTGGTGATGGTCCGGGTCGAGGGTTGTTTTGTGGGTGAGAGGTGAAACCCCAATATGGGGTAATCCTCAAAACCCTTGGGGGGTGAGGGAATGAGAGTTGAGGGATTTGGGGTAATGGAAACAAGGAAAGTGGGGAAAGGGAATGACAAAATTTAGCAACCAAACACCCACAAAGAGAATGAAGGGATTAGATTCCCTTTCCCTTTCTTAAACGCCCCCAACCAAACGGCCCCTAACTTTTTTAGTTTGTGCAATGATTTCTTGGTTCATAATACTTTCCAAATTCAAAGGTGGGATATGTAGTACACCAGATTTATGAGGAGATTTATGAGAGATAAGGGCTTATTTGAGTGCTTAAAGTGATTGAATTGATAGTGCTACTCATACCACAAGTCAACTTTCCTTAGGCAGTGGCGAACCCAGGAATTTCCGTAGATGGGGGCAAAAAAAACCAACATAATACTACAAATAAATGATTGTAATTGTTACATAGCGTCAATCATAAAACCAAACTAAACAAAAAAAATATTTTAAGAAGAAAAGTACAATCGAATCATCAATAAATAATAAGAAATTGGGGATTTAGGATGAGAAAACTACTTTGAAATTGTATTGTTCGTTTTTTGTGGGTATTACCAAGGCTGAAAAGGGGTTGAATTTCAAAATTTATACAATTTTACAAAGTAGAAATATCAGTTCGTCCTCCCTAGCTCAGTGGTAAAATCTAAAAATTATGAATGGGATGTCATGTGTTCAATCCCGCCACCTACAATTTTTTTTTTTTAATTTGCAAGCTCACGTGGGGGCAATTGTCCTCCTTTGCCCCCACCTGGATCCGCCCCTGCTTTTAGGAATCTCATGTGACAAAACTTCACTGTTAAACGTGCTGCATGTGGAGTAGTTTCAGGATGGGTGACCTTCTGAGAAATTTCCTAAGGCGCGCACGATTGAGGTCAAAGTGCGCAGGTTTACTAGAGATTAACGACTCATATGATTAGTTAAAGGGATAGTGTTACATATCAACAAAGTTGACTTTTCTTTTAAGAACCACATGTGATAAATACTCCACAGTTAAACGTGCTTGATAGGAGTAGTTTCAGGATGGGTGATCTCTTGGAAAGTTTTACAGGGAGCACATGAATGAGGTAGATCAAAGCGCGCCGAAAAGACCCATGTTGGTTTTGTGAGGTCAGTACACAGCCTGACAAGCTGACATTGGTAACTACTTACGGTTCAGGTGATGAGCGAGGGTGTTACAAGATAGCCACTAAATCTCATTTTGCTTGGATAATATTAGATAATTCGTCATTATAATCTCACATTTCACTCATCATTAACTATTAATTATATATATAAACATTTTGGGACAAGATTCATGCCAATTAAAAAATAGGTTTCACGAGTCGTTTATCGGATAAAGATAAAATCAGGAAGCGTGAAAGAACAAAAAGTACATTGTACCCTCACGCCATCCAAAGACATTAATATCATGTTTAGAGGGTGACTATACGTTGGGAACCCATAAGACACACAACCTCACTCACATATCATGGTCTCTACAAGTTATTTATTGTTTACAAGTCACTAAGAAATCACACGCACGTAAAAGTAATAATTATTTACACTTTGTGTACTACCTAATAAAAAGTTATCAAAGTCGGTATTTTATGTTCTCAAAAACTAGATCTATTTTATGTCACTAAATCTAATGAAGTTTAATTCACAGCCTCTAACACCAATTTGTCAAAGCTCTTTCAGCTATCTTCCTTAGATGTGATTCGATCCATGTTCCTTTTAGATCTAAATCTTGATTAAGACAAAAACATAAATCTAGGTTTCAAATCGATATTGCGTAAATGGGTTAAGGAGTAGAAGACCTAAAACATACTAAAGAGACGAGTTTAGAAGAGAAAGTGCCTAAGGACTTAAATGTGACCATGATGCCAGCACATGGTCTACTATACTTCAAGATCGATGCATTGATCATTAGTATGAGCCGGTAGAGGGTAGATATGTTCTTAAAGCGACACTTTACTCTTAGAATATAAGTACTTCCTTTGTTCGCCTATAAACTTCCTACTTTGTATTTAGGGGTGTTCATCTTTAAACTTCGTACTTAAAATCTTTCCTTATTTGTACATATAAAGACCAAACACCCTTACTTTTTTATTAAAAGTGCAAGTGAGAGATACCCCTATGTGTAATTTTACACCAAGTGGACCCTAAATCTCATTCTTTATTCTATTTTTCTTAAAAACTATGTTTCGGCCCTACACGTTTTATAGGCGAACGAAGGGAGTATTTAAGAGGGGCTTTATTTGGTTGTGCGTGTCAAGATAGCTTAAGGTTGCCAGTTTTGTGTGTGTTTCCCTCGTGTAGATTTGAGAAAGTAGAGGTGGGAGATGGGCTTAAATTCAAGTAGTAGATGTGTGAAATGATATGGCGCTAATGCTCTATTTATGGGCCACAAAATAGGTAGAGGTATGTGTAAACCATAAAAATTTAAATACGAAAATAAATATGGAATACAACAATTTTATTATCGAAAGATTGCGTGTTACAACTTTCGTGATTCTCTTGATGCCATCTCCAAGGATTTTAGGGTTTTCAGTTTGAGGGTCTTATCAACTTATTCTCGAACTGTTTTGGGTTGGTTAGGTGACGGGGCCATTTGTGGCTTGATCCATCTGACCTAGTTTTGTGGGAAAGAGACGAGACCTTTGTGGCTTATTTCATCTCAACTCCATTGGGGTGGAGGAGATGAGGCCTTTGTGGCTTATTTCATCTTGGCTCCTCTTTTAATCCTAGGAGGAGGGTCCTATATATAGTCGTTAAACGACTTGGTGAGCAAGACAGATAAAACCCTAGATCTATGAGATATTATCTTTTTGGATAATATCTGAAGATACAAAGATTTCCTACCTATCTAAAACACCTAAAATAATAAAATTTTGGTGTCTACAAATGCCCCCTCGAGACTTGTTGTGGAGACTTCGACGTCGGCTGCAACTTGGTCTCGAAACTTGATGTAGAATTAACAGAGACAACTTGATGTGCCCCCGTGACTTCTACGGTCTTGATCCTTGAGAAATGGAGATGAAGAGCGAAAATTTTCACGTCGGGTTCACCAATTTGTAAACCATAAAAATTTAAATACGAAAATAAATATGGAATACAACAATTTTATTATCGAAAGATTGCGTGTTACAACTTTCGTGATTCTCTTGATGCCATCTCCAAGGATTTTAGGGTTTTTCAGTTTGAGGGTCTTATCAACTTATTCTCGAACTGTTTTGGGTTGGTTAGGTGACGGGGCCATTTGTGGCTTGATCCATCTGACCTAGTTTTGTGGGAAAGAGACGAGACCTTTGTGGCTTATTTCATCTCAACTCCATTGGGGTGGAGGAGATGAGGCCTTTGTGGCTTATTTCATCTTGGCTCCTCTTTTAATCGTAGGAGGAGGGTCCTATTTATAGTCGTTAAACGACTTGGTGAGCAAGACAGATAAAACCCTAGATCTATGAGATATTATCTTTTTGGATAATATCTGAAGATACAAAGATTTCCTACCTATCTAAAACACCTAAAATAATAAAATTTTGGTGTCTACAGTATGTACGCCTAGGGTGACAAGTGTGTCAATATCTCATCAAGAGCGCAAAGGAACTGGTAGGCATGTAAACGATCAGATATATACACGGATGTAACGGCAGACACACTAATGTTAAGTCAGGCGGGCGGCATTGTTTTAGTGGATGGATAGGGTTGAGCAACAAATTAATAAATCTATGTCTTAAAAACGAAAGTATGTGCGTCTAGGTGGCCAAACGCACTCCTAATTGGGCCTTGTATGCACCTACAAAAACGCAATTTTAATCCCTTTACTGTGTTTCAATGAGCATGTGATTTTGGATATTTATTTGATTACAGTACTAATAAATTTTGTAAATGAAGTATGGTGTGTGAGATAATTAAAATCGTTCTAGAGTTAGGCTGGATGTACGCGGTTTTGTGAATAGGTGAGTTTTCGCTTGGTTTGTGGTGCAAACTCATTTGCTAACGAATTCAAGGCAACAATGGTTCACATAGAAGAGCAAGTACACGAAATTAACTTAGACTCTTTTCTTATCATTAGGCATTTGCGGAGGGTCGTAGGTGTGTTTTGTGAGGCAAGGATGCAATGATTCAATTGTAGCTTCTTCTTCTTGGCTTATTGTAGGTCTATCTAATCATATTGAAATAATGTTGAACATAAAATCACATGATCCGTACCTGCCAATATATCACGCTTTCTAGCTGGGAAATGGCAGTACAAGTGAGATCTTGTGATGTGCGACATCGTATGTGCTCAAAACGATAAACCAAACCAAACATGGACTACTTTAAATAGTTAGTTTCATTGGCTAACTATTTCAACAATTTTGTTAAGGTATGTGGTTATCTAGTCAATCGTTGCGGTTCTTTCTAATCTACAAAAACAAACACAAACATAGTTTTTCCCATACACCAATTTAATATACAATTCATATGTAAATAGAAATAACTTGCATTTTGGGATTTTTCATAGTACAAACAACACTAGTACAAAAACACTAAAATATAAAATTACAAAATAGCCAAAAGGCATCGTCTTAAAGCACTTTAGGCATCAGTTCTTGCTCAACACAAAATCTAGGTTTGGGTCATAATCTACACCTTCTCATTTAGCCGTCGATTCATTTTCAAACCGATGTGTATGACTAAAGGCGCCGGTTTTGAATTGTTGCTCTGACGCCTTTTAATACTCTTATAAATCGTTTACAAATTTTGACATCTTTAAGCGTCGGATATTTTAAAGAATCGAGACCTTAAGTGTTTTTCGGTGTCAGTTATAGAGGAGCTAATGCGTTTAAGGAGACGCCTCTTGGTGTTTCTCTATTAGTGAGATAACCCGTCATGAAGCCTTAGAGAATTACCCGGAAGCTAACATCCTCTCACACGACTCGACGACGACACACTCGAGTTCGAGAGTACCAATATTCTCGACTCGTGAATGGTGCTCTCGATGCTTGTTTTTCCTCGACTTGAGACAATGGCTTCCTCGAGTCGAGTTGATGATGAAGTAAGAGTTTTTTCTCTTGACCGGCCACTTCTTTCTCATTGATCGCTCTCTCCTTTACGATGATTATCGGCCGTTGTAGAACTTTTAAGACTCAAACTCCTCAAATTCTTCTTATTTTCCCTTTGAAACCACAATCGCTTGGAGTATCCAAAATAAAAACCACGCCTAAATGCCACTGCAAACGGCTAAATCACGCATTTTACTATTTTAGAACTACATAAACCCGCCATGTCAACTGTATTTACGGCTTCAATGTGATCTAAAGTCATAATGCCTTGTGCTCTTATAATCTTATTTATTTGCATTCATGACCTCATGTCCTTTTTCATTTGAATTTGAGATGATGTCAATTATTTTTGTGAATAGAATAAATATGTATCAAATAGTTCTCAGTTTTTGTAAAGATATCTTAAGACTTGTAATCTGATATAGTTGACTAGGTTAGTTCTACCTATATTATCACCATCGTCTGAAGTGTCACATGAATTTAGAATTGTTTTAATACTATATGCTTGGTTGCACATGTATATCGAGATTCCATCTGCAAATATATCAACACTTAGTTACTTTTACATTCTTTTTACAATCTATTCTCGATAAGTAAAAAGGATATGAGGCACTAAAATTTGAGGGGATGACTTCCACGTATAAAACAATGTTTCTCATATTTCGTGTCTAATTATATTTTTTCAGGAAGCACTGGGAGACCAAAAGGAGTTATCATAAGTCATACATCTTTACTAATGCAATCCCTTGCAAAACTCTCCATTGTGGGTTACACACAGAATGATGTGAGTCTCTTACTTAAATTAAGTATCGAGAATTTAAAAGTTTAGATAATAAAAATAAACTAAAATAATTCCTTAAACCTAAATCATAGTATGTTTCCAAAACCTTAATTTAATGAACACTCTCGAAAATAGCATGGAATAGATCAAGGAACACTTAATCATGTACTTCCATGCTTATTTTAGGTTTACATCCACACTGCGTCATTGTGTCATATTGGGGGGATATCATCATGCATGGCCATGCTGATGGTAGGAGGCTGCCATGTATTGATTCCCAAGTTTGTTGCTGAAAGAGCTATCGATGTCATTCGTAAAAATCATGTAACGTCATTTATCGTTGTTCCAGCAATGCTTGCTGATTTGGTGTCAGCAATAAGGTGGGTCCCTTCTCACATCTATAAGTACATGTTTCACAATTTTCCATTATGTTTTAAAATTAAAATGTTGCAAAATGATAGTTTTTATTATTTTTGATATTAAATGAAACTTTCATTCTTCCAATGTGGACCAAAGGTTTTTTAGAGAATTGAAGTGAATAGGTTAGTTGTACATAATGCATAATTCTCTTATTCCTTATAAGACTTCCACAAACGGGCAACACAAAATAATGGATTAATTTGAAGATTTAACCTTATTGGAATACCCATTTCAGAGGTCGAGTCAAATGATGTGTTGAATGGAATAACAATGTTTAAATGTGTTGGCATTATTGAAGTAACAAATTATGCGACTATTTGATCTTATCTCTTTTAGTAGACCTAATACCAAAATAAAATTGTCCATAGGTTGGTATCTAGAAATGTTATGGTTCAAATAAATTAGATTAAATTATCTTTTTATGATGTTATTTACATGCAAGTAAATGTATTCAATAGGGTGTGGTATATCCGACATTATAAGAATTTTCTCATTTATATATACCACAAATATTTACTCTTGGGGATGGACCTGTTGGCCCATACTATCTGGCGTGATTATACTCATTATATGACGTATTTTATAAATGATTATATGAAAATTTAAAGACTATAGTAGAGCGTGTGGCCAAAAGAATTGGTCTATTGGTGACATGAGGTTAACTTATGAGAGAGTAAAAAGCTCATATTCTCTTCTATCCAAAACATCTTACTAGACCTCCGTTCTATTATTTTTCCAGACAGAAACAAGAATTAAGCGTAAAAAAGATACTAAATGGTGGTGGGAATCTTTCAGTTCAGCTTATTCGAGATACAATAAAACATTTTCCAAGAGCAAAACTTCTCTCTGCTTATGGTATTCTCTCTTTCTTTTTGTATCTTTGTCAATGTCTATAATTCATGTAATTTTTGCCTTATCCACAAAGATAGAGAATTAAGAGATCATTTTTCACATCTTTTTTGTTTTATGTGCTTAATTTGTGGAAGTTTTGGATTCGATTATTCTCATGTAAGTTGTGTATTTCAGTGTAGTTTGTAGATATTTTGATCAGCTTTGACATGTCTTATATGAAAGAGTTAGTATTTGCAATGTTTCTTGTCTCTTTTGCATAATGTTTCTCATTGGTATTTGAAGTCGCCGCATAGTAAAGAGCCTCCATTCGCTTAGTTACTGACAAGTGTATTTCATGGTAATCATAAAAGACAATGAGAGGATAAGACATAACAGTTGGTTATTTCTATAAGCTGGGTCTATGTTTGTTGTAATGTTTCCCTCTTAGAAAGAAGAGCTCATAATATGCTTTATATTTTATGTTGTTACACTCATGTAAATTTGATCATATGGACTACAGGTTTGACTGAGACATGTTCTTCTCTTACATTCAATACGCTTTATGATCCAACCGACAAACACTTAGAGCAGCTTGAGAGTATAGACAAAACAAACCTCAATGTAGGTATTTGTGTGGGAAACCCAGCACCTCATGTGGAGATACTTGTCAAGAGAGAAGGGTCTTCCCTTGTTGGAAATATCATGACTAGGGGTCCACATGTAATGGTTCGCTATTGGGGTCAGATTACCACTACAATACCTGATACATATGAAGACTGGTTTGATACAGGTGACATTGGACGGTTTGACGATATTGGAAACTTGTGGCTTATTGGGCGTAGAAATGGTCGAATAAAGAGTGGAGGGGAGAATGTATATCCAGAAGAGGTGAGAAAATTGTTGCTCGATGTTTTCTTTACTTGTGAGATTACTTTTGTAGATCCTTCATTATTGAGTTCCAAAGCTCATCACATTCTTCATCATGAAATCGATTTTTTTTTATGTTTAATTTGTCTCACGCCTCATTGTAGGTGTGCATGTGAGTTTTATATGTTTGAAATAATTAGATGAAATACTAGCATTTTCTTATGTTTTTCAATTTGTTTAGAAATTGTTAATTCTCTCATATATTCATGTTCGAATTTGAGTGATACAGGTGGAGGCTATATTATTAAGACATCCTGGAATTTCATCCGTAGTGGTAACTGGAATACCACATGAACGTCTTGGTGAAATGATTATTGCATGTGTTCAAATTAGAAGAAATTGGATTTGGCCTGATCGCGTAAATGAATCATTAGGCAGCACGAATCACTTGACAAATGAGGCGCTTAAAAGTTATTGCCGTCATAAATGTTTGACAAGGTTAGTTTGCTCCACTTTAAAAACTTATTGGGCTAGTATGTTAAATTCAAAAATTAGTAAATTGAGCTTTGTGACAATTCTGAATTTTAATTTTATGTTTGTAGGTTTAAGATTCCCAAAATTTTCTTTGTTTGGGAAAAGCCTTTCCCAATCACAAGCACGGGAAAATTGAAAAGAGATCAAATAAAAAAGGAAGTTATGATGTTAGTTCATGCTTCAAAAAGTAAGCTATGAAGGATCAATATTCGTTATTTCATAGGCTACAATACATGGTATATCATTATTCACCTTATTTTCCTTTTAGATTGTTCCAAACTAATAATACTAATTATATGTTTGATCTCAACAATATAATAAAGTTTCTATCGGACCCCAAATGAGTTATTTTCTATTATTAATTATATGAATTAAAAATTCATGTTTTACAAAAATTTTAATCGGTCTTAGCCACACTTTCAGTTAGCCCGAGAATATGGACTTCTCAATATTTGGTGACATTTTCGTTTTGGGCGGAACGAGACCTCTAATTTCATATAGCTGGCAATTATTGCACATATATTGTTAAATGTCATTTAATATATGAGGTAATGAAGAAGTGAACCACACATATATATAAATTTGCTTATGAACCCGTGTCATGCACATGGTTCTTAAATGTTTATGTGAAGTAGTTCTAATAGTGCTATGTATATACTCTTTCATTCTAGGAAGATGTGACATTTTTTTTAGGTGAACTTTATTTTTTATTTAACAAAAAACTAATTAGATTCATAGAGGTAAAATAAAGTTATTAGATTCGCAAAGGTTCGCATTTAAGAGATATAGAAAGGAAATTATAAGTGATCAACTTGGTAATTCGTTCAAACCGACCCACTTTTGGAAGGTCGTGTATCCGCTTTATTTCTAAGACTCTTTACACTTGACTCCTATCGACCTATATCGGGTTGACACGCGTATAGTTGGGTCTATTATGACTTGATTGTCGACCTAATCACACACATAATTGAGACAAATTTAACTCACTTTGTCGACTATAAATTTAATTTAGTGGTTAGTTATTCGAATTTAGAATTTGATAGATAATCATAAGTTTTTTCAAAAAAAATACACACGATCGTGCGGAGCACAAGATCCTACCTAGTCTATTGTAGAAGGACTATTTTTACCACTTTCTTTCGGATTACATGAAATAAATTTGTTGAAAAATTTGTTGTTTAATGAGAAGCCAATGTTAAATTGTTTGTACAATGGTACTTTGGAATCCAATATTTAGAAGAGGTAGCCGATCCAATTTTCAAAACACTGAATTCTCTTTGCTACCTAAAGAAACATCTAGTTGGGTGAATATCTCGTGTTTCCTTTAATTAACAGTAACTCTCCTCTGAGACCGACTCTCCTGTGAGACCGTCTCACAGGTGAGACGGGCCCAAAAAGATAAAATCACACTCCCTACATAATTTAAATAAAATAAAATAAAGAGAAAGAGAGAGAAACGAAAGTATATCTTAAAATTTGGGTTGTAAAAGGAAAGTAAAGCATCCAAATTCAGTAATTGTTGTGGGTCGTACCTGTAGCTATATCCCTTATCAATCAGGAAGGCTCATCAAACAGTACGTATATCAATCACTGAGATTACATACAATAAACAAATAGTCGTATATCAATCATTGACTTCATTTTAAAGTTATTAACTGTTATTAATCAATATATATTATTAAAGCAAGTTTTTTTTTTTTTTTTTGCAAGAAGTTATTAGCTCATTTTATTCATCCCATTGTGGGGAATAAAAAGAAAAACCGCTTACAAAATAAGAACCACTAGAAAGTTAGAGCAGACTTAGATCCTAGTTGATAAGACTGTCCATTATTTCTGGGCAGTCTTCACTCTTTATCCATTTATACAATCGGATACTAACTAAGAACTTTATTCTATTTATAGTCCAAGCTTCATCATGCTCTATATCAGCAAACAGTCTCTGGTTTCTTTCATTCCAAAGCTGATAGACTGTGGCATTTATGCAACATCTGCCCCATTTTGCCATCCAATGCTTTGAAATCTTCCTAGCAGCAAACCAATGGTATTCCTGCCTTATACTCCATTTCCTTTTCCCTATTCCCATCCACTGTAGGAGTTCTTGCCAGATTACAGCTGAGTATTCACAGTGGAAAAACAGGTGCCTGTGACTCTCACTTGCTTTTTTGCAAAGAACACACCTATTTATGATCATCATACCTCTTTTCTGGATGTTGTCAATTGTTGATAGCTTGTATTGCAGAGCTAAAGAAGCTATGAAACTATGTTTGGGCATATTGATGCTGTCCCAAACAACTTTACTCCACTTAACCCTGTCATGCTTATCTCTGATATGATCATAGGCTGTTTTCACTCTGAATTTGCCTCCATTTGCCCAGGAAAGAATCATATTGGTAGCTGCATCCTCTCCTGCTGCTTCTAACAGTTGATCTCTTACTCTCAGAATGCTCCTCCAACATTCTGGGTCACTCTGCTTGTGCCTGAATTGCCAAATACTTTCTCTTTTCAGAAAGTAAGCAGAACACCACCTGCACCAGCTCCCCTGATCTTTACTAATGATTCTGAACAGCCATTTTGCCAGCATTGCTCTATTCCAGGAAAGGACCTCCTTTATATTGAACCCTGCTTCATTCCTTGGAACACAAGAAGATTTCCAGCTTTTGAATGTCATTCTTCTCTGACCTTCACCAATACCCCATAAGAAATCTTTGCAGAGCTTGTTAATTTTCCTCAAAATGCCCTTTGGGATCAACATACTAGCACACCAAAAATTCTCCAGGCCAAAAATGACAGAGTTTAGGAGCTGGATTTTCCCTGCATAAGGGAGAAATTGGGAGCTCCAATGGTTTATAGAGTGCTGAATTTTACTCATGATACTTGAGAACATGTCTGATCTGAGCTTCTTAGAGTGGAGGGGCAATCCCAAGTATCTAAAGGGGAAATTTCCTTCTGTAAACCCAGTGATTTCCAGAATTTGCTTCTTCACCTCCTTGTTTACACCTCCAAAATACATTTCAGTCTTAGAAGGATTGGCTTCTAAGCCTGAGACTGCAGCAAACCTTTCCAAACAACATACCACTGCCTGAGCTGAAGGTGTGTCTCCTCTAGTGAAAATCATAAGGTCATCTGCAAATATAAGGTGGGTGAGTTTGATCTTCACACATTTAGGATGGTATGAGAAATGAGGCTGGTTTTGCATTTTCCTCAAATATCTTGAAAGAATCTCCATACTCATCACAAAGATATAAGGTGACATGGGATCACCTTGCCTTATACCACATTTTCCTTCAAAATAGCCCTCATAATTTCCATTGATCTTCAAAGAATAGGTAGTTGTTGACACACAGCTCATCAACCATTTGCTGAAGGTTTCAGGAAAGTTGTAGGCTTCCAGCATGCTTTTAATGAATTCCCAGTTGAGAGAATCAAAAGCTTTTTTGATGTCAACTTTGAAAAGACACCTTGGGGAAATGTTCTTTTGATTATATCCCTTTACCAAAGCTTGGGAAACCATTATATTATCCAAAATGCTCCTATCTTTCACAAAAGCAGCTTGCTCAAAACCAATGAGACTAGGGAGGACTTGTTGAATTCTATTTGCCATTACCTTGCTTATGGTTTTGTAGATGGTAGAACAGCATGATATTGGCCTGAAATCAGTCACCTGGCTAGCATTTTCCTTCTTTGGGATCAAAGTGATCATAGTAACATTTGCTTGCTTTGTCATTTGTCCAGAATTGAAAAATTCCATTGCTGCACCAATGAAATCTTCTTTTATTGTCTCCCATGAATTCCTAAAACAGCCAGAAGCAAATCCATCTTGTCCTGGACTTTTATTAGGATCAATGCTAAACAATGCATCCCTGATTTCCTCCTCTGTGATTGGCTGAATTAAGCTCCTGCTTTTTGAGCTCCCACAACAATTGGAACATTCTAGAATGTCCATAATCTTACATATGGTAAGTCACCAAATACTTTAATGTAAATTGTATATGATATGGTAAGTAAATAATAATTAAATAAGAATGGGACATTCTGCAAGCTCAATTTAATTAATATGAATTGTTTACGATATGGTAAGTAGAAAATAAATAAATAAGAATGGAACATTCTAGAAACTCAATTTAATATGAATTGTACATGATATGGTAAGTAAAAAATAATTAAATAAGAATGGAACATTCTCGAAACTCCATATCAATCAATAAATGAGGGATTTATCGGGAAAGGTTTTTGGTATATTTTCCTAATCCTGATTTATCATATTTCTAATCCTAATCGAAGTTAAACAATTGGCTAGCTATAAATAGTTGAAATCCTAAATCAGTATTCACAATCATAATATCTGATCATATATACTCGGCTAGCTATAATAAGCTGCTAAAGTATTGATTGACAAGTTTAAACATTGTTCTTTGTTTTATTTTTTTATGCAAATTAAACATAATAAGTTTTTGTAGTAACCTCATAATTTCAGTACAAAAAATATATATATTACAAGACGTTTTTTTTTAAAATTAACACACATTATTATACTTTAGTTTAAAAAATCATCTTTTTGAATTAAAATGTTTTATTAATCCCTTTGATGATGTGTATGACATATGAGGAGTAAAAGTAGTATAAGTAATAATAAATCATAATATAGTAGGAGAGCATAGGAGTATCATATAGTACTCTATATTATATCATACATTTAGTTTGTTTCTTTGTTGTTTTTTTTTCCCTCTTTTCATTTGCTGAAACTAAATTATTGAAAAACAGGACTATAGAAGCATAACACCTTTATGATCTTACTCATATTTTAGTTCATCTCCATATAATAAAACGATGTGGAACAATACTACATATATACCCATACAACAACCCAACGAAATTTCAGAGTGCATAACCTTGGTCTGCAAATGAAAGTCACATTGTATATATATGCTATTACAATTACATACTTACTCCAAGCAAGTACTTGATCTTTCGATGAAAAATTGGCTAAGTTACTTAAATTTTATAATTTCCTATAGTCGCCTGCCTCCACACTAATTAATGTCAACAATTGGTTCTACCTTGATCAAAAGCAAGCACATGTCAAATTTTCACCTACAATTTTGTTAAGCTCATGTTTATCGCAATCACATAGATTTTTTTTACCTTTAGAGAAATACTAACATATACAACATCTCATAATTACATATCTAATTATTGGGGCTCAGTAAGAGAGTATAAGTTCTCAATTATGTAAAAAAAAAAAGAGTACTAAAAAATAGTCCCACATTATTGAAACATGACGAAGTGGAATATATAATTCTTCTACTAAAAAATCGTACATTAGGATATTTATTAGAGAAGTGGATAAATAGGTGAAATGAGATGCATTTTCCTAATATTATATGTTCCTAATTGTCTTAATTTCAATCCGGTTTTTTTTTTAGTTTCCACAACGATTGAAAAATTCTATGTTTGTGCGTATATTAATTTTCTATTTCCTATGTCTTAACTTTTCTTATAACTTGGGTTTCATAACTAAATACTCATATGGTATTCGTATCATAAATGTTAATTTAGAATAAAATTTATCTATTTGTAATATATTATTTTAGGAAAATGTGGAGAGGGGAAGGACGACAAAAACATAAAAGAAAGGTTAAGGTAGTCTGTGTTCAAATAATTGAAACCAAAATAATACGACAATCTTAGTAATAAAAACAAGGTCGAAGATCGTGTTTTGTTGGGAAAAACATATAAAGGTAGTATATTGTAAGAAAAATCTATTCAAAAAATAGTCTTTTTATTCACGAGAATGAAATTTATTATCTCTTTGACCCATTTTAAAAGGTATTTGCATTCACATGTTTGTATACATGATACCTACAATGTTTGATTTTTGTGATCATAATGCTCATTTGCTAAATTTTTATAAGAACTATTAGCATTAAGAGTTAATTATAAACTTAGTATCATGGTTCACAAAAATGAAACCTCAAAGATATCGAAACGAAACCGTAGAACTTCTGAGAAAATTAAAACCACAAGGGTACCGTGTGAATATTTCTAATTATTAATTTAATATTGTGTTTTTGAATAAAACTTTAATTTGGTTCTAATTTATTATTGGAGGGTGCCAATTTAAAGTTGTACAATAAAAGACAAATATTTTATTTTGGATTATAGTATTTGTTTTTTGGTTTTTTCAATTATGTATCCGAAAGGGCAAAACTTATGGTACATGTTATACATGAACTTGAAATGTGGAACTCTAGGGAAAGATATAAACACAAGGATATCATGTGAATATTTCCAATAAATAAGTAATGATATCTTTTATTTAAAGAGTTTAAGTAATACAACAATATTTAAGGTAGTGTTTTTGAATAAAATTTGAATTGTAGTGACATTAAAACGTGCTGGTTTGAGAGTGTAAGTTTTTTTTTTTTCCTGGTAAAATGAGGATCATAAATTGAAAATAATTACCTATATAGGTTAAATAATATACAAGTAATAGTTTGTAACATCCCGAACCACCGTCCGTCGCAACACAACTCAATAAGATGGGAAGTCACCTATTAGGCCTATATATCCTCTCCGGGCTCTAAAAGGTGAAGGTCTTGTTGTTAGTATGACGGTAGGAATCTATTATAAACTGATCATATGAGCCTTAGTTTCCCAATGTGGGACAAACCAACTCCATAATCCATTTTTCATATTCCGTAGTGTTACATAGTTCCTATATGATGATGGTCAAATATTTATCGGTTCAACTATTCACCATAATTGTATATCGTCATTAAGAGACCCGTGTAACACACGGGCTTACATCTAGTTTTATTTTATATTAATCTACATATGATTCTTCGTTGGTTTAAAAGAATCAATAAATCACGTTCAACATTCTTATCATGATACTTGTGTCATAAGTCCACTTGCTCTTTACTCCTTACGAAGTCACGGTCTACCTACTTTATGCCCCTTCTCCAAACCATCCTTCAACCAAGTGACTCACCCATCACCACCGCCCAAAGGTCAAGCTCAAATTCCTTTTTCGCCGCACGCTATTTGACCATCACGGCATCACTCCTTTCATGGTGACTACCCCAGCCCACTCCCCATCATCACATCGCAATCCGACCATTTTCAATATCATCCTTATCCGAGTAGACGATAAGTGAACAAGTTTGCTCTTTTTTCTCCGACAGCGATCATAGGTAGCTGTGACTTCGTGAGAATTAGTCGCCGTGCTGGCTGCTAGTGATTGTTGATTTCGACGACGATGGTATCGTGGAGGGGTTATTAATTCGATGAGTTGTATGAGTATAAGGTATTGGTAAAGTATGTTGAAAACTAAAACCTGTTTTTGGAAACAATAAAATTGTTTTGAGAAAACGGAGAAAATAATCCTAGGATTACGCAGATTTTGGTTTTGGCAACCGGATCTACCAAACACGTTTTTGTTTTACTTTTTGGAAAATAAACAAAAAGCCACAAAGAAAAGTTGTGCTGATCGACACCTAAACTTTTAATTTGAAAAACAATGAAATTTATAAGAAATAAAACGATAAGGGGACATGATTGAAAATTCACGAGATTTTTGGATGGAAAGTTCCTGAAAATTTTGGATTACTAGCGGCAACATAATTATCTGATTACAATATATGCACAAAAAAATGTAGCTTAAGGGTGCAAACAAAAACTATAAATTAATAATGAGCATTTTTTCTGAAAAGTCGAATCCATAAGGGCACGAGTCAATATTTGACATTTTCTTCTTATTGTATTCCTTTAGAGGTTTTTCCAACATCTGTTGCTTGCTAATGATGTGTCTTCTTTACAACAAGTAAAAATATAATCTATAAGTCCGAAGATACACTAGTGTTATTGTAGTATATCTATGGGTTGAACACATGGAATACCAATGTCAAATTTACACTCATCTTTTAAGTATCAATCCACTTTAAAATCAATGTTAATTTGCGGTGAGATGTTGCTAACAATTAATTAAATTAGGCAAAGTTAAACAAAGAAATGAATATACTTGCAAATGAATGGAGTAATCAATCAAATACAATTGCTAAGAGGATGAATGAAGGTCATGCATAAAGTTTGGGTTTTTATCGTCCTAGGATGCAATCTAACATATAAACATGTAACACATACAACGAGGGCGTGCAAAATGATTAGTCCTCTCTTAAGCAACCAATCAAAGCTGCAATAGGTACCTATTTCTCTTCAGCATTTAGTCTACTGCCTCTTAACCATATGCGCCTAAATCGAGTCTCGGGTCTCCCATGCCTGCTTGGTTACGAGTTATGAGTACTCAATCGATGAAGTCGAGAAATCATACGAATAAACTCATGCGAAAGGACATCAAACAAATATTAAACCTTAAACCCAAAAGACCAAACACCCTAGTCAAAACACCATAACTTTATTAATAACCCCATCCCGTTCGTATAGAAACTACTCAAATGTGGGTAAAATGAGAAACGATGCAAACAATACAAATAGATATTATTAGATTAAGAATAAACCAAGGCACAAACATGGAAGTTTGCACACCCCTACCTATCACGTTGGCAAAGAGGCACAGAGGGAGATGAGCAAGTTCTAAATGTGGATTTAATCCTTTGGACCCTAATCCTTACTCCTCAAATTTCCAAGCGTTCTGTTTTTTTATTCAACAAAATCTTTTGTGATGCTAAAGGTGTCCCCATTTCAAAATTAGATGACAAAATAAAAACATATCTTTAGATTTTCACTTGGAATTTATTTGTGTTTTTGAGAATTTTTTTAAGCATTTGACTCCACCTATACCAGAGTCTCACCAAATATCGATTGGTTTTGGAAGAATCTCCACCTTAGTCGTGTAGCGAAGCCACGGTGGTGACTTATACCACTTTATTGAGGAATGTGGGAAAATATTATTGGTAGCTCCACTTTTACAAGTCTAGCCAATTTTATAAATTTAGAACAAATCTTTGGTGGCTAAGTCTACCAACATTTGGTTTAACCAATTTTCTTTGAAATTTTGTAATGAAAAGGGCTTTCATTGTCAAATCAGCTTATTAAAGCCTTATTAGTGGCCAAGGTGCGTCGAGGTAACAGCGGTCACACCTCCTTTTAAAGTGTTTCTTGTAAAGCGTCGTCAAGCACAAAATTGTCACCTTGAGAGGGTGCTCATACAAAGCATTCAACTCACAAGATTGACAAAAGTAAACTAATAAAAAAAAAGCCTATAAGCCAAATTTATAGGTGACACTTATTTACAATACAATAATGAAAAAAACATTGTTTATATGACATAGTAACCTAAAAAGTTGAAAACTAGAAAAACTCTAAATCAATAGGGGAAAGCAAAAACAACTTACTATTTTTGGTATTTTATCATTTTTTTCAAGTATTTTGGATTTTTGATTAATGAAAGAAATAAAATACAGCAAGTAAATACATTTGAAAGCAAACGAATAGATATGTAAACTACGCAAAAAATAGGATGAGACACCGAGTACAAAATTAAATATACATCGGTTATACCCGGTGTCTTAGCATACGACACCGGTTATTGTGAAAAAAAAAACCGGTGTCAAAGGTAGCACATAAGACAGTAGTTAGGGCCAAAATCGGTGTTTTATGTGTGTTTTAGATCTGGTCAAAGAGGGACATTCAAATTCACCGACATCAACAACACTGTCAAGTTTCACGTAGATGGTGGTGTATTCAATAGCATGTATATTGGAATCCATGCCTGAATTAATTCAGGGTTTTAAAGTTAGTTGTAAGCCTTTCATTTCAGTTGATGGGTGCTTTTTGAAGGGTCCATATATATGGGGGTCAGTTATTAGTGGCTGTTGGGAGAGATAGGAACAACCAAGTGTACCGTGTAACTTATAGCTTGGGCATGCGTACAAAATAAGGACACTGATTCTTAGACCTGGTTTCTGGAATTGTTGGCTACTGACCTGGAGACTACTGATGGGGTAGGTTATGTGCTGATGTCTGATCAGCAAAAAGGCTTATTAAAAGCTACCGATGTTCCACAAGCTGAAAACAGGTGTTGTGCAAGGCATGTTTATATGACTTTTAAGGATGTATTTGGAGGTGATAATGACTACAAGAGGTGTTTTTGGAGGATAGCCAAATCAACAACCGAGGTTGAATTCAAGTCTAACCTACAACTGTTGAGTAATTTTTGTGTTGGTGCAGCGGATGACTTGTTAGAGCATACTTCACAACATGTGTAATTGTAACAGTGTTGATAATAACCTAGCTGAGGTCTTTAATGCATATATATTAAGGTCAAGGCACAAACCTATCATATCAATGTTGGAAGACATTCGAGAAGCTGTGATGGAAACAAGTCATTTGGGTCGGGTCATGTATTTCGGGTCTATTTCAGATCGAGTCGGGTTCGGTTTGGATCGGGCCTAGTTCGGTTGTGATAACTACGGGTCAAATTCGGGTCGGGTCGGATTCAGGTCGGGTCAAATTTGGATCGGGTTTTTTAAATTGTTCAAATCTGATCATATTAATGTCAAATTTCTTAAAATTTTGTCTAATACTATCTTAATTTGAACTTTTAATGGTAATTTGAGTGATTAAGGATGTGATATATCGAATCTAAGTCATTTTTCCTCAACCGAATCATTAAAACGTCTGGTTATTCGGGTCTGAGTCATTTAAATTCGGGTCATGTTCAAGTCAAGTCAATATTGGGTCAAACAGAATTCGGGTCGTTTCGGGTTCGGGTCGGGTCAATTCGGGTTTCGGCTTGAATTCAGATTAGATATTCGGGTCAACTTCGGATGTCTGGGTCAAGTAATTCGGGTCGGATGTTCGGGTCTGGGTCAATTTTGCCAAGTGGAGGAAATAAACCATAAGAAAAGAGACTTAATGGCTGAGAGTAACTTGAAAATCTATCCTAGGATTCAAAAGTTGTTAGAAAAAGTTAAGTTAGCTGCTAGACCATGGTTTTGTACTTTTGATGACAAGTACACATATGGTGTAAGAGAGGGCATTGATAAATAGAGGTATGTTGTCCATTTGGGGGAGCATACATGCTCTTGTAACTCATGGCAGCTCAATGGAATCCCTTGTGTGCATGCAGTTTGTGCTATTTGGCATAATAGCTCAGAGCCGGAGAAGTATGTCTCTGACTATTATCGAAAGCATTATTATCTCAGGGCATATGAGTTCAAATGTCTAATTTAAGAGGTGCCATGCAGTGGGAGAAGTCCGAGAAGGATGAAATCAAGCCCCCTAAGCTAAAGAAGGTGAAGGCAAACAGACCTAAGACCAAAAAGATGCCCTCGGATGGTGAAGAAACCACCAAGAGGTCAAGGAAGGGCACCTTAATTAGATGCTATTACTGTGGTGGAATTGGACACAACAAAAAGAGCTGCAAGCGCAATGATGCGAGAAAGTCTGAAATTGTGAAAGAGAAAAATGTTGAAGAGGCCCTTAGAAAGCAAGCTTGGCAAGAGAAGCAGTAAGTTACAACGACTAGGAAACAACAAAAAGAAGCTCACAAAGCCAAGGCTTTGATAAACCAAGGTTTCAGCTTTTGCTAAACAGACAACTCAGCGCCAAGGCAAGCAGTCAGTTCCTTTGCACCACAGGTAGGCCTGGGCAACGGGCCGGGTCGGGGCGGGCCCGGGTCACTATAAAACGGGGCGGGCCTGGGGCGGGGCATTACATTTTCGAAACGGGTCAGGGCGGGTCACGGGTCTGTTTGGCCCGGCCCGACCCGACCCATGAGAAAACTCACTTAAATCTCACACGAAAACTCTACATCATACATTTTATTGATTGTTATTCTTTGTCAATTTACTGAAATGGTTCAGAATTGGTGTACTTTTACACAATCGAAGACGATGCCAAGCCATTCCCAATTACAATTGCTGCAATTTCCATTCCAAAAAAATCATGCCATCCTGATAAAATCTAATAATCAGCAAAATAATGAAACACAGAAAACAAACTTCCATCAAGTTACCAATCAAAGAACACAAAAAGTTCAAAACTTTCATCAAACAATGCGTTTAATAGAACAAATCTTCACGAACAAGCAACTAATTTAGGGGGCATATGTTTAAGAAATCTTCACGAACAAGCAACTAATCTTCACGAACAAGCAATCAAAGAAGCAATTAAAGACACGAAGAATCGACAGAATAATTCTTACCCAGATAAAATTAAACGAATTAAAAAGAAAAAAACACCCAGAAATTAAAAAAATTGGGAGCAAATTCGTCAATCAATCAGATTAAAATTTAATCTTCAACCACTTTTTCCCGATTTCCCAATCAATCAAAACTTTCCCCAAATCTTCAATCAAATTGGGAATTTATAATCAACAGAAATCGTAAATTTGATCAGATTAAAAAAAAAAAAAAACGATCTAATTACAAGGAATTAGGGGTGTTAACGAGTCGAGTCGATCACGAGCTAGGCCCTACTCGAGTCGAGCTCGTGAAAGAAAACCCTGAGCTCGACTCGACTCGCGAGCTCGCGAGTTCTAGATATTGGAGCTCGACTCGAGCTCGAGACTAGCTCGCGAGCTATACTCGAGCTGACGAGCCCATCCGAGCTCACTAAAAAACTACACAAGTTCGGGCTAAGAGCCCAAAATAGAGCCTTTGTAAAATTTCAGATCTTGGCCCAACTTAGGGATAAGTATAGTATTAAAGTGGAATGAAACACATTTTATAAGAGAAGGATTACTCCAACTTTTGTAAGTGTTCGATGTGGGACAAAATGTGAGAAAGAAAGACATAGCATTGATGGCACACCCAAGCTCAAGAGGTTCTTGGAACCCAGTTGTTCGAGAGCCTAAGCTTCTCATGATGCACAACATGACTATACGATACTGAGATTGCACACAACATATCTACCAAGAGCAAGATGGAGACCGTGATGTTTTCGTGACTACCATGCTTCCTATTCTCCGTAGCCATGAAGATGAATGAGCCCAATTTCCGTATAACTCTTAAGTTTAGTTTCTTTATTAGAAGAATCAATGGTGGTTGTCCACAAAATATCAAATGGTTCACCAATACTCCGTATGGAGTATTATTAAATTTAATATATTTGTTTATTAGGTAAAATAAAGCAAATATTTTGATTTTCGAGTTGCTCGCGAGTTTCTCGAGTCGAGTTGGGCTTTGCTCGACTCGGCTCGTTAAGGTCTCGAGTCGAGTTCGATCACGAGTCGAGCTCATACGAGTCGAGTTTTGACCGAGCTTTGACCGAGTCGATCTCGAGTTGCTCACGAGTTGTACCTGCTCATTAACACCCCTACAAGGAATATACAGGGAAGTTTGAAATTTACCTGTGCAGATGCTGAATTGAATTGAGCGTAAAGAGCACGATTGATTTGGGAGGGGGTAAAATTGATTAAAACAAACAATTAGAGATTCCGACTTCGCGGCTGATCTTTTGAGTATTGCTTCTGCGATCTTTTGTGGCCTGATCTTTTGAGTATTGCTTTTGCTTGTTTATGGGTCACAGCCTCACAGGTCTGTTTGTTTATGACATGTGAGCTTGCGGCCTGCTTTCTTTCTTTTATTGTTTTAAAAAGGCCAGGCCCGTGTTTTTTTTTTTGTTTTAAAAGGGTCAGGCCCGCGTCGGTTCTTAAAGGGCTTGACCCTTTCTCGACCCGCCCCGTTATTTGACAGGCCGGGCTTTAACCCTCTTTATGAGGGTCATTCGTGGGCTTTTAACGGGGGTCTGCCCTGTTGCCCAGGCCTAACCACAGGGGATATGGGGATTACATATGCAAATGGATATTCGACCCAAGCTATTGTAAGTGTACTAAACTTTTATTTTCCATTAAGTGTTCCTCATATTATGCCACTTCTTATGTGTGTTACATACAGATGCAACCTAGGTCAAGAAATGTTGCCTTGTACACTGATTTTAAAGGTCAACAAACTATACAATTTGTGTCTCAAGCTCCCATAAACATGTCGCAAACAAGGGGGAGGCATTCAATTTAAGCCAAGTATTGTAGGTAAGGATCCAATTACCACGAGTAAAATTGTAATTCATTGTTAACAGACTTCTAATGTTCTTCATTTGCAATTTAGGAAAAAGCGAGAAACAGAGCTGGTGCTTTTAGAATGAAAAATAAGCACACTTGAGCGCCAATGAAACCAACAGGTAGATAATTCGTTTCATTTATTCATAATGCATTCAACATAATTACAACACTTAATTTAGATCAATTCCTTACATAAACCAAAACAATTACAATAGCAATGATTACAACAATGGTTTTAAAGCTTGAGATGTTTATCATCGATGGTTGAACTTGCTTCTCGCGGTATTTAATTCTTCTCATCATGTGAACGATTTCTGAGTCTATTTCTTCCACATGTGGGGGATCAATCCACTCAAAAAACTCACAACCAAATTTCATCTTGTATGTTTGGCAAATATAAAACCTTCTTAACGGGTTGCGGATTGTTGTTGAAATACTCCTTTTTCCTCAACGATTGCAGTCGCACCACACCTCACCTATATGCATTGTATTTATTTTACAATAGAAGCAACGATTTTTTTAGAAGTGAAGAATGAAGATATGAGTACAGCAAATGATATTTTGGGGGGAAGAAGAAGTTGCTTTACTCCGTTTTTACAACAATGGCCAACAACGGCTATATTTTTATGGACTGTACAATTGTAGCCGTTTAAATGTGAAATGGCAAAAGTTCAGACCTTAGTATTTGTTTTTCCCATTATAGACACTTGCATTTGTCCCTACCCAAATGCCCGATGATGAAAGGACAATATACTGTGAACTGCGTCTACTTGCTCTACTATGTGAACCACCGTTAGCATGAGTCTGTTAACAAATGCGTCTTCACCCAAAACAAGGCCAAAAACAACCATTGTTCTCCCTTTTACACCTGACCTAACTCAGGAATGAGTCGCGTGCCTAAATCGCCAAAAATTATCAACAAAACATGTTTTTGTACGTCATTTGCCCATTCAAATTCACATGTACAATACTCATATTATGACAAAGCCAAAAAATGCAATTTTGCAGGACGCGTCAAAGGGTCCAGAAGCACCTTCGCGCGCCCACAGAGGCCTTGGCGCACAGGCGCACCACCACTTGCGCCTGACGTAGCGACGCGTGCGCCTGGCGCACCGTCGCGTGCGCCTCGCGCGTGAAACCCTAGTGGCTAGAAACCCTACCTCACAAACACCTATAAATACAACCCTTCTCCACCTCATTTGACACACCTTTTACACCAATTTCACCCTGAAACTCTGCTACTCTCTCTCGACAATTATCTCAAAAAAATCCCTAAACATAAGACAAAAATCGTAGGGCAACCTTACACTTTAGGACACCCCTAAACACAACACATATCAAACACAACACAAAAGAAGGCCCCTCTCAAACACCCACGTTCGAAGAGCAACACATCACTTCAAGAACACATGTAGCCCCTTCAATGCATACTAAGGATCAACGCAACGATCTCGAAGTATAGTAGAGCAAGTTGTGCTATCGCGGACACACGTAAGACCTGAGAGCACCCCCTTTTTTCTAAACTCTTCTTTTACTTTATTCTCATCTTCTACCCCTTCTTTACGTGCGCAATTATTGTTTTCAACCTAGATTTATATTTTGTCTAACCAAGATTCAGATCTAAAACGAATTACGTGAATCACGCGTAACACACATAGCGCAAAGTGCTTGGACAAATTGGTAGCTAGGAACCGTTAATCAATCTTAACGACATTGCGACTAAGATCTAGTTTATGTGCTAAACAACCAACTTAGCTAATTTACTATGTTGTATATAATTTGTAAATGATTGTAACTTGCATGGCTAAGTTCTCAACGACTTGTAAACGATAATTCAACTAGTAGAGGCCGCTATATGTGGGCGGGGCTGGGTGTCTTATGGCTTCCCAACACGTATCGTCACGCCAGAACCCAATTTTGCGGTCCGTAGACTGCAGATTGGCGTAGGGTACAATGCATTTTGTTCTTTTACGTCCCTCGATTTTGTCCCTTTTGGTAAACGACTCGGGAAAGTGTTTTGTACTTGGCATGACTCGCTTCCCCAAGCGTTTATGCTCAATGGGTACAGACTCATCTAACGTTTACGTAGTCTCTCGGTAACAAGGAAGAAGATCGTATTGCATGGTTTCCAAACACCCTACAGTTGTATGCTCCTATCCTAGTACAATCATCGCACGACTCGCGTGTCCGCCGCGTTAGAGATCAATTTGTGGAATTTATAGTGGCGACTCCGCTGGGGAATTATTGTTCAAAGTGGGTGAGACTCGAAAATTGGTTATTAAATTACATTTGTTAGGAAGTTTAGCACCTTCATTTGCATGGACGCGACCCACATCCCATTGGAACCTTTGTCCCTTCGGTATAACCATGTCTTTCTACCTCGTGTAGGACTGAATAATGGTTGTACCAGCCACGTTTGCATCATCGACACTTCGTTTCCAATGAAACATTGTTTCTGGTACAAGGATGCTACTCTCGAGCATGGGCTGCCACAAATCGAGATATAGCTACCTATAACGTGGTTCCCTAACCCTTAACTCCAAAGCATAACCATAAAACATTTGCATGATACATGTTTGTTCCAAAATGTCTTTGTTACTTTGTTTTGGTGTTTTTTTGTACCTCATTCATGTCATTTTATACCCCCAAAACTTTGTCAACTCAACTTTTAATTGCACCAATGCCTTCCCTATGCACCACGTCACTATTTGTGAAATTTTGTCGTGTGCGTCCATGACCTTGTGCGCACGTTGTCGTGCGTTCGAGCATTTGTGCGCACCATCCCCATCCGCCCGCTCACTCTTACGCACTATGCATGTGCCTTTGAATGGCGCAATTCCCATTTCAAGCCAAACCCAATGCAAGTCTCCCTTTATTTTAGTCTTTTTCAACACTTGCATACACAAACATGCACCTATACACCTCGCACACACATGTTGCACCCACAAAATCGAGTCAACCCCATCGTACTTCATGTCACACTCTTGAATACCGCATTGTCGTGTCATGCATACACAACCACAGCATGATGCATTGATCATACATACATGTATACATACATACATAGAGTTGCGTCTTGCATCATACATTTTCATATCATCTAGGTCCACCCCTAGTGATCTAAATCGTGCATCATCCTAGTCCATAGCATCCGAGAACAAACCGTCTCATGTAGGGTTAAGTTCGTACCTAGGACCCCGAACCATTGCATGCATTTTGCACTACGACTTATATGATCACATGCATCACAACCCATGTATCGAACCTAAAAAAAAGGCAAGTTATATCATACATCAAGTCTATCTAATAAGTCAATCCGTATCCTCGACTCTGTCCACCTAGGATCTTTGAGTCCCACTCCTCGCTCTTTATTACACAAAACAATCGCATCTTGTTGATACGTCAATCCGTATCGTCAACCCTAACCACCAAGGATTTTTTAAGCCCACTCCTCTCTCTTTTTTCTCAAATCTAAGCAATTTATCAATACGTCAATCCGTATCATCAACCACAGCCACCTAGGATTTTCGAGACCCACTCCTCGATCTTTTTTCCCTTAAATTTTGCACCTTATCGATACGTTAATTCGTTTTATCAACCCTAGCCACCTAGGATCTCCGAGGCCCACTCCTCACTCATTTTTTTCACAAAATCAATGCATCATATACTTAATCATACCATGTCATTGGTCTTAGTCACCTATGATCATCAAGGTCCACTCCTCGCTGAATTCACCATAGAATTTTTGCATCTCGTCCATACGCCTATCCGTATGCGTAAACATCACACACATTGCACATTATTGTTTGGATCTTAGCTACCTAGGATCATCAAGGCCCACTCCTCAACTCTTTCCTTTCCGTCGTTGAAACACATTCTTCACAACCGATTGATCTCTACTTACATAAGATCGTCCACACCTTGTCCAACTCGACAACCCTACGTTTTGTAACTCAATTGAAGCGCCAATGGTTTAAGGGACGACTACTACTTCTCTATGGATCCACAATTCACACGAGATTGGTCGCACGTTCCTCCCGTCAATGCTAAGTTTTCTAACAACTTTTGACATTAACATCCCAAAAATCAAGAGATAGCAAACTCTATGGACTATATCGTGAACTCTAAAGCGTACATTGCACGAAAACTGAAGACGACGAGAACACGCACCACTACAACGATGCATCCTCCAACAAACTTGACGATAAGCGTTCTTTCCGAACTACGTGTGGTTTGATTCCACGCGCTAGTGGATATGTAAGCGGTCTTTCGAGACAAAACCACACGACAAGAGGTTTTATGCTTTTTTTTCTTACCTCCTTTCCATGTCTAGCATAAATACCTCCAACCGATTGAAATTTCTCTTTTTGGCTGATGGAATAAATGAGCTTTTTTTCATGAGCATCCAACGACGAATCTAAGTTTGTCTTACGCCGCACGATTAATGACTGGAGGTAAAAATTTATAACTACAGAAATGATTTTGATCCCTAACTATTGAATCCACTTTGTTTGGTAGCTAGCAGAACCTCCATGCCGATAGCATTTTTCATATACATCCTACATCTTCCTAGCGTGGGTAGGGGTGCTGATTTGACAAAACGGCAAAACTTAAAAAAATGGAGCCGCTAACTACAAATTTAACTAACAAATGGCAATACTTAAAAAAGTGGAGCCACTAACTGCAAATTGACTAACAAATGGCAAGACTTAAAGTAGTGGACCCGAAATAAACTCTGACTGACAAAAAAAATGGGCAAGTTCTGAAACTAGAGCCAATATCAAACAAAAGCAAGTAACATGTGCGATGAACAAGTGAAATCTTCCCTCATTAGGGGCAGCATTGAAAATATCAAACAAAAATGTGTCTTTCTAACTGCAAACATGGTCAAGACAGCACAATGGGGGTAAAATGGGCCAGAGCCTTCATGCACATCCGTCATTTGTCAGCCAAGCTAGCTACAAAATCACCGAAAAAGTCCTCCTTGAGATAGTGCAAATCACGCCACAGCAAGTTGTCTAACTTTCTTATCGATAATTTGCATTTGTTGATTCACCGCGAGAGTTCTTCCGAATGACGGATGATAATCGCGAACGTAAGACACTAGAAATTTTGAGGATCGCTCATCAAGCTCGTCGTGCATGCATTTTCTGATCCTTTTCCCTTAGTGCTAAATGACATGGAAATCTGAACCCACGTTATTAACCTACCATTTTTGCAAATTTAGGCCGACGCATTGGTCTGAATTCTCCACTTTCTAGCCACATTACAAGCCATAACCCTTGGTCAGCCGCATTATCAAACATGCCTTCACAGTTTATGTCCCACTTGGTCTAACATTAAGGATCAAGACCCCATTGAGCCACCCACAATTACCAAGCTCCACATTCCAAATACTTGAACTCTTCTTTTCCCTTGTCCACGCATGGAATCTTTTGTTGAAACAAGATACGAACGGTCATCATCATGAGCAGCACGGCTCATCCATTATAGAGTATCAAACCTTGCGCCACCGCAAGTACTAAGCCTTGAGCCACCTCAAGCATCAAGTCGTGTGCCACCGCATGCATAAATCCTTGTGCCACCACAAGTCTTGTTCCGCAGCAAGCACGAAGATCATCCTCGAGCAGTAGGAATGTCACTATGCGTCGTCACCATAAGTTGGACAATCACACCTTTTTCTCACCTTTCTAATTATTTTTCCTTTTGGGGGAAACTCAAAATTTCATCCACAAACTCAATACCTTTCACTCATTCTCTTTGGGGGAAACCTCAAGTTTTCTCACTTAATATCACCACATTTTTTTCATTCTTTTTCTTTTGGGGGAAACTTCAAACTCACTCCTACACATTTCTGTTTTCCTCACCATTTTCCGTTTGACACTTCTAGTCGTATTCCACGAAACTTTACCACCTCATTAATCCTTTTATCCTTTTGAGAGAAGTAGGGATAGCCCCTTGCATTTTTTCGCAGTTCACATCTGCATGTACCTCGAGTTTAGGTTGCATAACTCTAAAGCTACATAACATCATCGCATTGCTTTCATAACATTGCATTATATTACATCAGTTACACTTGCACACCACATGCACAACCCTTTACATGAGCACTAGGCATCCCTTGCTTTTAATCACATTATTACATTTGCACGCAACTTGCATAAACCTTTGCATGAGAACTAGGCATCACTTGCCAACCCACAAAACAAGATTCAATCGCTCGCCACTACTACTATACAAGCATTGGCACGACGAGGTCAAAAGAACACACCTCTGCGCCATGATCTCTTTGCTCGCACAAGAGTGAGACAAAGTACAACAAGAATTTTCGACATGCATAATCAACTGGCAAAGAAAAGGTACAAGAGCATACAATTGCTCTATAATCTCCTCTTGCATGTAATAAGAATGGGGGCTCCCCTCGAAGCTGTCAATCCAGCAAAGATCAACTAAGATAACACACCTTCAAGTCATGTAACAGTTGTACCGACTTTAAATTCGAGCATCTAGCAAAATTTCAAAGCAACGGACCCAACTCTGTTACGATCAAGCAACGTCGGACCCACTTTCGACATCTTAAACAAAATACCATCAACAGATGTGGACCTAACTCCACCATGATCAAACAACATCAGAACCACCTCCAATAGAAGCAAAAACAAGCGCAACTAGCAATCAGCGGGCGCACTGACCTTAAACATTGACATAAACACCAAATAACATCGGACCCACTTCCGACAATTCAGAAGCCACTACATGTACAACCAGCAAGTTCCACAATGCTATCGGTCGCTTCGACCTTAAACACTTCCACAGTCGCACCGACTATAAACATCAGGTATGTCTTATTATTGGCTGGCGAACTCTTAAAAACGCATCGGCGGTCTAATTGACCTTAAACGACCCTCCACGTGCATTCGCATCCCGTTTGCACGATTCAATACTTTGACTTTCGTCTTGTCCAAGCCTCAGTCAAAGGGAGGGCTTTTGTAGACACCTGCATTTGTCCCTACCCAAATGTCCGATGATGAAAAGACAATATACCGTGAATTGCGTCTACTTGCTTTACTATGTAAACCACCTTTGATGTGAGTCTGTTAGCAAATGTATATTCACCCAAAACAAGGCCAAAAAGAACTATTGTCCTCCCTTTTACACCCACTACAACAAATAGTATAGTTTACGACGGAGTAAACTCGTCGCAAATCAAGCAAAACTCGTCGCAAAAGGCCTTTTGCGACGAGAAATGCGTCCGGTCGCCAGTCATCGCAAAAGGCTTTGTTGCAAATAACTTAACGATGAGTTTGACCGACTCGTCGTAATTATCTATTTGCGACGAGCTCGATTTCTCGTCGTTAAAGGTGTTTTGCGACGAGAGAATCTCGTCGTAAAAAATGTTTTCCCAATCTTTCATATTCCACTATGTGGTCGCAAACTATTCAAATTCTCGTCGTAAAAATGGCCTTCTAATTTGTTAGGCGATTTTCATGTTTATTACAACTAAATCATTAATATTTCTTTGTGAAAAAAGAATAATAATCTTGTTGCACAATGATTTTTCGATAAATATTGCATTGTTATTACTAGATAAAGACAAAGTAATAATTTGTTACAACTAACAATTTACAATAACATTGTTTTACACCAATGTCATACAAAAATATCATAGTTGAATAACAACCTTAAGCTTGAAACTTAGTAGATTAAAGACTCTTCTCCTCGATCTAGATGCACTGCCTCGACCCCATTTGTCTAACCGCTTAGCCTGTTCATGATTAACGACTCTTCTGCTCGGCCTAAATCTCTGAAAGTAGATTAGTATGTTCACGAGAGAAAGAAGAGAGAGCATATCCATAATGAAATTTGCCCTCGATAAGAACATAAGTGTGAGAAAACTTTGATGGGTACATAAATCTAAAAAGCGGAAAACTCCTATGCATCTCAATGTTCACCCCTTTTCCCATAGCAACCAGGTGGGTGATAAGGAAAATTAAGGACAGAAGGCATGTCTATGAAGGAAGGGCAAATAAACTCGCTTTTTCCTACCACACATTCTTTTATCCATGAAAAAAAGACGAGGAAAAATAACTAACTCGAACATTTCTTTCTTAATGTTTTGATAAATAAGAGCTTGGTACTCTGCCCAACAATCACATCATACAGGAAATAACTCTTGTTATCACTCAACTCAATACTTCTACCATAGGCAATCAAATAAATCCAAATTATGGAGTCTAACTCAGAATTTCTAGAGTCCTTAAGCAACAGAGACAGAGTAGAGTGCAAAGGAAAAACACAGAGAGCAACAAATGGAGGCTCAATTCAGGATACATCACATTATGAGAGGTAAGTAGTCCACCTTAAAAGAGCATATACACAAGAAGGTATTCAAGCCACACTCGATAAGATTATGTAAAATTGTTGTTTCCGACAACAAAATCCAACTAAATATCACTGAACTACATTAAAAATACTTGATGAGAAAAAAAAGCCCAAACTCACAACAACTACTTTATTCGAAAGCTCGAGGAATAATGCAAATAATTAAAACATACTATATACAGACCTTGTTAGAACTCTCGTAGGCTGAAACATATTACATACAGCTTGTTCATTAATGCCCCGAAAACACTAATATCCAATCTTTTCAAGAAAGAAACAAGGAGATGGTCAAAATGACACTTACCAAATTATATAACTAACACAGTCGCATTGTTATCATATATGACTTTCACATTGTAAGAATCCACTTCACCTGTATAGTGGATGTCCTACAGTTTCGCCCAAAAAAAAATAAAAACAGATTAGTTTACATCAGATCCCCTTGTTCTTTGTAGTCAATTGAATTGCTTTTGACTTTTATAATCTGATGTCATAGTGATTTGAAATAAGTTAACAAAGTAGTCTTGTAAACCTTTGACGTACAAATAATATATGTTGGAAGTTTTCTAACAACATGTCTAATGGAAATAAATCTGCTCTCTTATACTATAAAAAGTCTCTAATCAAGTAGACCAAAATGCATCTCTGAATTGTTACATGTTATAGTGAAATCATCTAAAGAAATGGCAAAATCAAATAGCTCATTACTAAAGGAATTCCTCTGTGTGTCTATGAAGACCTATAAGCTACTTCACATATAAAAACTTGTAAGCTACTTTACCGGAAGTATCAACTGGAGCTTGATACCTCTACTAGTCAGTCAAGACAACAAGAGGCCAGACATACTTCCAAGTTCCAACATAAGTGCTACTTTTATCAAAACATGTGTTACTAGGACACGAGTTGTCACATCGACAAACATGCATTCAGCTTACTGGTACTATAGATGTATATATTCTCGCTACATAAAGATAAACAACGTTCTGGTGTTAGGATACCAAAAATTAACATGGCAGAGTTCGACAAAAAAAAAAAAAAAAAAAAAAAAAAAAAAAAAAAAAACTAATTAGCGATCACCTGTATATCCCGCTAGTTTGAGAGGAAAAACAATAGCTCTTCACAATAGCACCAAACCAATTTATATGAACACGAAGCCAATACAAGTATTGTAATAAATGTACGAAAGTTCACCAACTATATGACAAGCTAACTTATACTAATCAACAAGCAAGACAAGCTTGTATTAGGTTGGAAAATGCATAAGAACATGTGGCCTAAAAGTAAAGAGGTTTCAAGGAGGCAGAGAAAGAGCTCATGCACAAGGAAAACTAGAAACTTCAGAAGTTACATCAAAATATGTACACAAGAGTCATAAATCCATATATGTACATGTTGGTTGCAAGGTTTTTAGCTAGGGGGCCAAAGCATATCTTTCTCCAATGTCTGAATCCTTAAAACATCAATTAACCTATGGGGCATACTACAAGATAGTTCTTAGGGGGGGTCATTTAGTCAAGGTACTTGTGACTTTGCTAACTTGCCAACGAAACAAAGAGTTCCACACGAATGACGCATAACACACCAAAGTTCCAGTTTTTACCTAACCCTTACGACTTTGCTAATTTGCCACTGATGAAAGAGAAGTTTACACGAAAAAGAAATGATTAAACATTAGAATATGTGTCCCATTTACTTTCATAAACCTAGAAATTCCCCAAACCCATCTTTGTTTTAAATCTAAATAAATGCCAAGCAATGAAAAGAAAAAAAAAAAAAAAAAAAACAAACAAATTCGTCTTACCCAGAAAACACATAGCCTAACCATATGTTCGTCTTCTCCATTCTTGGTAAACCCACAAAACTCAAAGTTTCATCCCTTCATCTTCTCTTCTTCAAGAAGAACCTAGAAAATAAATCACAAAAAGCCCTTAAATTAGAAGACCCAGAAAACCTGAAAAACACCCTCCACTCCATTGTTAATCTCCGTCCATTATTGTAAGAATTAGTTCATCCGAAACAAAATTCATCTGTAACTCAACACAATCAATTTCGAAAAGAGATAAATAAAACCCAAATGATTCACAATTAAAAACCCCCAAATCAAGGATGAAACCCTAATTCATAAGCACTATCATATAACTCTAATAGCGATGATGAAACCACCCATCTAAAATTAAACTTATAATTGAACAAATCTAATCATATAACACAATTAATAATCAAAATCTGGAACTGTAAAAAGAAATATCAAATCAAAATTCAAATGAGGGAAGATAAGCATCAAACCTATAAAATGATGAGCTGGTGGTGCAGCAGATGGGTAGTCCAGATCCGTACGAACGACGGCCGCCATAGCAATAATCTTTGTTGTTGTCGATTTTTTTTAGAGAGTGAAAGGATGAGAAAAGTGGGGTGTGTTGCGAAAAGAAATGGAGTGCGAGGAAGATGAGAGGCGAGATTTAACTGGGTGTTGCCATGTTGGGTTAATATGGGTTATTATTTTTGCGACGAGATTCATTGGGTTTGCGAGGAGAAAACCGTGTCGTCGTAAATAAATTAATTTAACCGCGACCACTTTCGGAATCTCGTCGTCATTGATAGTTTTTTACGATGAGATTCGCGCCTCGTTGTAAAATTGGTCGCAATTAAAAGCTTTTCTTGTAGTGACCTGACCTAAATCAATTGTGAGTCGCGTGCCTAAATCGCCAAAAATCATCAACAAAACATGTTTTTGTACGTCATTTGCACACCCAAATTCACATGTACAATACTCATGTTATGACAAAGCCAAAAATGCAATTTTGCAGAGCGCGTCAAAGGGTCCAGACGCACCATCACCCGCCTAACACTTCACTCGAATCCGAGCCACCCATCACCCGCTAAATAAACGGGTGGATCAGGTGATAAATGGGTGACCACTGGGCCGACTTTTAGATCGAGCCAGATCATAATCCAACTCAGGTGCAGTAGCCTTAAATGGAATAACCCAACTTAATAAGTAGCACAACAACCAACATTATTTATAAGCTTACCTTTGCGCACATCTTCCTTAAATGGTCGATGTGGGATAAACAAATAAGCATTGTAACAATGTCCGACCACATATGCAGTAGTCTTTTGAATTTTTTTCCCAGCTATTTGTTGACATTTGTTTTGACTTATTTGAATATCATATGTGAAATTTATGATCGTAAAAAAAATGGAAGTTACCATGACGAAGTTAGTCGACCTCCCATGATCAACCATCAATTTCAACCAGTTTTACGCATGTTTTGCAAAAAAAAAAAAAAAAAAAAAAAAAAAAAAAAAAAATCGACATTAATCTTGTAGGTCTTGTCTCCACCTTTTAGAGAATACTTCGCTCGAGCACAATATACTTCATATGTTAAAGTTATTGTCATTATACAAATTGAATTACCAAGAACTACGCCATGTGTGTCTTTTTTAATGTATGTAATATGTTATATAACATGTATATTACTATAATTTAACTAATTAATATGTACCAAGCAAACAAATTTTCAATGTTTTCAATTTCAGGTCGAAACTATATAAATTAAGCAGGTGGTTCGGGTCACGTTTTATAGTAACTTGAAAACATACCCTTTTATCAAATTTGGTACAACAAATTAACAAGAATAATCACAAATTCACAGAGTAGTAAGGCTAAACAAGAAATAAGCCATAGTTTAGCAACACTACTTCATTAATATTTATACTCATAATCAACCTAACAACTCATATATATGACATTTTAACATTACACTTACATACAATAACATATATACTTTTATCCATCTATATTGATTCTTTAATCTATATATATAGTACCTAATCATAAAACAGTAAACTTCTATCATACTATACCACTAAAGCAATAACATATACAAGACTCGCAATAGCATAACTCATTAATTAAAGATGGGTTAATTCACGTGGTACCCTCGGGTTTTGATGAATTGCACGTGGTACCCAGTGTTTTGCAATTTCGTACAAAATACCTTTAAGAGTTTTGTGTTTACACATGACCCAATTTCTTAATACCTACATAACGGCGTTAAGTTACAAAATAACATAAAATATATATAACTACATCAAATTTGAGCCATACATACAAATTAATCTACAGTAGAGTTTTGCTTAAAAACTCACTTTTTTATTTCTTTTGTTACCCCAAAACTTTATCCATATCTCCTTCCCATTTCCCAAACTCCCCATAACTCTCCTTGCTCCTTCAACACCACCAGACAACCAACTACCTCCACCGGCAACGACAACCTCGACCACCACCCCTTCACCACCCGACTCTCCAGAAGCCCATGATTGTCGCCAAAGTCATGGGACCCTCTGGTAAATGATCCCGTTGGCTTCTTTTCATACATAAACACATAATACCCTATCATGACCCATCTTCTCATCTCTAACTATTGATTTTGTTGACAAGCCTAGTAGTAAGATTTGTTGGGTAGCCTTGGCAACTTAATAGTAGAAGTAAAATTGGTAGTTTTGACAAAGGGAAGAGACAAAATAACAAAGAAGCTTATGGAGTTTGCGTGGGTTTTCACCCAAAATTTGGCACATCCTTCCTTAAAATGAAGAACACCATGGGCTGCCTATATCTTTTACAGTATCACTTTGTTCCTAGTAGAAGACTTCCCCTATAAATAGCTCCGTCCTTTGATCATTTTTCGACGCACAACAATCGAAGAGTGATAATAAACTAAAGTGTTTCGCACCATAAACACACCACATATAAAGTGAGTTACGAGTGTTATAAGATTTCGTAAAAATAATTTACGAAATAAGTAGTCGTTGCGTAGGTGGGAAAAGCGAGGCTCTGGCGAAATAGTCATCAATTATTTAACACGTCAGCATACAACTGACATGTCAGCAATATGTCAGCAATTATTTAACACGTCACAATGCTCATTGGTAAATCAACCAAAAATGTGTGAGCTAGGATTTAAACCATTGACCTCTCACTTACTTATTCATCACATTACTAGTGTGCTAACCGTTACTTCATGCATATTTTTACAACTCATTTTATAAAAAGGAAAGAACCAGTCCAAAGAAATGTAGATGACCAAATCTTTTATTTTTGAACATTTTGACGAATTATGGAAGTAAATATGACATTAATGACAGTATACATTAGCTTTCAATATATTGGACCTTCCATATTCCATATGTGAGTGTGAACATATAATATATGTGGGTGTGAACATATAATATATGTGGGTGTGAATTATATTTTAAAAAAATAAAATACAGGTTATTCATACGGCCCATTACATCTGATCTAAATTTGTTGAAATTTTGATTGATATTCAACGGATTAGTATCAGTAATGGACCAAATTCATTGAACGTTATTGAACTATTCTGATATGAGACTTTGATCTGATTTGAATACTACTTTTATTAAGTCATATCAAACAGGGCCTAACTCCCTGCATATAAGTATATATAAGTCGTTATCACATTTCGGGACGGCGATTTGACCATTAATTTAAAGAAACAAAGGATTTGGTTAAAAATCATGAAACTTATATTGTTAGATTGTAACGAAAAATCCTATCACATGAATATGTTTTTATAATTTCACCCGTATATATTTAAAAATATAAGGCTATCAAACCAGTTTCTCGAACAAAGCAAACGACTAATATTCGTTTATGAAGGGAGTATATGATATCTTTTCTTTCTTTTGTTAACAGAGGGTGTGATCTTGCGCACATTAAATTGCCTTTTAAAATTGTCTTAATACAGTCAACCCACTTTCTCAATACCTTTTTTTCTTACTTAAAAAATGTATCAAGAATTTGTTACATCATAGATATAAATCAATATGTCTTTTTCTTATTCACTTATACGGTTTATGTTTCATTATAATTAAGTAATTTTTGTTTCAAACTTAAAGTTTATCAAACAAAATTGAACCCAATTTGAATACCATTTAGAAAATGTGACGGGTGTTGAAGTGCAGATTAAAGAAGTCAGGTAAGAAGTTTGCGAAAACTAAGAGTTGGCTAAAACATCTGATTGGGGACAACTGGGTGTCGAATATAATGTATGTTGTCAAGTCATAGGGGTGTTAGATTAGCTAAGGAAGTAGGTGAAATGAAACTGTTAATTAGGAAAGTTCGTAACACGGGTGAGAGTTGTTACGTTGAGGTCCGTGTATACGAGCTAACAACAAAGTGTGGAAATGCCTAAGAAAATTGATCGGGGAGGGAGTCAACTAACAACATCAAAAGGGTTGTCGAGTACAATAGTCAACGGGTGGTCAAGGGGTAGAGTAGGAGATCAAATAAGTTGGTAAGAGGTTAGGGAGGTGAATTAGACCTTCTAGATTTTAGATTCTACTTACTTTTTTTTTAAAAACAAATAAGATCACACACAAGTAAACCTATTAAACGGGTCGGATCAGGTTAAATATGATTGGCCAGTTCGCTATATGTCGTATCAAATACAAGTTCGGGTCGCGGTTGGACTTTTAGAATCAACCATAAGACTAAAATTTGTTCTAATTTTGTTTAAAAAACGAGTCAACGAGTTGATTCGGGTTTGATCAACAAATACGGGTAACAAACGGATTCGAGTCAGAAAAAAATGGTTCTTAACAAAAAACAAAAAAAAAAAAAAAATCGGACCGGAATAGGTGAACTCCCTCCTTAACGTAGGGGTATTTTGAGTATGAGGTATTTAAAGAAAGTTAGAGGGTGTATTATATTTGGTGTTATTTTGGATTCTTATCGGTGGTGTTATTATCTCAGTGAATTTTAAGTTTATATTTGTAAATAATTAGGTTTAAATTTACAAAGGTCAAATTTTTAAGTATTTTAAAAGTAACATGACATAGTAACATTTTTAAATAAACATTTAGAATTCCCGTGCATTTGCACTGGTCAAAAAACTAGTTCTTTAACTATTATGGAATTATTATCGCTAGACAACGCCGTTAATATTTTCGTACACGTTTTCAATAATTGGTTAACCTTGTGGCGAATAGTTATTATGGTGCAAGTAATTCGGCGGAATTACCCCACTTTGTGAACTTCACCGTATTAACAATTAACCCGAGAATAAAATATGTTAGTGGTAAATAGTAACTTCATGATTAAAAAGTGACCCGGCGGAATTACCCCAGTGGTGAAAAAATCTAAGAGTGAATATTTCTGCTGAAGGACGATAAATAGTACATTAACAATTTGACTAGATAATCATCACTTTTAGAGTTCGGACGTCGTTGGACCCTATGACAGTAAATTACCAGATTAATCAAATGTATAATTATACTAATAAAGTAATCTTAAATAATAACTTACTTGATTTTTATTACTTAGAGCAAGCGAACGCACAGGAGTAACCTCACGACAATTCAGGAATCAGAAGAGACTTTTTCTAATTTAGCTTATATTATTATTTTCTTATACTCTATAAAAGCTTATTTTTGAAAGAGGATCAAGTACTGTGAAATATGAATACTTTCTAAACAGTTATTTGACTTGGGTCAGTTATATGTTATGGCTAATTGTATTTGACTTAAGGGTCAGTTATATGTTCTGGCTAACTATAAACTGAGGATATCCGTCTGGCTCTGCCAAGGGATTAAACTGACATTAATTGGGAACTTCTGAACTAACTAGAACTATTACTATCCTCTATTGAGAATTATTGTACTTCTATGATTTAGTATTATATATTACATGTTTTACTGCTTTGACACTTGCTTGATCCGGTTAAATTGGAGACTGTCTTAAACTGAGCTGTTGAACTCACCCTTTCAATAATAAACTCTTTTCAGGTGACCATCATTAACTTGGAGTGGGGATTTGAGTGAGATACCAGGACCAGTATAACCTTGTAATTTAAATAAATGGCCTTATTTACTGTTTGTACCGTATTTTCCGCATGTATAATTTATGTAATACTTTCCTTGTACCTTTCACATTTGATTATTAAGAAAGGCTTAGCCTACGTTTGTAGGTTGTCATCAGTTATGTTCCAATGCTAGTCTTGTGGCGTGACATACGCACATCAAATCTCTCATTTTTACAGTAATAAAACCCCATAAACAAGTAAAATTTCACATGGAAAAAAAAGAAGAGAGAGAGAGAGAAAGAGTAAGAGAAACAGACTAAGGGGGAAGTGGCACAAAAAGAAGAAATGAGAAGAATGGTGGGCTTGTTCTTCATTTGAGCAAAAGTGAAGAAGAGGATTGAGAGTAGGAGACAGGGGCCATCTGAGCAAGGTCATTGTATAGACCTCGATTTAAATTGTGATTATTGGTGATTTTGTTTGGGTTTGCATTTGAAGAAGAGGATCCTTTATTTCTACATCTTTTCTTCTTGATCTTTGATCTTTCTCTCTCCTTTGCAAAATGTAGTGAATGAATGGAGACTGGTCTTTTCTTTTTTGGAAAGAGGAGGCGGGGCAGGGTGGTTGAGATGAGATTTCCTGAGGGGCGACTGTGGCGGAGGGAGAGGAGAGATGGAGCGGCGGTAGAGGAATGAAAGGGTGACGGTGGCGTGAGGGAGCTTTATTTGTCTTTTTTTTTTTTTATATATAAATTTTTTTAACCCTTATCCAACGGTGTTAAACGAATTGGGTACCATGTGCAAACACTCAAATCTTAAGGGCATTTTCGACAAAATTGCAAAACAAAGGTTTACCACGTACAATTCGCCAAAACACGAGGGTATATCGTGAATTAACCCCTAAAATATTAAGTAGTAAGTTCTCGGTAACATTCATGTAAGTTCTTCATCATAGACTAAAACTGCCACTAGTAGAAAACACCAAAGCGGCATCGGTTGTAAAACCTAAAAGGCGTCGGTCCTTGGTCTCCGCGGATCAAACAGACGCCTTAAGTCAGGTACTTTTGGCGTCGGTTATAACCGACGCCAAAAGTACACTTATGGCATTGGTTGTGGATCTGGGACCGACGCCAAAAGTACACTTAAGGCATCGGTTGTGGATTTAGGACCGACGCCTTAAGTACTAGTTGTCAATTTAGGACCGACGCCTTAGGTGTTTGTCCAAAATAATTTTTTGAGCTACAAAGGAGACTTTAGGCATCAGTTTCTCTAAACACCCGACGCCAAAAGTGTAGAAAAAATATTAAAAAAAAAATGTATTAATACTGAATGCTGCAACCGCTGACCCAGATTACAAAGAATACACGTTATTAATCACAACATGAATATTATCATTTGACAAAACCTTTATATATATATACACGCTTGAAGATGGTACTATTTACAGAGATGCACTTTCATACTAGACAGTTTGATAACTATGCCAAAAAGCGCAGCGTGACTCATCACATTTGAAATGATTCCAAAGCCGAATAGCATACCCACAACCAAGTTTCAAATTTCATACATACTTGATCATTAAAGATGACGATTGTCCCTAAGCTGTAAGAAATCTAACTGAAGTTCTGGAATTTGCCATTGCTGCACATTCACCAAATTAAAGCAGAAATGTGAAAGACACAACAGTAAATCTCATCGACAACATAAAGAAGATGACTGCATAAAATAAACCACTTTGTAACAAAATAGCACCGTACGCTATCATCAATTTATATAGCATTAAAAAGTTCAGAAAAATAAAGAAGATAGTTTTCATGCCATACTCCAGCTACATATAAAGAAGATAGTTCTACAGCCAAGCAAGATATTCAAAGAACACCACATTCAATTAAACAGAGAAAAGTTCAAATCCATCGCTAGTTTTTCATCCGTCACCCATGCTTGTTTTCATAGGAGCTGATAAACTTTTGCATTAATTAAAAATAAAAAGGCAAAATACTATGATAGAAGAGCAGTACACATCCACATAGCAAGAGTTAATCATCACCAAAGCTAAAGCCAATTATGACCATTAATTGATGCAGAGATTCAGATGTACATATGACTATGATGATTGGTTACTTGTGTAAGTGCCAATTGAAAAAAAAAATATTTCATTTCTTGTGTCTAACATGTTTATCTACGGAAACTCATGGCTTACGTTCCATTTACAGGCACATACTACTTGTGTCGCAGTTCAATATAGAGGCACAAACTACTTGCATCACAGTAAAAAAAATCATAGCTAATTAATCGTACAAAGGCTACTACAAACGAAACAATGAAGGATGAACGAACATGTCTATCCTTACACCCTTCGATCATTAATGTAAAGACATTTGCTTGGGTAATGGAGTGGTAGTAGTGCATCCAACAGAATTTAAAAGTAATCAAGTATGTAGATAACAAGCTTAGGCAAAGATCACAAAATGATTACGTACATGTGCTAAAAACAAGTATTAGCAGAGCATGTCAGGAAAATGTATTAAGCTATCTTGCTCACGTCATAAGTTGCTAGCTCATACAAGTTTGATAATAACTTAATACATCATCGACTCACGTCGATCCAATTTGTTCATTTTGATATCATGTTCTTGCTAATTTCATTATTTCAATAGAATTTGTAACACCCCATATTTTTGGGACTTCTGATTATTAAGGTTGTCGAGGAATATTCTGTAACACCCCGTAAATTTCGGGATTATTATTTAATTAGGGTGTTACGTTTTGTGACTCATTTTAAGGTGTAGTTTCTACGGCGGGAATTAGGTATATTTACCGTTTTGGGTCACTTTCCTAATCGGGCAATTAATTGTCAAAATTACCAAAATACCCTTACTTATTCCCTCACCTTACACTATATATATAAAAAAAAAAAAAGAAACCCTCCCCCTCCAAAATCACGCACGCAGAAAAAAAAAAGAGAAAGAAAGAGAAAGAGAGAAGAGGAGAAAGGAAGAGGAAGAGAAGAGAGAAGGAGGAGCCGCCGCACGCCGCCCTCATTGCCGCCGCACGCCATCCTCGCCGCCGCCGCACACCACCGCCCAACCTTCACTCTCTCTCTTGATTTTACATCAAGAGTTGTAAGGATTTTTACCCCTTTTTATGTTTTATAAATTAGGGTTCTTTTTGAATTCATGTTTAATTGATGTTGTAAAGCATGAATATGATTATGGTGTTGTGATTGGTGTTGTATTCATTGTTGTTTGGGGATTTAAAGCATGAGATTATGAAGTTACGAAATTAGGGTTTATAAATTAGGGTTTTGTATTTGATGATGATTTTATGGTTAGAATTGCATGAAATTTGAAAGGATAGCTTATTATGATATGGGTAACATGTAGTTTAAATTTGGGAAGGTTTCATAATGGTTTGATTGAACTAAATGGTTTCTGTCCAGATCTGATCTTGCCTTATTTTGGGCGTTATTGTTGATATTTTAAGGGTTTAAACGATTGAAAACGTTGCTAGCATGTTGGTGGAGGTGTGGTGAAAGTTTGGTGCGATTTGGGGTTCGTTTGGTTATCCTATGATCATATTTGTTTTGGGGTTGTCTTGCGGGATGTGTGGAGTATGGATTATAATTATAGTAAGTCACTTGAGGTTAGCTACCTTGTAATTTGTAGTAATTCCGTTGTGTTCGACAATTGTTTAGGCGGTGTTTTTGAGGAAGTACCTTTCGTGGACTTTTGACTCCATTGCTAGAGTTGTTGAGTGTTGAAGGTAAGAACGTTGACCCTCATAAGCTTGAGCTTCATTTCATATCATGAGAATCCTTCACGTTCATCTTGTTTCGATTCTTTGTTCATATTCTCTATTTTGATTATCTATCGCCTATTGTCATTGTTTATCTATTTTGATCACCTCTTGAGCATCTATTGACCTCCTACATTGATTTTGTTATTGATCATCTATTGATATTCCTGTTCCGGCTTTGGCCGTTTATAAATCAAGCTACTATGCGCGAATAATGTACTTAAGACGGATTAAAGATGTATCTATTTATACATATATAACTATACGTGTTGTATGATGTTTAACCACCTAGAGCAATTAACCTCTGATCAAGGTATATGTAGCTAGGCCGGAGATCAGCTACCGGTCTCCTAAATGACTTCCTCTTAGGGACTGTGCGTCCTACCGTCCCCCTAGGAGGGGTGTGCACACTCGGGTCTTTAGGATTGTTTTATTCTCGATGCTCTAGTGTTGGGTCGGCTTGGGGTAGGACCCTTGCGCAATAATTTATATAAAGAATGTTAAATAAGATTATTGTGGTGATGAACACCCCGTTCGCGCTCTACACGAACCGTGCTCTAAGCACGCGAGTCGTGCCCAATCTCTCGTTGTCTTGATTTCTTGGTGTGGTTTGTTCAGTTAATTGTAGCTACGCGCCATTTTAAGGCGCGTATCTTCTTTTTCTTTTGTTGCTCTCTTCTCTTACTCAGCTTGTGCTGACGTTCTTTCTGTTTGGGTTTGTCCCTACCCTATTTTGGGGCCTGTACCATTGTTATAATGGTGCAGTTGACAGGTCTTGAAGGTGATTGCTTGTCTACCTGAAGGTCAATGCATGACATGGGGAACTTTAGAATAATTCGTCAAACGTTTGGATTTTTAAGAACGATTGTAATTTATTTCTTCCGGTTTGTTTTTGGATTGTAAACTTAGCTACAAGTCTTCCGCTGACCATCGTTGTTTCTTTCAGAAGTTTGTTTTAATAAGCCTTGTCGTTGACTCGGTAGTCAACGACGGCATAACAGTCCTTTATTTTCTCATTTAAATTTGTCGAAAATTTAGGGTTGTTACAGTTGGTATCAGAGCCATGCTCTGGTTAGTTGAGTTTACAAAATGATTTCAAACCCAAAAAAAAAAAAAAAAAAAACTTAATGTTTTGAAAATTTGGGGATTGGTTGGGTGCATTCATTCGCATGCTATGTGCTAACTGCTATGTGATACTAGGGGAGGAGTTTACACCGATGGTCTTGACCTGCGAGCTATGTGGTGTACATATACAATTTCGATACTAATGCACTTGGAGTTTCTCTTTGATATACTGGCAGAATGGCAGGCTCAAGAATGTATGTTTGGGAGTTCGGACCATCTGGGGTAAGGTCAATTGCTGGTCCATGGACGATACCGGATCATATAGCTTTTTCCTCTGAGACTTTTCAGGACCGTATGAGAATTGGTGAATCTGTAGAGGAGTTCGTCACCAGAATGAGAGCAAAACTAACTGAGGCAGCCGAAAGATTTCCCTGGGCAGTTAGACCCGAAGTCCAAGTCTTTGTGACTTTAATTAATCTGAGGATACATCCCCGCTGGGAGGAGGTTCGAGCTAGACTGGAAAGGAATGCTTACTATGCATGTCTCACAGGAAATTCACAATACTTGAGGGACAGATCAGGTAGAGTGATAGACCTTGACAGGTTGGAGGTAATTCTGGAGTGGGAATATGAGGTATCCCTTAGCCCTGTTCAAATACCTGAAGATCACCCAATCTACATACCTCCTGTACCCTCGAACCCTGTTAATGGCAACCCTACCCCGGGATCTCATGAAGTTTATGTGATGAAAGGAAAGAAGGTTCAGCTACAAGAACACGACATACCTAGTCAGTTGAATCAGAAGAAAGTTAAAGTTGAGGAATCTCACTATTCTTCTAAACCCCCATCCCCGCCTATTGGAGAGGATGCACCAGTGGACACGGAGGAGGAACCTGAGGAAGCCCCCACGAGTGAAGAGGAGGATGATGCTATTGGAGCTAGTGATATCGAGGTAATCGTGATTAGCTCGGACGAGGAGTTGAGCGACGCAGATCAAGATGATGGAGGGGAAGTACCTAATGATGAGGATTATGATCCAAGTGATGATGCTTAAAGGATCAATAGAGACTTATAAATAAAGGCATAAGGCCTACTGGATATCTAAGAATTTGTTAGGTTTTATTTCTGTTTACTTGGGGTTGAATGTTATGCGTACTCTTTGCTTCTATGTTGGTTATTTCGTTTTGGTACCTTAGTTAGGGGACAACACCCCTAAGACTCACTTTGTTGCTTTAATAAGTGTTATGAGTAGTATTATATGCTAATTGTGTGTTGTTGGTGAGCGTATGCTATAGTGATCTCGTTCCAATTCGTATTCATTGTGCCGTGAAGCTACCGACCTCGGCAGCAGTGTACAGTAACCGGAAAAAAAAAAAAAAAAAAAAAAAAAAAAAAAAAAAAAAATCCCAGAAAAGTCAGAACTAAGCGAAACGAATAACTTAGAGGCGTCTGTTTCAACTAGCTATCGTTTTCTATCTTACTACTCCTTGTTGTTTACGTCAAACTGTGAGATGCCTTATATAGTATTCTATACTGCTAATATAATCCGTTACTATCATATAGAATATGGCACGCGGAAACAGTTCTACTAATCAGGGTAACCCAGAGTTGACAGCTATCCTACAGCAATTGGCTGCAGGACAAGAGGCCTCAAACCAGCAAATGGCAGCCTCGAACCAACACATGGCAGCTATGACCAACTTTATGACACAACTTCTGGCAAATCAAGCTGTAAACCAACAAAATAATAACAGTACTGCTGCTAATCAGGCTACTGCTACGCCGAATAATGAGGAGGTGACTTTGGCAAAGATGTCTAACGCTGTGCAAAAGAAGAATCCTCCGAATTATTCCGGAAGAGGTGACCCTGTAGAATTAGATGAATGGATTGAGGATATGGAGAGGATCTTCCTCTCAGTGGGCTGCCCAGATGCATATAAAGTACGAATCGGGGCCTATTATTTGAGGGATTTGGCTGGACGTTGGTGGCAGGAAATCCGTGACGAATTTTTCAAGCCAATGGTGGAAAGAGCAGCTGATGGTACAGTAAATTCTTATGAGAGGACCTGGCCCTACCTTAAGAAGTACCTGGAGACTGAGTTCTTCCCTGAGCACTTGCGGAGACAGAAAAAGGCTGAGTTCGAGGAATTCAAGCAAACGGAGAAGATGAGTGTTAGAGAATTCCATGAAAAGTTCATAGACCTGAGCCGATTTGGTGGAGACCTCGTAGCTACGGATGAAGCACAAGTTAACCGATACTTGGAGAAACTTCACTGGAAGGTGAAGGGCTGGTTTGTTGGGGAGGACTTTCCGACGGTCAAAGCGCTGTATGCTAAAGCCAATAACACTGAGAGGATGGTAGCTAAGATGGAATCGGACCTCGGACTAAAAAGGAAGGACAGCCCTCTCGATCTCCTGGAGATATCCAACAAGAAAGGAAATTTTGGAGGAAATAGAGGAAGGGCTCAGTCTGCCAACACGGGAAACTCAAACTACAAAGGTTATCAGCCAAACAAAGCTAGGAGCCTAGGGAATGAGCAAACCAATAAGTGTAAGAGATGTGACCGAGTCCACCCAGGAACGAATTGTAATGGGGATAAGATCACATGCTTCCATTGCCGGAAGCCTGGGCATAAGGCAAACGACTGCTATTCAAGACTTGCGGGAAAGCCACCGGTGCCGGCTACGACAGCTTCAACTGCACCCTTTAGGTTCCAAGGTCAGAAAGCACAGAGCAACTACGTGGGGTCTAGCAACACTTATAAGAATCTGATCCCGACAAAAGGGAATACTAATGTCACTCCTGTAAAGCCAACTGGGTCCGTTAATGCAGCGAATCAAAGTAAGAGGACCGCAGGACAGCTATATGTAATGAATCAGGAGGAGGCCGAAAACACTGATGTAGTCTCTGGTAATTTCCTTGTCAATTCTATTGTTGCACATGTTTTATTTGATAGCGGTGCTTCCCATTCTTTTATTGCTGCTAAGTTTGTTGAGAAATGTGGTCTTAAGTCTAGTTTAATTGTGGATTTTGACTTCTCTATGCCTACTGGAGTGAATGTCAATTGTACGAGCATGTTTAAGGATGTTCCAGTAGTAATTGGAGGTCATGAGTTCAAAACCGACTTAGTGGAATTTCCTTTACCTTATTTTGATGTCATCTTGGGAATGGACTGGATGGGCAAGTACAAGGCAAGGCTAGATTGTTGGTTGGGGAAAATATCATTGAGGGGACCTAAGGATGTAAGAGTCTCTTACCGTGTGAGTTTAAAGGGACCGAAAATCAAACTGATTTCGGTAATGAACCTAAAGAAACAGATCTCTAGAGGGAACCCGTTATTCTTATGTCACGTGCGGGATACTAGTGTAGAGTATCCTGACTTGAGTGATGTGCCAGTAGTGAAGGATTTTGAGGATGTCTTCCCAGAGGAGATTCCTGGGATGCCGCCAAAAAGGGAGGTCGAGTTCAAGATAGAGTTAATTCCTGGAACTGGTCCTATTGCTAAAACACCGTATAGAATGACACCTGCGGAGATGCAAGAACTTAAGAAACAGTTGGATGAACTTGTGGAGAAAGGGTATGTAAAACCTAGTGTGTCACCTTGGGGCGCACCTGTATTATTCGTGCGAAAGAAGGATGGAAGTATGAGACTATGTATCGACTACCGTGAACTCAACAGTGTAACGGTCAAGAATAGATATCCCTTACCTAGAATTGACGATCTGTTCGACCAATTAAAGGGCGCAAGTGTGTTCTCTAAGATTGACCTGAGATCAGGATACTACCAACTTAAGGTGGCAGAGGAGGATGTTCCCAAAACAGCGTTCTCCACTAGGTATGGCCATTATGAGTTCACTGTGATGCTGTTTGGGTTGACAAACGCACCTGCTGTGTTTATGGATTTGATGAACCGAACATTTAGGCCTTACTTGGACAAATTTGTGGTGGTTTTCATTGACGACATCCTAATATATTCGAGGAGTGAGGAAGAGCACAAAGAGCACTTGAGGATTGTACTAGAAGTATTGAGGGAAAAGAAACTGTATGGCAAATTTTCGAAGTGCGAGTTTTGGTTGGATAGGGTTGCATTCCCGGGTCATATCATTTCTAAGGAGGGAGTAGCTGTTGATCCTTCCAAGATTAAAGCAGTCAAAGACTGGCCTACACCCAAGAATGTAACTGAAATTAGGAGCTTTTTGGGACTTGCTGGCTATTATAGGAGGTTCGTTAAGGACTTTTCAAAGATAGCTAAACCCATGACAGTACTGATGAAGAAAGCAACCAAGTTTAAATGGGATGACACTTGTGAGGGAGCCTTTCAAACACTGAAAACTAGGTTGACGTCTGCACCAGTTCTAGCACTGCCAGATGAGAACATTCCATATGAGGTTTACACGGATGCTTCAAAGAATGGTCTGGGTTGTGTCCTTATGCAGAACCGAAGAGTAATCGCCTATGCGTCTAGGCAACTCAAGAGTTATGAGGAGAACTACCCAACACACGACTTGGAGCTAGCTGCTGTGGTATTTGCTTTGAAGCTATGGAGGCATTACCTGTTTGGAGTAACATTTAAGGTATTCTCTGATCATAAAAGTCTCAAGTACATATTCACTCAAAAGGAGCTTAACATGAGGCAGAGGAGATGGCTAGAACTCATTAAGGACTATGACATGGAGATTCAATACCACGAGGGTAAGGCCAACGTGGTGGCGGATGCTCTTAGTAGGAAGTCCTTGCACAGTATTCAAATGGTAGTACAACGACAGAAGTTGAGAGATGAATTTCTAAACTTTGGAATACAGTTATCGGAACATGGAGTCACTACGTTTCAAAATGATCTTTTAGGGGAGATTAAGGAACTTCAGGGTTCGGATGAGTACCTCAACGGGAGGTTGGAGAAAGACGGCGAATTATTCAAAAAGACTGGAGATGGTGTGATTCGCTTTCGGAGTCGGGTATGTGTTCCCGGCAATGTTCAACTGAGGGAGAAGATATTAGCAGAGGCTCATACTACTTTATATTCAGTACATCCCGGAGGAGATAAGATGTACCAGGATCTGAAACGAGTGTTCTGGTGGTCTGGGATGAAGAAAGACATAGCCGAATTCGTAGCTAAGTGCCTAGTTTGTCAGAAGGTAAAAAGTGAACACAAGAGACCGCAAGGCAAGCTGCAACCACTGCCGGTGCCGGAGTGGAAGTGGAGTTCGATATCTATGGATTTTATCGCTGGTTTACCCAGGACACCTAAGGGAAATAACATGATTTGGGTGATCGTAGATAGACTGACGAAGAGTGCTCACTTCATACCCATGAAAGACACTTGGAAGAAGAGACAACTAGCCAATACTTACATACATCACGTTCTGAGACTACATGGCGTCCCAGACGAGATTGTTTCGGATCGCGATGCGCGGTTTGTGTCTAGATTTTGGTCAAAGTTACAAGAAGCCTTGGGCACAAGACTTCTAAAGAGCACTGCATTTCACCCAACTACTGATGGACAAACTGAAAGAACAAATCAGACGTTGGAAGATATGCTCCGAGCTTGTGCTCTACAGTTTCAAGGAGGATGGGAAGACAAGTTGGACCTAATTGAGTTCTCTTATAATAATAGCTATCAAGCGTCAATCAAAATGGCCCCTTATGAGGCATTATATGGGAGGAAGTGTAGGAGTCCGATTTGTTGGAACGACATCAGTGAGACTGTAGTGTTGGGGCTTGACTATATCCAAGAGATGACTGACCAAGTAAAGCTAATCAAGGATAGACTCAAGGCAGCCCAGGATAGGCAAAAAAGTTACGCCGACAGGACTCGTAGCCATATCGAGTTTGAAAAGGATGACATGGTGTTGTTAAGAGTATCTCCTACTAAAGGAGTAATGAGGTTTGGCAAGAAGGGGAAGTTGAGCCCGCGGTTTATTAGGCCATACAAAATATTGGAACGAATTGGTGAAGTGGCCTATCGACTGGACTTACCTGCAAAGTTGGACCAAGTGCATAACGTGTTCCATGTGTCTCAGCTGCGAAAGTATGTTAGTGATCCATCTCATGTGCTCGACCCGGAAACGATCGAGTTGGATGAGACAATGACCTACGAGGAGGCACCTTTGAAAATTCTAGATACCAAAACAAGAAAGACCCGGCGTAACGAGACCAACATGGTCAAGGTACTGTGGTGTAACAACAACGTTGAAGAGGCCACTTGGGAGGTTGAGTCCGCCATGCGCGAGAAATACCCCCACTTATTCGACTAAGGTAATTTTGGTTCGGGACGAACCTTTCTTTTAAGGGGAAGGAGAACCTCGTGCGTTCCTTCTTCCGTGTTTGATGTGCTGTATAAATTTCTAAGTGTGTTTAATTCATTTATAAATGTGTGCGCGCTATCTCAGAAATGCATTGATGATGTATTTCTTCCTAAACACAACTCCTTGCGTGGGAGTGCATTGATGATGCACTCTCCCTCTTACATTACTATACCCTTACATTCTTACTCCTCACCCTTACTTACTCCATGTGTACCTTTGTGTACCCCAACCCAAATCAGTAAGTTGAAAGTTGATGTGGGACACCGACCGAGAAATGCGTGGTTATACGTAAGTCTGTGTTACCTTAGAGGAGGAACCTAAATCTTCGGGACGAAGATTTGTTTTAAGGAGGGAAGTCTGTAACACCCCGTAAATTTCGGGATTATTATTTAATTAGGGTGTTACGTTTTGTGACTCATTTTAAGGTGTAGTTTCTACGGCGGGAATTAGGTATATTTACCGTTTTGGGTCACTTTCCTAATCGGGCAATTAATTGGCAAAATTACCAAAATACCTTACTTATTCCCTCACCTTACACTATATATAAAAAAAAAAAAAAAAACCCTCCCCCTCCAAAATCACGCACGCAGAAAAAAAAAAGAGAAAGAAAGAGAAAGAGAGAAGAGGAGAAAGGAAGAGGAAGAGAAGAGAGAAGGAGGAGCCGCCGCACGCCGCCCTCATTGCCGCCGCACGCCATCCTCGCCGCCGCCGCACACCACCGCCCAACCTTCACTCTCTCTCTTGATTTTACATCAAGAGTTGTAAGGATTTTTACCCCTTTTTATGTTTTATAAATTAGGGTTCTTTTTGAATTCATGTTTAATTGATGTTGTAAAGCATGAATATGATTATGGTGTTGTGATTGGTGTTGTATTCATTGTTGTTTGGGGATTTAAAGCATGAGATTATGAAGTTACGAAATTAGGGTTTATAAATTAGGGTTTTGTATTTGATGATGATTTTATGGTTAGAATTGCATGAAATTTGAAAGGATAGCTTATTATGATATGGGTAACATGTAGTTTAAATTTGGGAAGGTTTCATAATGGTTTGATTGAACTAAATGGTTTCTGTCCAGATCTGATCTTGCCTTATTTTGGGCGTTATTGTTGATATTTTAAGGGTTTAAACGATTGAAAACGTTGCTAGCATGTTGGTGGAGGTGTGGTGAAAGTTTGGTGCGATTTGGGGTTCGTTTGGTTATCCTATGATCATATTTGTTTTGGGGTTGTCTTGCGGGATGTGTGGAGTATGGATTATAATTATAGTAAGTCACTTGAGGTTAGCTACCTTGTAATTTGTAGTAATTCCGTTGTGTTCGACAATTGTTTAGGCGGTGTTTTTGAGGAAGTACCTTTCGTGGACTTTTGACTCCATTGCTAGAGTTGTTGAGTGTTGAAGGTAAGAACGTTGACCCTCATAAGCTTGAGCTTCATTTCATATCATGAGAATCCTTCACGTTCATCTTGTTTCGATTCTTTGTTCATATTCTCTATTTTGATTATCTATCGCCTATTGTCATTGTTTATCTATTTTGATCACCTCTTGAGCATCTATTGACCTCCTACATTGATTTTGTTATTGATCATCTATTGATATTCCTGTTCCGGCTTTGGCCGTTTATAAATCAAGCTACTATGCGCGAATAATGTACTTAAGACGGATTAAAGATGTATCTATTTATACATATATAACTATACGTGTTGTATGATGTTTAACCACCTAGAGCAATTAACCTCTGATCAAGGTATATGTAGCTAGGCCGGAGATCAGCTACCGGTCTCCTAAATGACTTCCTCTTAGGGACTGTGCGTCCTACCGTCCCCCTAGGAGGGGTGTGCACACTCGGGTCTTTAGGATTGTTTTATTCTCGATGCTCTAGTGTTGGGTCGGCTTGGGGTAGGACCCTTGCGCAATAATTTATATAAAGAATGTTAAATAAGATTATTGTGGTGATGAACACCCCGTTCGCGCTCTACACGAACCGTGCTCTAAGCACGCGAGTCGTGCCCAATCTCTCGTTGTCTTGATTTCTTGGTGTGGTTTGTTCAGTTAATTGTAGCTACGCGCCATTTTAAGGCGCGTATCTTCTTTTTCTTTTGTTGCTCTCTTCTCTTACTCAGCCTGTGCTGACGTTCTTTCTGTTTGGGTTTGTCCCTACCCTATTTTGGGGCCTGTACCATTGTTATAATGGTGCAGTTGACAGGTCTTGAAGGTGATTGCTTGTCTACCTGAAGGTCAATGCATGACATGGGGAACTTTAGAATAATTCGTCAAACGTTTGGATTTTTAAGAACGATTGTAATTTATTTCTTCCGGTTTGTTTTTGGATTGTAAACTTAGCTACAAGTCTTCCGCTGACCATCGTTGTTTCTTTCAGAAGTTTGTTTTAATAAGCCTTGTCGTTGACTCGGTAGTCAACGACGGCATAACAGTCCTTTATTTTCTCATTTAAATTTGTCGAAAATTTAGGGTTGTTACATATTCGTTTTAGGTTTACTAATTCCTATTTTGGAAAGTTTTAGGCTACTTTCTTTTTTAGGGTCGTTTTCCTAATCGGGTAGTCTAGTGGGTAAAATTACCAAAAGACCCTTACTAAATCCCATCCTAATTCTACAATAAATAAAACAAAAGAAAAACAAAACCCTCACATCACTCACGTCGCACGAGAGAAGCGAGAGAAGAAAGAGAGAAAGAAAGGAGAAGAGAAGAAGAGGAGAAAGGGCAGTGCACGCACCCCGAGGCCGCCGCTAGCCGCCGCCGGCCGACCAACCGCCACCGTCGCCCCCTTTTTCCGCCTCTCTTGGTTTCCACACCAAGAGTTGTAAGTTTAAACCTTCCCTCTCATAATTTTCAGATTAGGGCTTGTTTAATATCATGTTATTTGAGGTTAAAACATGATTGTGTTGATGAATATTGCTTATTTAGATTACAATCATGCTTAATTATGGTTTTGGTGCATGAATTGTTGGATTTAGAATTAGGGTTCTTGTAATTATGAATTATGATGATTTGATGATGATTTTATGGGTGGATTTATGTGAAAGTTGGAGGAGATGTTTATTATGAGATGGGTAAACCATAGTCTTAATTTGGGAACGTTTTATGGTGTTTTGATTTATGAAAGTGTATTCTGTCCATTTCTGAATTTTGCCTAAATCGGATGTTTATGTTGTTGTTTTGGTGATTTAATGGTGATTTAATGTTGTTAGTATACTTGGGAAGGTGTTGTGCGAATTTGGTGTTGTTTGGAGGTCATTTGGGTATTTAAATCTAAAGTTAGAGTTACCTTGTTAGTATTATTAGGTTGATGGTTGGTAATTTGGTATTGTTGTTGGTTCTAGGTTGTGTGTTCGAGGAAGTACCGTTCTAAGTCTTGAATCGATCTTTGAAACTGTGCGAGTAAGGTAAGAACGTTGATCATGACCCTTTGGCTAACCTCTACTCTCGTTTGATTCACCATCATGTTTATTCGTATGATCGCCTTACCTTTGGTTTATTCGCTCAATCTTGATTATTGCTTCGCCTATATCTACTTCATATCATGAGCGTATTATTGTTCGAATTGCTAACCATTTCGCAGCCCTTCGGCTTCCACTATTTTCGGCCACTCGGCCCTTTTGTTGCTCTCGGCCCCTCGGCCTCTTGTTGCGTACGCGCCACTCGGCCTCTCGGCCGGGTGGTCTCTCTTTTGATTGCTTTGTTTCGGCTTGAGCTTGTTTTGTTGTCTATCAATTGTGATCGATCCGTTTTGTATTATCAAATAATGTATCATTGGATAATGAATCTAAAACGGATGAAAAGAAAAGTATGATAATGTTTACCACCTAGAGTAAGGTGACACGGCCGAACCGGTCACCTCTGTACCTAGTAATAAGGGAGTCTAGGTCGGATTAGCTACCGACCTCCTAATAGGCTTACCTCCTAGAGGCTTCGCATCCTACCCGACCCTCTAGTGAGGGGTGTGCACACTTCAAGACTTTAGGATCTGTTTTGGGTACTCTAGCTCGCGTTGGATTGAGATTGTGGTGGCTGTGGGGTAGGAGCCCAGCCTTGACTAAACTCGTGTTATGTAACGAGGCTGATGGACCTCGTAGTGATATGGTGATTATCACATCGTTCTTTTGATTATAACGTTCGTCTGTTATTTGTTAGCTACGCGCCTCAAGGCGCGTATCTTCTGTTTTCTTGTATTTTCTGTGATTTCTTACTCAGCCTATATGCTGACGTTCTACATTTGGTTTGTTCCCTACCATATTCTGGGGCCTACGTCATTCTCGATGGCGTAGTTGACAGGTCTTGATGCTTGGATGCTTGCTTGCGGAGTCGAGTCGCATGGTTGGGGATTCACAAACATTTATTGAGTTTTCATTTCATTTGGATTATGTATTTGAGATTTCGGTTTTGAAAAATGTAGTTCGACTTTGTTTAAGACTTCCGTTGTTTCTTTCTCGTTTAGTTATTGTAATCGAATTCTCTTGCCTAGCGATAGACTTGGTAGTTAATTGCGGCGTGACAATTCTAAATTATCTCTATTTATGGAACGTTAAAATTTAGAGTTGTTACAGATTTGACATGGTCTCATAAGCCACAAGTTAGCCAAAGCTGTTTTACTAATTAATTTGCAATAGGCATGTTGGTTTTCAGTGAAAAGAGCAAATACATGTATGGGAAAGTAACAACTCAATTCTTAATCAATAAAACAGACAACGACAAAGACAAGGTGCCCTAAAGAACTAAAAAAAACGATTGATGATGGAAACAACATAGACCAGAATGAAGAACGCCATACATACAAAGAATTTTTTTTTATTTGGCTAGAAATTTGCCTGTTATGTAGCCAATTTCAATTATCGCTTTGAACTCCACATACTTATCATTTTGAGAATCATACTATACCCAAATTTAGACATAACTTACGTCATTAAGGCCCTTATAAACAAACCACATCGAGATCAAATTAACAGCTTACATAAAAGCTTCGACTTTGTTCATAAAAGAGGACCCCATCACCCTTCAAAATGACCAGAGAAGAACTAGATTACAAGTGGAAACATTCCTAAAAGATGTATACCTTTATTTTCCCGTAGATATTCACAACATTATTTTATATTATTTTAAATTCATAAATCTCTATCTTAGTTCATGATATAATAAAAGATAAAATTTCAAAACATTACTCAGTTTCACATTTCTACGAACTCTAACTCATGAGAAAATGAGTATGGTAGCCATAAGATGAAACATTTTTTACCTACGCACTTCAGATTTAACACACCCAGAACCCCAAAATTATCTGTCAATTGAAAAAAAAAAAAACATGGAAATAAAGGAGATGGTTCAGAAATTACATACATGTGGAAAAAATGGGATAAAATCACAACAATCGACATTGTAACAAATTATCAAAAAAACCCATAACAAATAAATGGGAAATATAAGAAACAAGAACGGAAATGTGGGTGCGAAAAGATCGAGCTTACGTTTTAGTGGTCAGATATGAGAAACCTAAGATCTCGAACCTCAAGATGTGTTTATAATCTGCAAAACAAGGTAAGCAAAAAATTAAGTGAATTGAATCACTAAAAAAATTAAAACACTAAATCAGTAAATAAACCCTATAAATCGACCAGCAAATAATCAAACAAAATGGAAGAGAAAAAAGAAAAACCTTGGAATCAATTAAAAATCAATCGATCAAAAACTAAAAACCCTAAAAATAAGATTAAAAGACTCAAACAAAAACCCATGAATCAGAGGAAATACAATCCAATCAAAGAACCTGATAAAAATAACAAATTAACAAATTAGCAGATACTCCACTTAGCCAACCAAATAAAGGTGTGGTCTTCTTAGTGGTGTCATGAGACATATACATGACACTATGACACTAACAAGTAACAAGTACTCTTTTTGTGTTTGTGCAAGAGCGAGATTATATTTTGGAATTGGTTTATATTTGCGGGGTATGACTTTGCTAGAGTAAGGATAGCAAATTTAAGTCTAGGAATTTTGTGAAATCAAATTATCTCCCCATTAAGTCATACAAATACCAAATGAATACAGTAAATTGTAACAAAACTTTGTCCCACATTGGAACAAATGAGGTTGATGTAGGAAAAACTGCTTATAAGAGTAAAGCTCACTCCCTTACTTTTCTGAAAATTGACAATGCTTGTTAGTGAGCTTAATTGCTTGGCCGTGTTGCAACTAGACCTGTGCAATGAGTAGGACTGCATAAGCCCGTCCAATATAATTGTTACCCAGTCCACCCACATACATAATGTGTAGGGCTCAAATATAGTAGGCTCATATGACTCTTTACTGGGTTGGGTAATGACAACTCATTCAACCCTTCAAGAATTAAAAAAAAATACATATTAAAAGTAAATAAAAATATCATACAAACCCAAATCTCTTTTTTATTTTCTCTTTCCTCTCCCATGCCTCTCTCGCCACCATGGCCACCGCACCAACCACCATGTGAACGACCAATAACGCCACTGTCTGAAACACCCTCTTCCTGCGACTCCACGACGGCAACCGTATCCCCGCGCCGCCGCCTTCATTGTCTTTCGGGACATCTTCCTCTCATTTTCTCTCTCCTTTCTTATTCCTTTCCCTAACCATTAACCCACTCAGAAATGCTTCCTCACTCGTCGCCCTTCCCCATCGACCCCACGGAGGTTGCCCGATGCCGTCAAAATTGACCAAATATGAGGGGAGAGAAAAAATTGAGAAAGCGAAAATGGAGGAAGAGGGAGAAATGGTGTCGCAGGAATAGGGGGGATGGAATAGCCGTTCGAATGCGGGGGAATGGGGTGGCGGCTGGAGTGGTTCGTGGTGATCGACGATGGAAGTGGTGGCGGCTGGGGTGGTTCGTGGTGGTCGGGTTTGGATGGGGGAGGAGAGAGAAAAAGGGTAGGCTCACCACCACTTGGGTATGTTGGTTGGTATTGAACTAAAAAGTCTATGGGTTGCCCAATCCAGCCCGTTATTAAATAACCCAACCCAGCCCATAATTTATAGAATGAGAATAATCTCAATCCGGTCCATTATGAGCCCAGCCCGAACCCAACCCACCCATTATTTTTCATCTTTGTACTTCAAGATTGTGTACATCTTTGTATTATTTTACATATTTATACTTCCAAATACTATAAATATTAGCAAAACTATATGAAAATAATTTGGTAAGTAAATTTACATTCTTTTAACAAAGAATATACAAAATTGTACTTAAATAGTTAAATACGTGAAATTAGGGTAAATGTACATCAATTTCTATTTTATAGTACACAACCTGAGAAACGAGAGCACGTACTATCGGGTGTATGCAATAATTTTCCGGAACTCATTGTTTATGAGCCATTGGATTGTGGCCAGATGTAGGGCAGAGCATTTTCGGATATCCGATCCTAAAATGAGGTTCGGATCGGATATTCGAATCCGAAAACCAAAATTTTTAGTATCCGATATCCGATCCGATAAGGTTCGGATATCCGATTTTAGTATCCAAACCATTTCGGATCGGATATAGCGGATATCTGATATTATCCGAGAAGATGACAGAGCTTAAACAAACCCAACGAAACACAACCCGGCCCATAACAGCCCAAAAAGAAAAATGTGATCCAATCGATAGTGGCCAGACCACCTATACAATCACAACTGAATTTAGGCCTTGCGAAAGCAGGCCCACTTATTTCCGTCAAAGGGCAATTGCAACACAACAATAGCCATGCAATTTATAATGAAATTATACCCCCAGGTTGCATCTCACGTCCGATGTGGGACGAAATTAGTTTCCAGTTTTCCACTACCTAAGCCAATGTGACCTGCTATGTTCGACGTTACATTTGCACCACTTGTGTGCGTAATTTGGGAATACTCATGAAAGAACTATTGTAGATCTTGTTTCTAACTTTACATATACACTTGTTTCGACTTATTTCGACTTTGTATGTGACAGTTATGGACATAGTACGATCATGGGTTGCACATAAAAAAAAAAAAAAAAAACTTTCCGTAACCTTGGCCGACTAGCTAACTTCTAACCTAGATTTAGACGAGCAGGGTACATAATAATATAATATGGGGACGGGCGTGAAATACTTGTATATCACGTTTCTACCTTTCCGTGTACGCTTGTTTCGTCCCATTTGGACTTTTTTGTATGTGAAAGTTATGATTAGTATACGAACATCACACATGAAACCGATGTGTTAGTTAATACTCACATATCGTTTAGTTACGATCAAAATCGAAAAGAATTATATAAGTGAGTCACTTAAGAGCTATAATCTTTTTAAACAAGATGCTACAACTCAATTTGACTCGAACATTTCGTGGCTCGTCATATATTAAACAAGGCTTGACCAACCCAAAATCGACAAGGCTGGTTCGATTCCTATCTCGATAATTATATAATCTTAACTCAGATGAGTAGGGTACCTTAATCCACAAAAAATGCATGGACGTGATTTGTTGGAGGCTACGTTATATAATGTACACTAGATAAGTAGATAACAAGGCACATCATGGGATTTCATTTTATTTTTAATTGATCATAATAATAGTTGGTAATTGAGGTGTACGTACGTTGTTGATAAAGTTCTATGCCATAATACTTAGAAAATAGTTATACTTAGAAAATTGTTAATGATATGGTAGTTTATATGCCATAATACATGTAAAATACATCGCAAAGGATGAAAGAAGTAGCTAGTTAATCACTTGTACAAACAAAATATCTAGGAGTAAGATTTTTAGTAAGTTCAATTCGTATAATGACGATAACTTTCACATAAGAAAACCAAAATGATCGAACAAATTAACTACAAAAAGGTGGAAACAAGATCTACAAGATTTATCTATAGTGTTTTTCGCAAAGTATATATCAAACTAGTCAAAATTGCCGGTCGAATACAGAAGGTTGGATACCTTGGTTAGTTGTAACTACAATCCTTGTTATAACCATAATTTTCACATTCGATGCTCAAATGGGTTGAAACAAGTGTCTATGGAAAGTTGGGAACGAGATATACAAAAGTTATGTTATGAGTTTTTACAAATTAGTAGCCAAATTTGTCGTAATCGGAGCTCGAAGTTGGCTGTTGAACAATGGCCGGGAAGCATTACATGCATTGTGGATTTGTCCCACATCGAAAAAATGTGGGAGGTGGGGGGAAGCCTTCTTCTATAAATAAGCTGCCTCTTTGTTAGAATCGATAGCTTTGGGCGTTGCCTCGCCATCAAAGGTACAGGGCTTGAAATGTACGAAATTTAAATCGGCCCATTTGTCCGAGAGTCCAATCCATAGCCATTTTCAGCATTGGGCCTAATGATGCCAGACCTGGTGAAGCCTTTAGGCTGAAGTTAGAAAAGCATTGACAACCAAACTAACAAATTATGGTTTGGCAATTTTTTTTTTTTTTTTGTAATTAAGAAAGATCAAATAATTGGATCGGATAGCGGATATTCGGATCGGATATCCAATATCCGATATCCGAATCCGAGAATGTTTCGGATATTCGGATATCCGCAAATTTTGCGATAACTATCCGAATGTTATCCGATATCCGAAAATTTCAGATACGGATATCCGATCCGAACGCTTTATCGGATCGGTTATCCGAATTTTCGGATCAAATATCGGATCAAATATTTGGATAATCGGATAATCGGATATTTTGCTCAGCCCTAGCCAGATGATTAAGTCTCAACCATTGAGAGAAACTGAAGAGGATCCTAATTGGCGTAAAACTGTCCTAGGTGGTGGTGGTGGAGCCGTGACAACAACGGTAAACCCAACTCACATCATCTGCTCATACTCGTTTTCTACGCATTTTTTGCTCTCCTTTTTTGGCCACATTTTGTTTCCCTCTTTTCCACTTTTTTTTTTTTTTTTTTTTGTTTATAATAAAACTTCGTTAATACACCAGCGGCTTGCCCTTCAATCTCCCATCACCTTTTTTGGCCACATTTTGTTTCCCTCTTTTCCACTTTGTTTTTTTTTTTTGTTTATAATAAAACTTCGTTAACACACCAGCGGCTTGCCCTTCAATCTCCCATCACTCCCAATTTGTTTCTTCAGGTATTATTCTTCGATTCATATTCATTTCATGCACAATTTCCCATCAATTTTTGAGTTGTTCATACAATATTTGGGGAAGAAAAATGGCTACTTTTGTGTTCTTCACAAATTTTGATTTTGTGATTATGTGCTAATTTTGATGGAATAAAAGGTGGGTTTTGTAGTTTAGAGCTTTTTATGATGTGGGTTCTTCAATTTTAGGTCTCTAATTGTAGCTGCATGCACTTTCCTGTAATTCTTAATCCTTGGTAATTCGTTTTCGCCTGGATTTTTGTTTTTCTCTTGTTAGTTTCAGGAGAAATTTCGCGAACTCAACTGAACTAAATTTATTATTTGTGAATTATCTTGTATTTTTGAACCTGTATGTTTCGATTTTTTTCTTATAGAGCTTTTTCGTCAAGTTAACTGAATTTCTGAATTTTTAGTACTCCCATACTAGGTTGTCCTGCAATTACACAGGCAGTTTGAAGTACGGATTATTGGGGGCGTATTGTTGACTCTTTCATACTGTTGGTTTTGTTGTCAATACGTGCATTTCTTTATATTTTGACTCCTGGTTTAGTTTTCAAAAAACCTATGAGGTTTGATGAGTACATGACGTACCTGTAGTATATCTGGCATCTTGGATGAATTGACTAAGCAGAAAATATCTGATTGTGGAGAATATTTCAAACATTGGGTTTAAATGATAAAGAGAGAAGCTTATTTATGGTATGAATATTTTTGCGACAGTTCTAGGCACTAATGCTAGATTACCTGGTCCTGTCAAAGCTGATTGTAACCCGAAGTTGTCTTAGAAAGCCGTCCTTCGCCACATAAATTTGATTCACTTGCAGCCAGTTTGTAATATTGGGAAATGGTGAAGTGTGCCAAAAGGCAGTTATTTAGCTTCAGGTCAAAGTAGCTGTTTGTAGCTGGAATGATCTTGGTAAGAAGTCAAAGAAAGAGAGAATCGCTCGAACTATAGATTTCTGGATTTGACCTTTAACTGCTGGATGTAGACCAGCTTATAGCCACTTTTAATATCAAGTAGACCTTTCTGATAATGTGAATTGTTTTGGGGTTATGATGTACTTGTCGATAATAGAATTCAATGTTGTAAACCCTTTCTTGAAAGAAAGAATAATAACCTGTTTTTTTTTTGGAGATTGAAGTTAGCCGGTGTTCCTCTCGGCACTCCACCTCAAGTTCCTCTCTAATTTCCATCTTCACCGCCCTTTTCGTTGTCTTCTCAATTGTAGAATATACTAATCTGTCTTCATCTGACTTGTCCAACAGTGCAAGTATGATAATATAGCATATTTGTTGATCTCAGAACCACTGTGCCTTTCTTTTGAGTGAAATTATCTTTGTAGAAGGAGATTCTGGTCATCATTACTGTGTCTTGGCTAGTGAAAAGCATGTACCTTGGGACGGTCTGTATAAGGTGTGAAAGATCAAAATTAGTGAAGTTCTGCCTTTTCAATCCTGATTTTGTTCCTAGAAGTTGAAAGTGTAAATGTAGTTCAAGTGAATGATAAGGGAGATGGTTTTCTTAGAAATCCCAGTGGCCTACTCGGACTCATTGTGTTTTTAGCATAGGGGTATTACGACGTACATTCGAATCACCTCTTACCTTGCCATAGCCAGGACCCTTAGGGGTGATTTTGTTGCTGTTGTGGCTACTCAGCCTTTGCCATCACTAGGTTCGACCACTCCGTGTAAGGGGGTTGATGAACGTGCTATCTTTTTGAGAGAATAAATGAGAGCTTTTTTCATGCTAGGAGATCACAGAGATCATATACTCGGTTTACTTCAGGTAAAGTAATTCAAATAGAGGAATTAGAAAATTTGATGTGTGAGATAAAGTTTGTGGAAAGTTGTATCAAATGTTAAGAGTCCTTAATAGGAATGAGAATTTAGATTCCCAATGTGGCTCTACTTTGAGGCGTTTGTGTCCTGAAATTGACTCTTAATGTCTCTTCTTGAGAATTCTTTTGCCTCTAAATTAAAGCAACAATTAGTTTCACACTTTCACTATTCTCCCTTTCTCTGTATTACGGGTTCCTCTTACTGAACTATTATACTAAAGCTAACTAACTTTGATTGCAGGCTGTTTATATCTTTTGACAGAAATGGCCGACCTTGATGATATTGGACTCTCTGCTGCAATAAACCTTTTATCTGTATTAGCTTTTTTGATTGCTTTTGCTATATTACGTCTTCAACCTATAAATGACAGAGTCTACTTTCCCAAATGGTATCTGAAAGGACTCAGAGCTAGTCCAACCCATCCTAAAGGATCTGTAACCAAGGTTGTCAACTTGGATTTTAGAATGTACTTGCGGTTTCTAAAGTGGATACCAGAGGCACTGAGAATGCCAGAACCAGAGCTCATAGAACATGCGGGTCTTGATTCCGTGGTGTATATTAGAATTTACCTTCTGGGGTATGTTCCTGAACTCTGTAATTATTTTAAAACTGCATATGAGGATCAAGGTTGGTCTAGAGGTTAGAAAGTTAACCTGCCTGGGAGATTGTACCAGGTTCAAAAAATAATTAAATAAAAGAAATGTAAAGGTGCATATGCTGGTTGTGGCGTGAAAATTCGTTTGTCAAATTTGGTGGATAATTGGCCTTACATTGAAGCTAGCTGTCTCTGGATGTCTGAAACTAAGTATTGCACTCACATGCAAGGATTTTGTTCCTTAATTCAGAGTTTCAGATGGTCTAATTCACAGTGGTTGCATATGTTGCCGGTGTTCTCTGCTTTTGGCCGTATGATTTTGTTGCATGTTTTTATTAGTGCTGTCAAAGTTATTGTCTTTGTGTGCATCTACTAGCTGGCTAAATTTGAGGCGGCTGGGCCAGGCCACTACGTTTTGGCAACGTGTAAACAGGCACTGGTTCATATTTGCTGTTATTTTTCAGATACTCTTAGAATGGTTGAGAAGGATTCTTCATTAACCTCCTTTCGCCGTTTACTTGTTCACAATTTTGATTAATGCTGTTAATGTTAGTCATTCTTCTTAGCATTTACGGCCCTTCTTTCAATGTTATTTGAGGTTACTATTGCGTTCTTTACATTGCTGTTTATTAGAAGTTAGTAAGCATAGATAATTATATGTATCCTTTACTGATGTGAATTTAGTAACACTTCTTTGCAGCTTGAAAATATTTGCTCCAATCATGGCAGTTGCATTTGCAGTTCTTCTTCCTGTTAATTGGACCGGAAAGATGTTGGAAGGTTCTGGTCTGACATTCAGCAAAATTGACAAATTATCGATTTCCAATATTCCCTTTGGATCAAATAGGTGAGAACTTTTTACCGGCGCGGAAAACCAATATCTGATCAGCGAGCCTGTTCTCACCATTTTCCACTTTTTTCTTTTTCATTTTTTCCTGGTTTGGAAAAAAATGAATTTACATCATCAAGTAGCTTATATTTTTGGAAACAGTGTAAGATGCTTTTCTTCTGTCTCTTCACCCCATTGACCCTGTTTATTGATAGTAAAGATAGGATATCATTAAAATTAAAAGGACACCAAGGGGGTGACTCCCATATACAAGAAGACACCTAAAGGGCTGACACCCATGTACAAAAGAGTGCTAATCAAGCTCTAGTACTATCACGAGAAATTTTATCCACAAAAAGAATGAAGTTCACGTGTTGGTGGGAATGTAACACTCGACTCCAACTGTACAACATCCTCAAAAACCTAAGTTCTGCAGGACTGTCCTGATTTCCTATCTCTTGTCTTTCCGTATGACTATCTTGTACAAATGCAATAAAAGACGAGAGTCATTATTAGCTGCTGCATGTGAGAGACCTTGATGTCTGTAGACAAAAGAGTCATAGGCAATTTAAGTTGATTGATAACACTGTGTCAAATCAATTTAAGGATGATCTCAGTAGGAACAGTGTCTTAAAATGGACTACTGTGATACGCTTAGAGTGTCTGGCCTTAGTTTAGGCACACCTCAGCTGTGAGGCGCAAGTGCTGGCGCCTCAGCCTTGGTGAGGCGATGTAGGTTTCAAGAAGGCGCACCAAAGAGCAGTGAGGCGCAGGCACAAAGACGCACCTGAGGTGCACGACCATGCCATTTCCACTTTTTCTTCTCCGATATCTTTACTTCTACCCTTCCCTTTGCCCCTTAATGTGTAATTGCTACTTCTTTAAATATTGGCCCTTTTAAAAACCAAAAAGGGTAATCTCTTTCAACATATTATTTTGAAAATCGAGGTTTGTTTGCTAAAGGAAAGCGCCTCGCTTCGCCTCTTGCCTCCTTGCCTCAGGCTCTCATCACCTTGGTGCGCCTCGCATTTTTAAAAAGTAAGTATCTGGCTAACAAATTGGAGATTTTGGAGCCTTCAAAATGTTGTATCTCTATTTGGAGAAGTTAAGTGTTCACTTCTTCTGCAGACAATATAGATATAGCCTGATGAAAAAAATTTAAGAAAGTTCTTAGTGAATTCTAATCAGCTGGCAAAACTGGTGGCACCAGACTTCATGAGATGGAGTGAGTTTTGCAAGGATAAAGTTATTAAATAATGTAGACAATGAGAAAGGGAAGCTAATGTGCTGCGTAACAATAATAGGAAAAGTTGAATATAAAAACCCTTGACAACAGTATGCTGAAATACATGCTGAATAATCTCTGTAAATGTATGTTGGTAGTATGAACTGGACAAAGCTATCTCAAAGGTGTTTCTTTAGGGTGTGCATCTTAAAGAGGGAGTAGTTTACTTGGATGTAATCATATGAAGCTTTCTAACTGGCTAGGTGAGGTGATTGCAGGTTATAAGCATAAACTATCGTGGCATTGGTGTTTACCATTTCTCTTTAGGATGTTAGCATGCCGTATTCTAAATTGTTACTGTGTGATTCACCTGTGTCTTTTTTTTTTGTGAGGATGTTTGCCTGCCATATTCTAAATTGTCACTGTGTAATTCACCTTTTTTTTTTTTTTTTTTTTCCAGATTTTGGGCACATCTTGCTATGGCGTATGCATCTACTTTTTGGACATGTTACATGCTCTACAAAGAATACAAGATAATAACGACTTTGAGGTTGGAATATATCGCTTCAGCAGATCGGCATCCGGACCAATTTTCAGTAAGACCTCTTAACAAACAATACCTACCTCTCTCGTCAACCTCCCAAATCTTCCAGGCCCCTTATTGTCAATCTTCCCTAATAAGAAATAAGTACAAGCTAATAAGGACAAACCATGAGGTTGCAATGGATACATCTTGTGTATTATTAACATGAAAATAACATGCAACAAGTCGTACTGTACTAGTCTTTGGATGTAGTCCTCTGGATTGAATGTAATCTTCTTTCAGGTTCTTGTTAGAAATGTACCTCCAGATGCCGATGAATCTGTTAGTGAGCACGTCGAACACTTCTTTTGTGTGAATCATCCTGATCATTATCTGTTACATCAGGTATGTTGTATTCTTTTCGATTGGAGAACACATTAAAATCTGTGAATTATAAATTACTTGGTGTTGGTTCCTGGGGGCACTATTTCAATTGGGTTTACTAGTTTTAGGAGTACGCCTGTTCTTACGTTTTTGTTTTGTTTACTTCAACTCTATTTTTAGTTCTTTTTGGAATAGAAAATCCTCTATTTGGATAGATGAATATTCAATATTAGCTAAGGGGTCCTAGAGTGCAAACAATTACAAAGAAGTCCAATTGTGTTAGAATAATTACCCTCAAGATCTGTTTGTGTTTCTTTTAAATGTGATTGTTTTCTGTTGATCTATGCTCTTCTAGATAGGTTATCTCTTAATCTTTTAATATTTGGGGCCTAAAGTCTCTGAAGGACAGCACCGATTTAGTCCTGGCAAACAGGTCGGGTTGACCCAACTCGACCCAGGTCGCCATATAAACGGGTTAGATATCCTCTGACCTGAACCTGACCTGTTTACTAAACGGGTCAAGAAGTTGCAAACTGAACCCGACCTGCCTTGTAAATGGGTGACCTGACCCAACCCGTCAACCCATTTAAATTGGTTTTAAACGGGTCAAATGGGTCAACCCGACCTGACAACCCATTAAGCAACCCAAATTGACCCATTTTTTACCCATTTAGGTGAATTTTTCTTTTTTGGCCCGGGTAAATGGGTCAACCCGGGTTAGACCTGACCCATTTTTGACCTGTTTATGTAAACGGGTCAGATCGGATTATTTTCAGGTTGAAAGTTTGAACCTGAACCCGACCTATTTATCTAAACGGGTTGGATAGGTCAACCCAATTAGCTAATCAGGTTAGAAATCATTGACCCAAACCTACGCTAAACCGGTCATTTTCTGGTCGGGTTGATTTTTGCCAGCTCTACTTTGATTGCTCTTTGCTTTTGCCTTTGCTCATCATTTATTTCAAAATGATTAGGCATGTTATATATTAGGTTTAAGCTTGACGTAATGAGCTAACGGAGTCGTTTGTAAGGTGACATAGCTGAGTTGTTCCACCAAGTTCCATATCCTCATAGGGAGCATTAAGATATATGAGTGGCAAAGGAATTGACATCCTCCATGTTTAAGGAAGGAGGTTTGTACTGGATCTGTGTTCTTCATAGTGGCAATTATGTAATTGTTTTTCTCTTAGGATCTTGCAGAGTTGCAATTATGGTCTCTCCGTTTACATGAAGGTATAAGGAAGCGATAGAGATTGATATTACCAGAAGGACGCTAGGCAGAAGCTAGAAGGACGCTGGGCAAATGAAGTCTCCTGTTATCAGTGGAAAATCTGTTAAATTTTATATGGTAGCTTCTGTTTTGGTAATACGCATATTTGTGTTGCTTTATATGTGAGCAGAATAACTGGAGAAAAGCAGAGGATATTCTGCAATTCTGGGAAAAGCAGGGTCACCCGACCTTATTTTTCAGATAACAGATTCTGTGCAGTTCCTGGGAGTTAAGACCGAAAAACATAACTTATTAGTGGCAGGCCTTCTGTGTTTGCACAAACTCGGTCCAAACATAATACATATATACTGAAATGGCGGCAGTCGTCTTTAGGTGCATCCACTGGTTATAAGGCAGTTTATGTAGCTCCTTTTCCCCTGTGAGACGTGTCACAGAGGTCTGCGAAATATATGGTTGGTTCGCCACAATTCTGCTAGTTGCCCGCGACATTTGCCAGTGAACATCCTACATCCAACCAGAACCAAAACTTCTCCAGGAATTAAAAACCCAGGTAGGGCGAATTCGGGTTGTTTGGAGATAGAATTATAAGCGTTTGTCTAGAACAGTGCACTTAGGCTCTGAAAGTTGGACATTTGCGTGGAATTAACCATAGGCAACTCATACGAAGATGAAAGAGCATAGAGAGCTGATGGGAGGCATTCTGCTGCCCATAAGAATGGAAGATTAAGATGCTAACAAGAGGGAATTGGTTATGGACTTGCTTTGTTTTCTTAACACGCTCTTGTTCATAGGGACTTAGAGATAGTAATATACATAATACATGTGTTGCCTATACATTTTTTCTTCAACACATGATGGTTATGATGGTGAAGGTATAAAGGGGTATGCAGGCAATTGATAACCCTAGAATGAGCGAGATTCGATCAATCTTTTTGGGACAGAATGAGTATGCTGAAAACTCTTTGAATTCCTTATTAAATTTAAATAGTTGAATATGAAATGGCATGCATTTTGTTGTGTAAATGCATGTTCTAAATGCACGGAGAGTTCTAGATCTTGTACTCCTACAGGACTCTAGAAGACTAGAACTAGTTTGGTCCAATAACTAGGTTCCTTAAGTTGTGTTGAGATAGGTAGTAGCCACCCACAACAAAGAGTAGTGTTGTGTGATGTTTCTCCATCTAAGTTCCTTGGAGTCAGAGGGTGTACTGGTGTTCTAGGTGGGTACTTGTGTGAGGGCAAGTTTAAAGTAAAGTTGTGCATGGAGTAGGCTTACGCCGAACCACTCTATTTTGTGTGTGTGTGTGTGTGTGTGTGACACTTTAGTAACTAGGCTTTTTTCATGATTGATTCTCTGTTGTAACCAATTACTAAGGGCTTCTTTACTCTGTGCTGGAATATGTGGGAGTGCTTGGATTTTTTCATTTCATGTTATTTTATTGTGAATCGTATTTAGTTTTTAACCTTTTTTTTAATCTAATCGACCTGACTGCTGATTGCTGTTTGCCTTCATTTCCATAATTGATATTATAGGTGGTGTACGATGCCAACAAACTAGCGGATTTGGTTGAGAAGAAAAAGAGCATGAAAAATTGGCTCATTTACTATCAAAATAAGTACGAGAGAAAACCTTCCAGAAAGCCCACTGTCAAGGTATTCTCCAGCTAAGTTCATTCAGTTTGAGGACCCTATTGGTGAAATCTCTTTTTTGAAGTGTACTTAAAATGTTCTTGTTCTATAGAACCTGGATACTCCGTCCTCTGGCCTTACGCCTCCGTACCTGTCTGGACATTTATTCAATAGCTTAGGTAAATATGATTACTTTGTTCTGATCCTTGGAAAATGGTAGGAATGCATGATTATGCTCAAGTATACGTGTGTGGGATACTGCTAATGGGTCGTCATGTTATATTTGTTGTCTATAATGCTACTAATATCAGCTTATAGACAGGTTTTTGGGGTCTTTGGGGCGCTCGTGTGGATGCAATTGATTATTACATCAAGGAGATTGAGAAGCTTAGTGAACAAGTAAGTGGGCTCTCTACAAATTTACGTCAATTCCTTCACCTAATATCTTGCTGTCTCATGTCTTTTATTTTATTTTATCATTGTTATTATTATTTTATTATGATCTTCTAATTTCATCTGGTAAATTGGAACAGTATGACCCTACTCTCAGTGGTGTCCCTAGTTCTGATAAATTGAGATTTTTATTTATCTATGAAGTTACCTTTCTCATGAATGACAATTGTGTGCATGTGTGACATGAACTTCCTTCTTTGGATATTTGCTAGAACTGAATCTGGGCATAAGCTTATAGTAGTTAGAATAGGGAATCAACATTGGTGTAGACTAATGGACTGCTTACTCTTGGCATCCATGGAGGCCTACCAGGCTAGGCCAATGCTTTATCAGCGTCATATTGACCTACCAAACATTGATCCAATAATGAATTCTCCTATGTGACCAAGTAATAAGTGGTGACTGAGATTTCTAGGATACTGAGATCCTGTTTAGTCCTGTGAAAAAAGGATTTTCCGTGACATTAATTTGTGACGTTAATTTTGTTCAGTAATCTGTTGTTGATTTGATATAGGAGGCGGCAGAAAGAGAGAAAGTAATAAGTGACCCAGAAGCTATATTACCAGCTGCGTTTGTCTCTTTTAAAAGTCGATGGGGAGCTGCTGTTTGTGCTCAAACTCAGCAATCAAGAAATCCTACAATATGGTTGACAGAGTGGGCTCCTGAACCAAGTGATGTTTACTGGAATAATCTGGCGATACCTTATGTTGAACTTAATATTCGAAAGCTGCTCATGGCTGTTGCACTTTTCTTCCTCATATTTTTTTTCATGGTCCCAATAACATTTGTGCAATCAATAGCCAATATCGATGGGATTGAGAAGGTTTTCCCCTTTCTGAAGCATTGGATTGATGGAAAGTAAGTCATTTATTGCTGTCGATTATGTTCTATTCTTATTTCTTTTTTTCTTTTTTTATTCATTTTCTATTAGTGGGGGCGCAGGCCTTCCGTTGTGGTGTTATATGAGTTTTCTATAATATGCTTGGATATATGAACATGTTGAGCATTTTCCATTTCCACTGGAGCCAAAGACTAATTATTCTTTGGCTTTGGGATATAATGGAATAAAGCAAAATGACTCGTAAAACTGCCTGTGCTTCTTATTTTGGGAAGTAGCAGTCAGTTGGTGCGATTCTCGAATCAATTTTCATTTTGGGTCTTCCGTGCGCAGTCTCTCTTTGTTTCAATACGGGTAAGGCTTGCGTGCATCGGACCCCTCCTTACCCCGCCTTATGGCGGGAGCCTTTAAGGCACTGGGGTAAAGATGTTGTTGTTGTTGTATATGAACATGTTGAGCCAAGTCATATCAGCTTTCACCCAGTAAATATATGGTGAAGTTTGTATCTATTATCATAGTGTTATATTTTGCGCTGAATTTTACATGAAATGACGTACATTGAAATTTCTAAATGTAATGACCCCCCGGAACTTGGTAGGTCTGGTAGATTTATTGCTGTTACTTTACACATTTGAAGAAGTTAGTACAGCACTACCTAGTGGTCAACTCAAGCCTTTTAGAAATGTCACTGTTTTACTTTCGGGGAATGTACATTTCCACCTTTTTGTCTATCCCGACAGTAGTTTTCAATACTTCTCTTACTGTGTTTTATTTTATAGTTTTTTAACCAACTCTGTTAAGCTTTGCTTTAGACACCAATTTCTACATATATTTTTCTTTTCTTTTCTTTTGAAGGGAATTTTCAAACATATTGTTGGTACGATATTGAGATTAGGGGCCCAAATCAATCAAAAGAGCTTCTTGTTACCCTAATGGTGTGCCTTGTTGTAGGGAATTGTTTCGATTGCATTAGAACCCATAGGAAGGGGAAAATCCTTAGGTAACCGTACAAATCTAAAGCTAGCCCACTATTTGGGCCTTCTAAGAGAATTCTTTGGATGTTGTGAAAATCAATAAGAAGTCCATATTCTTAAGACATAATAAGAGCTCCTTTGTATGAGTGCGGGAAGTCATAATTTGTAGGAAGTTAATAAAATGACATTATTAATGTATAAAGAAAATTGTTTGGCTATACAAGGTAAGCAACTTCCTACATTCTGATTCCTGGCTACAATCGTGGCATCGAAATCATTCGCCAAATTTGAATTTCATGGAAAACATAGTTTCCTATGCTATTTCGTGGTAAGTGATTTCCTACATTCTCATTCTTCACTTGAGTTTCACGCTCATTTTTTCATTTCTTTATGTTTCCTTATTGAAGTTGCAATTACAAATCTACCCTTGTTCATTTCCACTCACCCCTACGAACCACCTTGACCACCTAGGTGCATTCACCTTCCGGCCACCATGAGCATATCCGACACATCGACAACCTTTTTTAAGACCACCACTGACCTCAACTGACCACCTTCACTCCTTGTTAGACTTACCCAAAATCAATTTGCTACAGACGGTCCTGTCCAGACAACCAATCCTTAATCAAGTACCTAGAGCCAATCCATCCCGTTTCGTATGTCTTACCCACCCCTCACAACACTTGCTACCCGAGCCTCTCCCTCCAACACCCACAATTGGCCTTAAATTCCAATTCTTGGTCTTGTTTGTTGAGTGATTAGTATGGTTTTGTAGGTCAGATGATATGCTCCAATAGTGTTGTAAGGGAGGCAAAGTACAAAAAGAAAAAAATTAAGAAGTGGTGGGAGTACTACTTTTTCTTTTGATTTTATTGTAAGACTTGTTCTGTTAAAGTTGCCCTCATTTTGATAGATTTGGAGGGGAGGGGAGGAGAGGGAGGGGGTGGAGGGAAAAGAAAGGAGTGGAAAGGGGAGGAAGTGGAGGGGGAAAGGCAAAGAAGAGGGTAGGGGAAGGGGAGGGAGGAACAATCTCTTGTTTGGTTGACATATTAATGGGATGGGGAAGGTTAAGGGAGTGGTTTGCAAGAATAAATCTGATAAGGGTGAAGAAAAAAGATTTGGACGGGTTGGAGAAGCTTTATAATGTATAAGTGGTTAAGCCTGGAGAAGAGAATCTGTAGGACGATTAATGCAATGTTTCTGCTGATGAGCATGTGCTCTCAATTTCAATTTCATGATAAGAATAATACACACAGTAGGATCAATTATAATAACCACCAAAAGCATGTGTTCATTCCCTTGGTTTTGTTCTTTTTTTTCCTAGCCTTCCACCTTTCCCCTTCCTCTCTTGTTGTTATCCAAACAGGGGATTTGACATCCCTCACTCCTCCTCCCTCCCTTTCCCTCCAATCCGTTCCATCCAAACAAACCCTTAATTGTTGTATCATTCTTATCTTCCATATTTTCATTGGTCTTACAATAGGATATTTTTGTATGATAATTCATGCCAGTTGTTGCTCATGCTAACGTCCAATTATGTCTTTGTGTACTAGTCGAGTAACTGAATTGGAAAAAAAAAAAAAAAAAAAAGGAATCCTGAAAGGTTCATTCGTAGAGTACTAAGTAAATGCTGGAGGCAAAGTAGCACAAAAGTTTTAATTGATTATCTGTTGATCTGTTGCTATTTCTTAAATATTTTTGTATTGAACTTTATTCTTCTCATTTTAAGTGTAATCGTCAGTTCAAACTGATAATTTTCTGAAATGCCTCAGGGACTCTGTGAGGTCTTTTGTACAAGGATATTTGCCTGCAATTATACTGAAGATATTCCTCCTCCTCATCCCGATGGTTATTATGCTAATGTCCAAAATAGAAGGTTACACCTCACACTCATACTTGGAGAGAAGATCTGCTGCGAAATATCATTTCTTCATACTGGTGAATGTCTTTCTTGGAAGTATTATAGCTGGTACAGCTTTTCAGCAACTCGATAAATTCTTGCATCAGTCACCAACTGAGTAAGTAATGTTCCTTGAGCATAACTTTGTACTTCACCTATCAATGATCTTTTAGCTCAAACTCAACAAAGATTGATTTACTTGCCACGCCAATATGGATCTTTATGCTCTCCATTATTGGTTAATATATTTATTTGTTGATTAATCTCTTGTGCTAATAGGCTTAAATCCCCGACTTCCCTATCACAGCGAGAAATATAATATGTCCCAGACATACTTTTCGTCATATATACTTCGCAATTTTTTTTTTTTTTTTTTTTTTTTTTTGCGCCTAATGTCTTCACCAGTGTATAACTGTTCTTGCATCAAACATGATGGCCGGACTAGAAATAAAGTTGCTGGGTTCTGTCCAAATTACTCCAGATATATAAAAGGTCGATATTCTGGTATTCCGGCATGAATAGACAATATTCCCCCTTTTGAACACCTAACACGCCACTTTCCTCGAGTTCTGCTAGAAAATGCTCTAAAAACAACCAAGTCTGCTTTTGGATGCGGGAAAAACTTATTTACGGCCTATTTCTTCACATAGGCTGGGCAAGTGCTGTAGTGTCTCATAAGTCATTATGAGGTGGTCTGAACAACATCTTTAACCCCAGTGCCTTAAAGGCTCCCGCCGTAAGGCGAGGTAAGGGGGGTCGGATGCACGCAAGCCTTAGCCCTATTGAAACATAGAGAGGCTGCACACGGTATGAGGTGGTCTGAAAAACCAAAAAAATGGACCTGCCTTGCACTTGTCTCAAAAGCTGAAGTAGGTGTTTCTAGTCAATTGAAAGACTCACTTTCTTCCTTTTCCTCTCCATTTGGTCCATGTTTTTCCCCTCATTCCCTTCATTTTTAATTTGACTAATCATGGATCAACATAATCCAAATACGCAAACCAACGATTTCACTTCCTTCCGACAAAAAAAAAATCCTTATTGCTTATTATACATATGCATTAGATTGTTATCTTATGTGTGCTGTTCTGAAAACTGTAATAATGTTCCCTGCAGGATTCCTCAAACCGTTGGTGCGTCAATACCAATGAAAGCTACTTTCTTCATTACTTATGTTATGGTCGATGGTTGGGCTGGTATTGCTGCTGAGGTCCTCCGATTAGTTCCTCTAGTCCTTTTCCATATTAAGAATTCACTCCTGGTTAAGACTGAGCAAGACAGGGAGGAAGCAATGGATCCTGGTTTCCTGGACTTCCCTACATATGAGCCTCGCATTCAACTCTACTTTCTTCTAGGGCTAGTCTACTGTGTGGTCACACCGATTATACTTCCTTTCATCATTATCTTTTTCGCATTTGCTTACTTGGTTTTCCGACATCAGGTACTACCTTCTCCTGGTTGCTGTGACACACACACATATGTCGTTATTGTTCAGACTTTGTTTGATTATGATGATAGTATTATTAGAAGACTGCTTTGAAAACTCTTATTTTTTCCACTGTTTGGAGTTCTGAGCTTTTGTAGTCAAATATATTGCAGATGATTCTACTACTACTAGCCTGTATGGCTTCTGTCATATACTCCCTTTGTTTCATTCAGTTCTTTACATATTCCTTTTTGGGTCATCCTCCCATTTCTTTACGTTTCTTTCTTTGACATTGTTTTGTGCTTTGAAATTTCTTCAATTCCTTCCATGTGGGGTTTTTACATTCTCTCCCCTTTCTCCTACAAATTTGTGCCAAAAGAGAACATAAAGAAGTGGCCAAAACAGAGAGTATCAAATTTCCCAGACACTATCTGCTGCTACTTGATGTCATCATATGTGGTCAAATAAGCCTGTATGTGAGTTTATTATGTAAATATCAGAGCATTTTATATTGCTCTCGTTCATTTTTATCCACCATTATTTTTTTTTTGTTTTATTATTATTTTTTTTTTTTACCACGATTCATGTCTGTCTTCGACCCCCATTTCTCTTTTTGTTGGTAAGTTCCATTTTCGGTGGTGTTGTTATGAGATGCAATATTATTTGTCTCATTATCGGTCCTAAATCTGAATTATTTTTTCTGACATGGTTGAATCTCTAGTTTCCTATATTTTGTTTAATATTTGTTTAGGAGTGTCAAACATCATTAATGGGTGGTCAATGCTTCCTACTTCCTAGATCATCAATGTCTACGACCGTAAATATGAAAGTGCGGCTGCATTCTGGCCAGATGTACATCAGCGTATAATCATTGGTATTGTAATATCACACATTCTATTCCTGGGATTGTTGAGCACAAAACTAAGCGCACAAGGTTTGAAGACTTTTATGCCCTTTCTGGTTGCCCTCCCAGTATTGACGATTTGGTTTCATAAAGTTTGTAAAGGTCGTTTTGAATCAGCTTTCAAGAAATTCCCATTGCAGGTTAGTCTTATTGTGTACAGTGTCTATCTTCAAGATACATATTTTTTCACCATTTGATGCTCTTACGCATTTTCTTTCCATTTCCAATGGTGCCGAAGACTACTTATTCTTTGGTTTTTGGGATATAATGGAATAAAGCAAAATGGCTCATAAAACTGTTTGTGCTTCTCATTTTGTGAAGTAGGAGTCAGTCAGTGTCATTCTCGACGCAATTTTCATTCTGGGTCATCCGTGCGTAGCCTCTCTATGTTTCAATAGGGGTAAGGCTTGCGTGCACTCCGACCCCTCCTTACCCTGCCTTATGGCGGGAGCCTTTAAGGCACTGGGGTTAAAGATGTTGTTGATGCTCTTACGCATTTAAAAGTGCTTGATTGGGTAGCTTGATTCTCAAGTGAAAAATTAAGAATTTGTATCACATGCTGTTGCACTTGTGTTGGAGAAAAATATTAAGAATTTTTTGTTAACTTTGATGACAGGATGCGATGATGAAGGACACACTAGAACGGGCAACTGATCCGACTCTTAACATCCGAAGTTATTTACGTGATGCTTATTTGCATCCAATTTTCAAGGGTGGCGACGTTTTTATGGCACCACCTAGTGATGAAGAGGAAGGTCTGCCCTTAGTAGCAACAAAGCGTTCGCAAAGAAGTAGCAAAGTAACTTCTCTTGCTAGTTCTGAACTTAGTGTATAGTCATTGTAAAGAACATTAAACAACTATGTCTTACTTTATGATCTTTGTATATGAAGGCATTCCTTTTTGTTCATATATATCAATGAGGTTCGGCAAACAGGAAAGTGGAAAATAGCATACGTTGATGGGGAAAAATTAAGAAATGTGTGAACTTTTTAGTCACAAGCAGTCGTAGTAGGGCGAGTTCGTGTTTAGGCAAGATGAAGACCATTTGTAAATGGTGTTGGTTTTCGTCCTTGCGGAAAAAGAAAGAAAAAAACCATTTTGTATATATTGGGAGTTTGCCTAGACAATAAGCGTGAATTATTAATGATCACTATTTCAGACATTACTAGTCAACAAATTTTACCATGATACTACCCTATTGTATGAGACTACTTGGTTAAGTTACGATTAAACAACCTAAATGACACTAGCTATTCTTATTTGTTTTTTCCTTTTCTTGAGGTCATTCTTAGGTTATGCTGAAGGAAAATGCTTTTGCTTTTGCTTCTTGTTGAGCATGTATGGTTTTGATGTTGACAAGTGATAATGTGTTCTATTGTTTACTCTCCTCATCGTATATGCTTTCGTGGTTCATATGACATGTGTTTTATGGTGTCGAAAGCGTGTCTTTGGTTAAGGAGGAATTGTGTTTGTTTGTCATTAGTTATCATCTTCAAAAAGGGGGAAATTGTTGAACCATCTAGTGTGTTTTGATGATGACAAGATGATATGATTCATATGTTGATTATTCCCTTGTTTATGAGTTAACATCTATTTTTAGTATTGGTGAGCTAACCTGTCAGGGAATGATGAAGATTTGATTGTGTTACGACTACACCAATGGAGCTACAAGTGTTTACTAGATGTTCTCGTTGAAGACTAGCTAAGGTTTACTTTAGTTCATCGTCTATGTGTAAGATGAGTTTGTGTGTTGATTGATCGGTATACAAGTGCATTGCTACAATAACTAGTATAGATTCACAATCTATCTTCTCCTATGTAGTGTTACTTATACATGGAACATAAATATGTTCAGTACTAGGCTATCAGTAATTTGGACAAAAATGTTGATAAATGTTTTTGAATTCACGTTTTTCTCAAAATCTTGAAATAAGATTGAAAGATATTTTATTTAGAATCTTTGGTTTAATAAATTGAAGCTTTTCTATTTTCAAAGATAAGTATCTTGTGGGAGTTTATTTAGTGTGTTGGAAATTTAGTTTACCTAAAACTCTTTTATCTTCTAGTTAAATTCTGAGATAAATATTAAGTTGAAAATCTTATTTTGATTTATTTTCCAACTATGGACATTTAACTTATTAATAAAAGAACTTCGCCTTATACCTAAAAACCCAAAAAAATATTGACAAAAACCCGAAATGATGCGATTAAATACATTTTAGTTACCAAACCTGATGAAGATCTAAAAAAAAAAAAACAACCCGAGCTCACACAAAATTCTATTATAACCTTTATTTATGTGAGATTTTCATTAAAAAAAACAACTAAACTTTTAGATCACATGGATTCACCGGCCGTTGAGTTCGTGTCAGAAGTATAAATTTCCTTGACATTCTAACTCATAGGGATAAAAATGCGCACATTAAGTTAATTTATACGAATTTTCAAAATTTGTTTGCTTTGATATGCTATAGATAATTTTTCATTGGTATATGAAAATATCAACATGAGTTAAGTAAACTTTATTTGTACCTCGTTTTACAATTAAAGATAACAATATATAAATTATTCAAAGAGAGTTGGAAATTAAGAGGATCGGTACCATTTCGGTTATAGTAAAAGCGGGTTGGATTATATTGAGTTCATATCATGTTGTGTTGACATGAATTTTTCGGTCAAGTCGGTTTTGGTTTGGTATGAGTTAGGTGGACCTTTCTCATACAAGTTAATTATCTTCATTTCTCATACAAGTTATAACAAGTTATTACATACACAACTTAATTAGATGGACCTTTCTCATACAAGTTTGACAATGACGCATTTGAAAATGACAGATATGTAGAGACCATGTTCCTACCAAATTTCATCATGCAATGTTAAGGGCAAAAAAAAAGAAGACAAAAACGCAACATCCCATGCTAATATCCCATGCGATTACGCATTTCACATTATTCCAAAAACACTCTCATTTCAAATTTTTATGTTTCCATGCAAGATACTACTAGTAGATAAAATTTAGCTAAATTGTGTCATATGACGGTCTTATATTAAACTTTCGACTAAATAAGATGAAGTCTGTAATTTGTAAATAGTCATCGAGTTTTTTTAAATCATCTAACATTACACAGCTACAAATTGACAATTCATCCTCAAATGTCTCCCCTCCTTTCATTTCCAACCATCACAGCAGAACATTTGCATGCATTTTTTTCCTGTCTAAAAACAGGCAAAAATGAGTTAGTTGTTACACATTTACCTTGCAAAGCCAAAACATTCCTGAATTCTCGCACAAAATCTCTTCCCTCCTTTGCTCTGGTGAGGCCTCAGCTTTACCAGGTTTGCATCTGAGGGGAAAAATATCAGTCAAGTCCGAAAATCTCATGCAAAAATACCTTTCTTACATTGATGATTTGGTTGGTATGGCTTGATTTCGATCGTTCATTTTCTCTTCCTTAACTCTAGGAGAACAAAAAAACAAAACACGAAAAACAACACAAAATAAAATCTTATAACCAACCACAAAAGAAGAACAAGATCAAGACTTGTTTTACCCCTTTTTGGGGTACAGGGAAAATCATCTTCCTTAACCAGATTTTCCTGTACGCCCCAAGCATAGACATTTCTACCTTAATCATCAACAATGTATGCCATTTCGCGTCTGAATTTGTTCGTCTTTTTACAGTTCCTCATCCTGTCTAGTGTTATCAGAGTTTCCCTGTGTGACCCTAATGGGGCATTAACTCTAGCATGTGGTGCAACTGGTGAAGGTAAGGATTCAGATAACAGGAAATGGGAGCCAGATACAAAGTACCTCCCCTCGCAGGGTGGTTCGCAAGGATTGCGTGCACAGCTCCAAGACCCGTCTCTTCCTTCTGAGGTTCCGTATATGACAGCAAGAATTAGCAGCTCAGAAATGTCGTACAAGTTTCCTGTTAATTCAACCTCACGGTACTTCATTCGGCTTCATTTTTACCCTGCATCATATGGTTCATTTAACATCAGCAACTCGTATTTCTCTGTTTCTGCTGGTGGTGTCACCCTGCTTAACAACTTCAGCGCTTCAATCACCGCCCACGCCACAACACAAGCCTACATTGTCAAGGAGTACTCTCTCGCGCCACTAGAAGGTGGTGGCGATTCATTAGAGGTTGTTTTCAAGCCATCAGATAAGTACCCCGGGTCTTTCGTGTTTGTGAATGGTATTGAGTTGGTTCCTACCCCTGATCTCCTTGATTCTGCTGCACTCATTGGGTTTTCCGACCAAAATTTAGACGGAAAGGCAGCAAATGTGGAGACAGTCGTAAGATTGAATGTAGGTGGGAATTTTATCCCCCCTCAGAATGACTCAGGATTGCTGAGAACCTGGTATGATGACACACCTTACCTAGCAGGAGCGCAATCTGGTGTTACATTGTCAGATAATCAGACCGTTGGCAGAGTAAACTACCGCGACACACCAAAGTATATTGCCCCAGTGGATGTGTACGATACATGGAGAAGCATGGGACCTGACCCAAACATCACCCTCGCGTACAACCTTACATGGGAATTTTCGGTTGATTCAGGGTTCTCTTACATCATGAGGATGCACTTTTGCGAGCAAATATACACAAAGACAAATCAGAGGCCGTTCAACATATACATTAATAACCAGACAGCATTGCCTAGTGGTGCTGATATAATAGCGTGGACCGGAGGCAAGGATATTCCAACCTACAGGGACTTCGCTGTGAGTATCCCTAGCGCGGAAAATAAACAGCAACAGCAACTTACAGTAGCTCTTCATCCCATGGACAACAGTGACAACAAGCCAGAGTACTATGATGCCATGCTCAATGGACTAGAAATTTTTAAAGTGGGTGATGGAAGTAAGAATTTGGCTGGGCCTAACCCGACCCTATCAGAGGCAATGATCAAGGCAGACGCGGAATTGAGAAAGAATTTCGTCAGGGACAAGCCTAACATCAAGGTGATTGGTACAGCGACTGGTATGGCAGCCGCGTTTGGGATAGCCACAGCTTTGGCAGTTGTCATGTACAAGAAGAAGAGCAAGATGCCTAGGTCCAAGTCTGGAACATCCAGTTGGCTGCCTATTTATGGAAACTCTCACACTGGTGGCATGAAGTCTACCATTGGAGGCAACAGTGTGGCCAGTGCACAGCTTTCAAACGAGGCAGCAGCCAATTGTCGACATTTCACCCTGGCAGAGATAAAGAAGGCGACCAAGAACTTTGATGAGTCATATGTCATCGGTGTTGGTGGTTTCGGAAAGGTTTACAAAGGGGTGATTGACGGGGGTTGTAAGGTTGCTATCAAGAAGTCTAACCCATCATCCGAACAAGGTGTTAACGAGTTTGTGACCGAGATTGAGATGCTCTCCAAGCTCAGGCACAAACATCTTGTGTCCCTGATCGGATATTGTGAGGAAGACGGAGAAATGGCCCTTGTTTATGACTTTATGGCACACGGCACTCTACGAGAGCATTTGTACAAGAACAACAAGACTAACCTCACTTGGAAGCAGAGACTTGAAATCTTGATTGGTTCTGCTAAGGGTCTACATTACCTCCACACCGGAGCCAAGTACACGATTATACACCGAGATGTTAAGACCACAAACATTTTGTTGGACGAGAATTGGGTTGCAAAGGTCTCCGACTTTGGGCTCTCTAAAACAGGACCTGAAGTGAACCAGCAAAACCATGTCAGCACGGTTGTCAAAGGTAGTTTCGGCTACCTAGACCCAGAATACTTCAGAAGACAGCAACTTACAGAGAAATCAGACGTTTACTCCTTTGGTGTAGTCCTGTTTGAGGGTCTGTGCGCGCGCCCTGCTCTCAATCCAAGCCTCCCCAAGGAGCAAGTTAGTCTAGCAGATTGGGCCCTAAGCTGTGCAAGAAAGGGAAATATTGAAGAAATCATTGATCCACACATAAAGGGTACAATTAAGCCAGAATGTTTGAAGAAGTTTGTCGAAACTGCTGTCAAATGTTTGTCTGATCACGGAGTTGATCGTCCCTCAATGAGCGATCTGCTGTGGAATCTCGAGTTTTCTCTACAGCTCCAAGAAAGCGGGGAGGCGCCCAAAGGAGGTTCCTCATCAAAAACCACTGCAAGTGACAGCATCAACATGCACTTGAGCACTCTAGACCTAGACGGAGACGATGCTGATTTCTCTTCATCATATCAGGAGAATTCCAATACTGCAATCTTTTCGCAGATTGTTCACCAAACAGGTCGATGAGCCAGATAGAGTTGTGTGATAGGCAAAACCATCTTTTTGGATCATCAAAACTTATGGCTCAAGTCACATCTGAGGCAATGCCAACATATATTTTTGTGTTTTTTTGCTTTCATCTGATTAGCTCTCTCTCTTTCTCTCTTCTCTGTATTCTAATGCATCATGATATTGGTCTAAGCTTTTGTCAGAGTTCATAAACGACTTCAACAAATAGCCATGCATGGTGATTATAATGCTTATCGTATCAAAAGAGTTGTATGCTTTTAGCTGTGTAAATCTTGCTAGCATGCAAATTAAATTGTAGTAAAAATTGAACAGAAAGCATGTATCCCAAATAGTAAAGGCTAACCTGTGTCACATAACTGTACATATATGATTGACTTCACTCGGCTTCTAAATTTCAAACAACTTCCTGGCCTATTCCAATTAAAGGTGGCCGTGGTCCGGTTCAGGCAAAGCGGCCTGGCGGATTCACCACCGATCTCAGCCTGCAACACAAATCTTAGGACCTATAACCTATTAATGGCCCGTTGGCATCCTTTTCTTTTTCTGGCTCAGAAAAATTAAGTGGATGAGCCATGTCTAGACCCCTTACCCGAGCAAGCCCAATTCGGGCTATTAACCGGGACAGTGTGAACCAACTCGTTGGCCAGCTAATTATAAGTGCCCACTCTACCTTGCAAATGAGTAACACAAAACCCCAGCTTGATGTGTATTCTGTAGCATGAGACCGAGGTTACATTGAATTTGTAGTAAAAACCAGGCTGAGCAAACAATCAAGAATGAAGCATTCACCCTAAAACAAAACAAAAAAATTAAGAATGGACAAGTACTACGATTTCAGGTTCAATACTACAGTTTAAAATTGAGCGGGCGAACCGCGATGTGTCTTGTTACAGCAGCAACAGCTGACAATAGAAGCCTTCTATTCAACCTAGAGCAATTAGCGCAGTGACCTTATTTACTTTTGGTTCCTACATTCTACGCTGATACTATGGCAGACGAATAACGGACAAATTCATGTACTGCATGCACAACAGCACAATGCTGAGCGATGTTTCATCTGGCTTGACAAAGCTAAACTGCACAGCAGATATAGACCGCAAAATTGCTCCTTGTGGAGCTCTAAGAAAATTATCGAGCACTTTGGATGATCAATTCAGCAGCAGCACCCATTGCACGTATACCACTAACACCCAGCAACATTATGGCCAACACTTCTTCATTCCACTGCCGCAAACCCACACTCAAGCTCTTCAGAACACGCACATCTACTTCCAGCAACCATGCAGGGGTGCACCTCACGAGCAAGCCCAAGAAACCTTGAACATATGCCCGCCAAGTAGCCAAATCACAGCCAAGGGAGATCTTTCCTTCAAGAGCTGTAGCCATGAACTCAAGGTGGGTAGCAAGGACCTTAGATCTCATTGAGGATGAAGATGATGCATCTATGCCCCAGGAAAGGACCCCACAAAGTACAGTAAAGTAAGCCAATGCATAGCCATTTAATGCCGCAACCACCTCACCTGAATTTCCACTGTGACCAGATCTCTGGGATGATATAAACCATGAGGGCAATGTTTCTTTAAACAGAGTTTGTACTAAATTTACACCTCCAGATATCGAGACAAAAGAGGCCCCAACAGTGGCTGCAAGCTTGACCCGTGCCATCGCAGAAGTGAGAGACACTTGCCCATATCTCATTCCATACTTGCATTTCTTCAGTTTATCCATGGTGTCACTGGATAAGCCACCCGTAGCAATATCTTTCACAGACATCACCAAAAGTGAGAGAATACCTTCAACCACGAGGGCCATGTCCCTGATGAATGGATACACACGTAAGAAGAATATCCCAGGGGCGACAGGGGTCATTCCATTGGAAAAATGAGAACCCAACCCATGACCAAGAAGGGCACCCACACCTCCATTTTTACATTTAGGGGAAGCCTTGAACCCTAGGACAGCGGAAAAGCAGCTCTTTAAAAGCTGGAAGACGGTATCATTGTTGCGGCTAAAGACAGTGCGTGACGCAGAGAATATAAGAAAGTCGGTCCAACGCTTTGCTTTCTGAGCCCAAAGAGAAGATAAAATGGGCATGCAGGGCCACGGACAGCCAGCAGATAGTACAATCACTGATCGACCAATCAAGTTCAAGAAACGTTCATTTGCCTTATCAATTTTATATGTAATAGTCAGGCTCAGAAGTGCAGCTAGTGGAAGAGGAAGTGTAGGATTAGAGCTACCAACTGCAACAATAGGGTAAAGCACTAGTAAGTTGACATGGGAAAACAACCAATATGTTCAAGGTTTCTGAAGTGTATTACCATCAGAAATTACAAGTTTACGAATAAGCCTATCCTACCTAGAAACCCAAACTCAAAAGAGAGAAGCATGTGCAGAGAGGGTACCTGTAGCTAGACTAGGTACGCCAATGCCAGTAGCAGCCAAAACCTTATGTATTTGTTGTTCCATAAAAGCTAAGTTAGCTGCAGGACTGGGCCAATCAGTTCCATTCATAGAAGCAGGCTTCCAGACTCCTCTTGTTACTTCAGCTGCAAAGTAGCTTAGTATGGTTGCCAAAGATGCTGGGAAAAAATCAGCAAGATCTTTAAGTCCTGAAACCGAAAGGTATATGTTTAGTAATTATGATATAGGTCTGTGAATACAGAAATATTCCAAAGTCATTACCAGTTTCACAAACATACAACACAGAACAACAAGACAACGCAGATATGTACACAAACCACCGCAGCTATTAAGGATGCCATTCTGTACCAAAGCAACTGTAAAAAAGAAGTGCCACTAAATTTATTAAGTCAGTAGGTATCTATGAGAACATACATCGATTATGAAGACAACCACAATTTTGTAGAATGATCACCAACACAATGTGACATAAAGGAGTTTCCAATGCTTAAGAATTAAATCGTTAGATAGACAAAGGGAAAATGACTGAGACCTCTCATTCAACGACATCAGCAACTCGAGCTCAACTAGGAGCTTATGCACTCGACAAAACGATTCTCAAAGCATCGCAGTGATATAAGACATCACATAAAAGAAAAGGCTGAAATAGTGTTACAAGGGTGGACCTTGCAGGGTAAACAGCATTTGTCTTTTTGCGTGATCGTATGCATCCTCATGATGCACCTTTTTCATGGAGCGTAATTTTCAACTGTGTATTTAATAATAATAAAAAGTAACATATGCACCCGTTCCACAGAAAAGTTGGGAGTTATTGTCAGATAATAACTACTTCCCCAGGAAAACAGAGCGGCTGAGAAAATTAGCTGGCATGCTAGAAATATTGAGCTAGCCATTGTGTATTATTTAAAGGTCCAATGAACACACTTCTACATTTACGACAATTACATCATTACCCCAGCGCATCAAAGGCTCCCGCCATATGGTGAGGTAATGGGGCTGGACGTGCTGAAGCCTTACCCCTACGTTCAAAACGTAGAGACGCTGCTTACAGTTGACCCATAACAAAAACTGCATGAGAATCGCACCGATCAATTGCTACTTCACAATACAAGAAGCGCAGACAGTTATGTGAACCATTTTACTTATTCCATTCTATTCCAGAATAAAAAAATAGTCTTTGGCTCCATTAGAATTGGAAACTAGAGAAAGACTTGAACTTCCACAAGTCTCTGTATTCAAAGCACGCAAACACCAACCCCAAATCTTCTGCATATTCAACTTCAAAATGAATTGCTTAAAGCCATAAACACAAGAGATGGATGTTTTGTTCGATATCAAACAAACCTGTTGCTAGATCACGAGGTGACAACTTATCATGTGCACAGGCTGTTAGAGCAGCATCCAGCACAAAGGGAAGAGCTTCCAAAATATCCCATGCAGGTAGCTGGAGCCGTAGAACAGCATCTTCCACAGCTGAACTAGACGAACTGCTGCTTCCAGAAGTTGTACCTCTGTTCACTTTCTTGAAAAGCATATTCAGGAGAGCCTCGGCAATTTGATGGACAGGGGTGCCCGGCTTAAGGCCAGATAATGGGGAGGCTATACAGGCCTGATGCTGTCTGTACCAATATTTTAGTTTGGGAAAAGAATCCACAAAGATAGGCTGATTGAATGGTGGACTTAGCAACTTAGAGAACTTCTGGCTTCTACTCTGATTATTCGCCGCACGACTTGGAGATGCTAGTTGAGAGTTCCTCACCAAGAGGAGGTACTCTGGACTTAACTGAGAAGCCACTGATGGCAAATCCCCCATGGCCTGTTCAAGGGGAGTGTGCTCAAAACTCCAAAGTTTTAAAAGAAGAGTAAATGCACTAGAGAACACCGCATGGGAGTTTATTTCTTCTCCAGTACTTTGAGTCCATGAGACCTTGGGTGAACAAGAGCCAAATTCTTCACAAATAGACATCAATGCCGCAGCAAGTTGTGGAACCTGAAATAATATTAAAAAGAATCGGATTTAACACCATCAAGTATCCCATCATAACTACTGATATTCTTCTTGTTACCAAGTTGTCAAGCTAAAAATGTAGTCCTTGACCTGGAGAGCATATTACTCGATCCTACTTAAATACGACAACAACAACCAGTGCCTCAAAGGCTCCTGCCCATGGTGAGGGAAGACGGGGTTGAATGTATGCCACCATACCCCTATATTAAGATGTAAAACCATAGAGATTAATCCTGAATAACCCAAAATTTAAAATCCTACTCATATATTCTCCCATATTTGATTCACATATTAGTGCTTTGCAAGAAGTAATATCTTTGAGATGCATAACATTTAGCACTGTAAGAACTAACAACCACAATATGCATAGGAGAATGAACAGAATACAGTCCTTGGCCTACAATAGACATGGTATGTTAAGAAGTATGCAACTGTATGAGAGAAAATATGATGCTTTAGTCAATTTCCCTACACTGATGACCATCAAGTAAGGCATCCCCCACCCCCTCCCCCCAAACACCGCCCTCCCCCCCGCCACCAAGTTCAGTCAAGATATTCTTGTATAACTACAAGAAAGACAAACCATGGAGTATGACCACATAATACGGAGTAACTGTGTTACAGAACTACATTGAAAAGGGGTAATTCCTGCCATTGCAAGGCAAGAGAAAATTAGATCCATTCAGTCACCCATAATATTTCAACATGGCCTTTTGCAACTTGGCAGTATGACTGCAGAGGGCGTGTTTTCTCATTGGAAACAAAAGGTAAAATACAACACATAACAAAGCACAACAACTATATAATAATGACTACCCACTAGAAGCTCCGTTCTGCTTTCTAAATCGAATGAATCCTCTAAACCGATTTGAATGGATACAATAGCGAAACAACCAGCCTGTCAAACTCTTCACCTAATGAAAAACAACTCCAGTCTTCACAGTGTTGAGCTAGTATGAATTAGGGGAGTGACAATATGAAATTTATGAAAATGAAAGAAAATGACAAAGTAGTTTGATGTTGATGAAGGTAAGGGTGGCCATCAAAGAAAATGCTAGGTAAGTAGTGCTTGAGAAGAAAAAAAATGTTTGATAGATAATGTTATAGATGGCATGTATTCATAAAATTCAACTTTATGATTTTGACATTTTTTTTTTTTTGATAAGATAGGATATCATTATATTCAAAAGGACAACAAGGGGGTGACTCCCATATACAAAAAGGCACCTAGAGGGGTGATGCTCATATACAAAAGAGAGCTAATCAAGCTCTACGACTATCAAGAGAAATTTTATCCACAAAAAGAAGGTCAGTCAAGTGTTGGTGGGAATGTAACACTTGACTCCAACTATACAACCGAAGTTTAAAATCTTGGTGTGTCAACATAATATCATCAAAAGTGCGATTTCTTTCTTTCCATGTACACCACCAAATCGCTATTGGAACCATCTTCCACACTTTGATAAATTATTGATCAAATAAAAATGTTATAAGAAACAAAATAAACTTCTTTATGGACTGCTTGTTACCTCAAATCAAACCATGTAGATAGTGGATATTTCTTCTACCACGCCATGGACGCTCAAGATATTTTTCATATCCATAAAATTAAGATCTATCCACGGACTAAAATCGAAAGAACGTAAGATAAGATAAGTAAGTCAGAAAGGAGATAAGGAAGTGACAACGGACAATGGGCATGTGTCCCCGTAATCCGCAAAGCTACAACCAAAGTATCATGTAACATGAAGATGCTGATTTAGATCATTAGATGTGTTAAACCTATGAAGATAATAATAGATAATAATATAATAGATATTATTTAGGCTGTATCTTAGAATATTCTATATTATAAAATATACTAGATCTAGGAAACTTGGAGTATTCTCCAAGTCATTGTGTACTATAAATACACATATTATTATCAATAATAAACAGGCGATTATATTGTGTGGGTATTCGTATTCTTATATGGTATCAGAGTTAGTTAGGTTTTCTTCCGCTGCCCAAACTCTTGATATTCTTTTGTGCGTTCGTTACCGGCCGGAGATGGCTTTCACCTCTCCCATCTCCGGCTGGCCATACTCCAGCCTTCTCCTTTCCCTATTATGTTAGCCCCAAACATATTAGATTAGGTTTTTATTCCTCACAAAAATAAAAGTTGATGATTTTGATTGAGCCGTGGTTTGACGTCGGTGTATAGCTATGACACCAACAAGCTTGCATCCTTCGTGGTGGATTCTTTTTCTTCTGTCTCTCCCTCTTCTCCTCCTCTCTTTCTCTGTGGTTCGCCCACTTTGGTCCTGCATCGCCAGTTTGACTTCTTCTCTTCTTCCCATTTGTTTATGTGGTTCACCCACTATGGTCACTGTTCATCGGTATGACCTCTTCTCTACCTAGTTTGCTAGCGTTCTCAACCTCTCAGCACCAGTGGGGCATCGCGACTCGCCATCCCTTTCTCACGACTCGCCACCCCTTTCTCACGATTCGCCCCCTTTGCGACTCATGTGATTGTTCCGTCTGCTGGTTGTCTTCTGGTCCGTCTACTGGTCCGTCTACTAGTCCTTGTGCTTGTGCTGGGGTCTCTTTTCTTATCTGTGGGATGACGCTTGCTGCAACCTTGGATCCTTGTTGAACTCCTGTAATGCTCTGCTGCATTGTCTTCCCCTATTGGCTCCTGGCGACGTGTCGTTACCCACTAGCTCCTGCTGAAGCGTCTACGACTATTGGCTCCAGTCGAAGTGTCCTTACCACACCGCTACGACTGCGGGGGTGTAATAGATAATAATATAATAGAATATTCTAGATCTAGGAAACTTGGAGTATTCTCGAAGTCATTGTGTACTATAAATACACATATTATTATCAATAATAAACAGGCGATTATATTGTGTGGGTAGTCGTATTCTTATAGATAAACCTCTCCAGAATCGTGCATAATTGTATGAGTTACATTGACTAAAGGGTTAAAGGTATGCATAATTGTATGAGTTACATTGACCAAATTCAACCGGAAGTCATCACGAAGGACAGTGAATGTGGTGACATCAAATAAAACGTTGGAGAAGCAAGTTTCCGATCTTACATCCATGATGAAGACGTTGGTTATGCAAAGTCAATACAAGCCACGTGGTGTGATGGCATATGAGATTTGTTCTGCGATAGGGCACCCCACCGATTCATGCCCTACACTACAAGTGGATGATTCTGAAGAAGTCAATGCAATGGGTGCTTTTGGTCAACCCGAGAGGCGCTATGAACCATTCTCCAACAACTACAGTCAAAGTTGGAACCAACAAGGAGGTGGCAGATTCCAGCAGAATCGCCCTATCGCTGCACAAGGTCAAGGTTCCGGTTCTCCATCCACTGATGAGCTACTGAGGGCTCTCACCAAGAATGTTACTATTATGCAAGATGAGATGGTGAAGGAGAGAAAGGAAACTAAGTGTAGTATTGCAAATCTCGAGCAACAAATGGGCCAAATTGCCACAGCAGTGAGCCAGCTTCAAACTCTAGGTGTCTAATAAATTTTCATCACAAACAGAGTTTCCTGCTACACAACAGTTGTGCGTCGTTTCACTCAGGAGTGACCGACAACTACAGGAGGTGGAGCCTAGGAGGAAGACTCCCACACATGTGTTGGATGTGCAGGAAGAGCTCGAGGTAAGGGCTGGAGAAGATGGCTTCGAAGGAGCCACGATCACAGTGGATCAACCGCGACCGCAAGTTGAAGCAGAGCCACAATCCGCGATCGCGGGGACTGAGGCCGCGATCGCGGCGGACACGAATGCGGCAAATCCGGCTCATACTTGTACTGTGAAGCCTTCTTTGATCGATCACGATTATGTTCCTACTCCTTTTCCGGAGGCACTTAAGGAGACTCGCAAATTTGAGCGTGACAAGGACATGTATGAAACATTTAGCAAGTGCAAGGTAAATATTCCTCTTTTGACTCTAATCAAAGCTATTCCTATGGGTGCTAAGTTTTTAAAAGAAATCAATACAACCAAGAGGAAACAAAAGTTGAAAGCTAAGAGGAAAGTTCATATTAGTGAGCAAGTGTCTACCATATTCCAGAGGAGACTTCCTAAGAAGTGCAGTGATCCTGGTATGTTCACTATACCTTGTACCATAGGGGATAATACTTTTCCTAAGGCCATGTTAGACTTAGGAGCATCTATAAGTGTTTTGCCATATTCATGCTATGCTTCTTTGAATCTTGGACCTTTGCTTGAAACTAGAGTGGTGATTGAATTGGCGGATCACTTTAACGTGTACCCTAAGGGTATTGTGGAGGATGTGCATGTGAAAGTTGATAACCTTGTTTTCCCCACTGATTTTTATGTGCTAGAGATGGAACATAATAAGCATGACCCCCCTATTCTGTTAGGGAGACCTTTTATGAAAACGACTAAAGTTAACATTAATATGCTGACTGGTTGTCTTACTATGAAAGCTAATGGTCAAGTTGTGAAACGTAAGATTTATGATTCTATAGACAATAATGACCATTCAATTTGTTACATTGGTTCGGTTGATAGTGCTCAAGGAGTTGCTAATGTGTGTGCTCGTGTGCAGGGATTAAGTTCTAAACTAACCCCTATACCTTTACCAGTTGCGAAATCAATGCCATCTGTTTTGCAAGGTACACAACATAGGAGAGTCGTACATAGTACTCCTATAACATATGTAAAATCTACTATAAAGTCCGGGGGTAAGAATCTCCTTAGATGGAGGGTGAAAAAGAAGGATTCCCCGAGTGGGTTTGAGGACTTGGTAGTTAAGCTTGATTGATGGGAAGCTCATGACTGCGTCGAGCCAAAGACGTTAAACAAGTGCGCTTCTTGGGAGGCAACCCGTGTTTTTCATTTTATTTGTTTTATGTTATTTGATGTGTGTGTTTTTGTGTGACAAGAATATCAGTGGCGGTACTAGTGCGTAAAGGTATGTATTTTCTTCCCTTTTCTCTCTCCCTTCTCATTATTCTCACCATTCTTTCCCAACCCATGTTTTCTTCACCTAATTTCTTAGACAATCTCTCTTTGTTTCCTACCCACAATTCACCAATTATGCTTGTTGTAACCCTCCCCATTTTGCCTATTACACCCTATATTTAACCTCATTGCTTATTCTTTGGTGTATTTGGAGGGTAAAAACTTGGAGTTATTCGATGGTGGTGTGGAGTGTCTATGTGCATTATTGTTATTTAAGGGAGATGGAATTTTTGGGAGGTGAGTGTGTGGTTGATTGGTGGCGACTTTTCCTTGAGGGTGTTCGGGTTATGTTGTGAGTTGAAAGTGGCTCTCGACCTTGTTTCTTTCATATGAGCCTATTGCCTTGAGAAGGTTGAGGAGGAGTTATTTGTTCTTGCTTTTGAGATAGAAGTTTTGGAGTTTTAATGGAGATGTGCATCCTTCAGAGAACCTGATACGTCTATCGGTTCAAGTTTTTGTGAGATTATTTCTCCCCTATTATATTGTTGTCCTATTCTATTTATTGATATGGTTCACATTGAGGACAATGTTCGATTCAAGCATGGGGGAGTGGATCATCGTTGTAATATTGTAATGTATCATATTTTATTGCTTTAAAAAAATAAAAAATAAAATAAAATAAAACAAAAAGAGAGAGAGATGAGCGAAAAAGAAAGTACGGAAAAGACACGAGAGAATTAAAGTGAGCCGGTGAGGACATAAAAATTTAACGAGTGGCTAGGTGAAAACCCATTGGGCGCCTAGGCAAAATGAGTGGATTGTTGTTACTTATCGGCGGGTGGCATAAGAAGGGTGTAAGAATAGTCGTGTCTGGGTAGGTTCTCTCTTGAAGATATAAGGAGGTTCGGTTAGATGTATAGATAAGGAGATAGGACTAGAAAATTCTCGATACATTTGAAGGCATAAGTGGCGATTGGTAGAATATCGAGGTAGTCTTTGATCCGACGGTATTATTCCGGACCTAGGCTCACGAGGGAGTTGGGTATGAGCGGCTTAGGGACGCTTAGGACGTTATAGGTCTCTTTGCTATTTTGATTAATGAGTGGTTTGTGTATTGATGTATAAGATGGTTGGGGACCGTTACGTTGAGATTACATCCGTGACGATGCCTAGCTAGGAAAAGAAGACCACAAGTGAAGTAGAGACCTTGGTGACACATTGGAGATGTTAGATATACTCGAGGACGAGTAAAGGTCTACGCATGGGGAAATTTGATACGTTAGGATTTCGAGTGCTATTTTATACGATTTACACGATGATTAGGAGATGATTATGTTGTTTATTGGTCCACATTTCATATTATTGGTTTTGTAATGTTTTGATAGAAAATGTGTCCATTAGAAGCATTTTTGAGCTGATTTGCGCAAGGGTCAACTTTGAAGGCTCATATCTCTCAAACTACTTGGAATTTTACAGTGAAACCACTTGGAGATGAACCTTCATGATCTTAGCTTTAAGGGAAGTGGTCATAAGCCTTATTTGGCCAAGTAACGAGGGAGATACGTCCGTTTGAAAATCGCCTGACAACCCAGTTTCTACCGCGATCGCGGCTGATTATCCGCGAACGCGAATGGAGAACAGAACCGATCCCCGCGATCGTGGGAGATGGAGCTGCGATTTCGGCCACCTCTTGCCGGGCGTTCCTAATTAGATTATCTTCCTAATTTTGCTCTCAAATCTTATTAGTATAAATAGCAAACTCAGAACCCTTGTGATTTGGAGTCGAATCTTTCAGTATTCTTTGTAACCGTCGGCACATCGTATGGAGAACTAATCTTTTATTCTTGGTTTGGTAATTCAAAGCTAGCATTCGATCCAATCATGAGTTCTAATTCTCTTAATTAACTCTTAATTATTGTTGTTCTTCCGTTTAAATGTTTATGATTTGCTTATTCTAGATTGATCACCTAGGGTTTGCATAATCTATCCTTAGCCTTATTAATTATCGCTCGTTTAATTAATCTGGTAGAGTAAAGAACTTTGATATAGTATTAGGTGCTCATCGGTATTAGATTGGGAGGAAGAACAACATAATTGGCATAGTATATTACTGCTCAGTGTATGCGCCCAATTCTCTATTGATATTGTTCTAAGTCTTATTGCTGTTATTAAATCGAGTCTAATCGCTTGTTTTAGAACGTTTAACAATTAGGGTTGTTAGAGTCGTGCTCACACCTAATAACTAATCACTAAGGAACAATAGGAATTTAATTCCACAATAGAGTAATTAAGAGGAGGATAATTGAATTGGAACTAAGACCGATTGTTAGGATTGCTAGCGGCGATAACCCCGACCAAGACTTTGTTAATCTTGATAAATCAATCACTTAATCCATTGTTTTATTTGTTAGTTTAATCAACAACTCAATCAATCAAAACCCCCAATTGTTACTTGTTACTTAATTGCACACCTAGACTACGAATAATCCAATAATTCCCCGTGGATTCGAACCTTACTTCCCTACTACATTAGTTATAGGTTAGTATTGTAATTGAATTTGGAGAGTGATACGACTTAGCTCCAGCAATACATAAATCATATCTAATAGGTGCAAAATGTACTTACCAAGCCATGAAGTGAAAAGATTTGAACAATATCGATCGTTGCTATTCCAATCAGGAGAACATTGAGAAATGGTCCGTGAGTCATCAAATGACTGTCATTTCCAGAATAATCCGCCGGTGTAGGAGGTGAAAGCAAACTCAAGATAAAGAGAACTGTGTGCTCCTAGTAATTAAGGACAAACAAGCACAGAGTTACCAGGCTTTACGTTACTGCCACAACAAAAGAAAAAATATGCACTAGTTAGCATTTCACCTGCACATTCCAACCACGGACAAGAGATGCCCCACAGAATACCATTGCTGCCCTTATCTTTTCATCATCTGACCCGCCAACAGCAATCTGATGTAGCTTCTCCAGCTCCTCTAAGCTTCCGATGAAACGGAATATGGGAGTTCAATTCAGTTCCATTTAATGAAACAGAATATTGGAGTTCAATTCAATTCATAAGTGAAAATAGATTTTGCTTTAACTTTTTACTTTTGTTGCTTAGAGAGGGATTTGTAAATGGAAGAGCTATGCAAGTAATAATCACAGCATTTCCCTCCTCCATTTCGCAAGAGTGGGAGAGCGCACACACACACAGGATATCCCCAAAAGAAGACAAACTAATGTTGAGACCGGTTAAATAAGCACAGCAGGACAACCAACTCAACTAAACTTACAAGTTTACAAACTGTCCCACCTCCACCAAGGGTAGCAAATCTGGAACCCCCTAAAGCACCAGATGTTTTTGCCCACAAAAAAGCTGATTAGACCCCATGCAAAAATAGTCCATAGGATGAGCTGAAACAGATAGAAATCAGGCCCCATCCAGATACACCAAAATAGCTCACCAAACATGTTTCAAGACTAATTTTTTCCCTTATTTGTTTCAAGGTCATGAATTGCAAAAAATACAGTAAAGACCAAGGATAAACCCACTGCTGCATTAGAGGAAGAAACATTGGTCTGATTAGAGAATCCCCGATATATTCAGGCATACAAAGCCTTTACCTCTATGTACATCTTTGATAGAGAATACATTTACATCATTATATTAGGAATAGAGGTAAGTATGCAGTCATCCTATACAATAACCCAGCCAATGCTCAGCATCCGAAGCAGTTACATTTTTTTCTTTGCAAACTCCAAGTACGAGATGTCGAGATCCTCGGTCCCCTACCCTTCCCAGACGCGTAAACAAAATTGAGCTACGGAGATGTGCTTAACCGATGATACAGAGAGGTAGATTAGGAATGTAGTCGCAAAATCTTGTCCGCCATCTCAATTAGGACAACTAATTCCACTCTCGCCAAATCCCTTTTCACTTTCCTTTCTAGCCCACATAAATGTCTTTTGTAAACCTAAGCTAGTTGAGAGAGTACATGCCAAATATAACTCAGCATAATATATAACCTAAAGTACCTATTAATTGAGGGCTGGGGGAGGGCACATAATAAAAGTCTACACAAAACAAAACATCATCGTTAACCAAGATGATAACCAAAGAACTTGATGCAACTTACTTTCATCCAGGCCTCATAGATGGAGCTACGCTAAAACTCTTCCCAACACATTCCTCACATCTCCCTTTCATCCCTCCCCTTCCTAATTTCTCCCAAAAACCATAAAGAACTATGGTGACTAAGAAAAAGCATAAATCATAAGGAAAAGTTACAGGAAACATTCAGCATAAAGTACCAATATAAGCATATATGTACCTTGAAGCAGGATTGGTAACCAGAGCTTTCGTCATTGCAGATGTAAGGGGTGAACCTTTCATCAATGACGACCAACCAGTACTTTGTCCAGCAACACTACGAGGAATCTGATTGACGCGTGCATTCACATAACCAGGCCACAGAAAGGCTGAGATGTCCAACAAATTTCTAGCTACGCATGCCTCCACAATTAGATGACGCATATTACCAGCTGCAGGAAAGACCACACGCTGTCAAATGAAACTGTAGGGTATGGACCATATAAACAACTAGTCAAGTTCATTCCAGGAACAAAATTTAAAATTAAATTAAATTAATAAAAAAAAAAATCAAATGTATAGAGGATTAGAGGTATGTTAGGTGCCACCACACACACACACACACACACACAAAAAAAAAAAAAAAAAAAAAAAAAAAAAAAAAAAACAGTATGCTCAAAAGCCAGAATCAAACAAAGATTGGTAGGAACCCGGTTTTGACGTGTGTTCTGCTCGCTCATGCTCAGAAACAACTTGACTATATACTATACATGTGATATACAGTAAACTTTGGAAGCTTCAAGTTACGGTGAATGAATATGATATTGTAGTATTCTTTATATGTTGTAATATTATTTGTATATTCATGCAGCGTCATAACTGACCTAATTTGCAGAACTAAATTTGAATTCTACCTTTACAGATTAATCATAACTCGAAAACAAGCTTGAGTTTCCTTCATAGCTGTGAAGCCCATTACAAACAGCTAAAGCTCCAGAAATGTTCATAATTCATTTCAACAAACTAAAGAACAACCAAATTATGATTATATATGTCAATTATGGATTACCAGGCATCAACATGCGAAATATCTAATGCTAGACAAAATCACTTTACAGACGATTCTCTATGACAGAGTAGACTATGTTTCTGTGTACTAAATAAAGAACGGATTGCTCACCACAGTTCATGGGAACATCAGTCATGCTGACAGAATCAAGATATGTGTTACTGACATTGAGCCCTGAAACATACATCATTGCTTTGGCAGCAGCCTGGTTGGCTAGTGAAGTGACAGACGAAGGCGGAGTTAATAAGCCTTCGTATTCACCTAATTGTTGTAAACAAGAAACCAACTGACATCGACGAGTTCCTGAATCTTTTTTATCCTCTATATGACAAAACTCAGACTCATCCTGGGCACATTCTTCTTCCTCAATAAGGTTGACAAGCACAAGAGGCGTGATCGATAACAACATGCATAGGCACGTATCAAGGCGAGCAACGGGACCCTCCCAAGGATTCCTCTCCTGAAACAATGAAATAGAAAAAGATCAGCCAAGGAAACTGCACAATATGTACAACTTCATATCCTTGCGTCTAAACGAAAAAAAAAAAATAAAGCGTATACCAATGGCATCAGAGAATTGCATGCAACAGTTTACTTGTGGGTGTTCTCTAAGATATACTCCTAAATAACATAGATCATACCTTTTAAAAGTTGAAACTAGTCTGCAGAAGAGGAATCTCATGTGACATGCTAGATATACTTTTTTTGGATGAGTAAGATAGGATATCATTATATTCAAAAGGACACCAAGCGGAGGACTCCCATATACAAAAAGGAACCTAAAGGGATGACGCCCATATACAAAAGAGAGCTAATCAAACTCCACGACTATCATGAGCAATTTTATCCACAAAAAAAATGAAACTCAAATATAGGTGGGAATGTAACACTTGACTCCAACTATACAACAACCTCAAAAACCTAAGTTTAAAGTCTTGGTGTAGCAACCTAATATCATCATAAATGCGATGATTTCTTTCTTTCCAAGTACACCACCAAATTGCTATTGAAACTATCTTCCACACTTCGGCTAGCCACCCTTTCTTCATTTTCCTTTTCCAAGCAGAGAGGACGTGTTTGGCTCTCCACGGCTGAACCCAACTCACTCCGAACGAAGACAAAGCAGTGTGCCACAGAGACAAGACCAAAGGACAAGAGAGCAAAAGGTGATCAACGGTTTCTTCTGCCTCACAACACAAAGAGCATTGACTAATCAAACTAAAACCTCTTCGTTTAAGGCACTACAACGTTGGGATTTTCTCTTTAAAAGCTGCCCAAGCAAAAAAAAAAAAAAAAAAAAAAAAAAAAAAACAAGATTTTGGTGGAGCTTTACATCTAACCAAAGCAGAAGGATATACCTACTTCAACAACAACTTATTCCCAATACACTAAACCTTTCAGAATAGCACATCAAGATTTGAAGCATACCAAAAGCTCACTACCTTAGGGAAATTATAAGGAACATGGACAGAGATGAGATCGTGCAACGGCAAACCTCAGTTCACTCGGAAAGCGGTCTGGATTTCTACTCTTTTTTGTTTTCAACGGGCTGGATTTCTACCCTTACCTACTATATTGTTGCATGAAAATCAACTAGTAGGGGTGGCATAAATGTGATCTTTCTACCTAGAGACCAGGGCCGGGTGGCATATATGTGATCTATCTACCTAGAGACCAGGGTTCGAGCCCTGGCCTCCCCTAACTTTTGCCCAAGTTCCGCTTCTGAGATCGAGTAACGAGAAATATCCATAACATGATAGCCTAACAAAGTCCATTCCATGGGCAACTGTTGTAAGAGACGGATATAACAACCAGAGTATGAAACGATAAAAACAAAGAACCCCTAGAGATATTTTAGTTTTGACAAGTGACATGTAACGCAGAGACTGGGGTCATATGGGGGTTGTTTGTAGGGTCATGGGCGAGAATACTTCTTGTAATGAGCATACTCATGAGTCATGAGAGCAGCTAATGAGACAGTGACAGACTAGCACATTAAACAAGTATCCACAAGCAGAACAGGAAGTCTAAGACATATAGACTCGTCAAGGAACCCCAAATGTTCAAATTTCCTTCTTCCATTTATAATTAACAACAAAAAAAGAGTAGAGAAAGACGGTCCAACAATAGGATGTGATGGCTGATGAGCTTTAAAGTTTTGGTCAAGTTTTCAGCTTGAAGCGTGAATAGCTTACCTCCAAAGACCTATACCCTAATCTGTCCCATCGTAGGCTGTATTACCCAAGTTGTCTACATATTCCAAGGAATAGAAACTACTAATGTTGCTACCTTTAACGGACATGCTAGCATACATACCCTTTGAACAAGACGCAGTGCTGCAATTCACAAGCCTAAAAAGGTGTTGCCATGAATAGAAACTACAAATGTTGCTATCTTTAGCGAACATACTAGCATACATACCCTTTGAACAAGACGCAATGCTGCAATCCACAAGCCTAAAAAGGTGTCGCGCCATGATGAGCTGTAAAGTGCCCGTAGTGACTTCAGCATACCTGAATATATTAAATCAGATACGGTTGCATCCCTAATAATTGGGTTCCACGAAATGAAAATGACATAAATCACCATGACATACCAGTTAGGGTGTCAATGGCACATGTTGGAGTCACTAGAATACCCTCCATAGCATCTTCAAGAAACAGGTCAATAGGAATCCATAGGGAAGAACAACTCACACCAGGGCACTGAGCACAAGATGATACAAAGGATCCAGGGGCCACGACAGCATAAAACTGCTGTTGTAAGCTTGTTTTGCATTCCCAAGGTAAGAGTTCACATGTAACAGATGCCACACGCACAAAGACATCAGGAGTAGTATTCTTGGAGTTTCTTAGCGCTGACGATTTTGACACGAGCAACTGTAGACGTTGCACAAAATCTCTCCAAACTGAGGGCCTAATCAATGAAACAGATTGGTAAGAATTCAGCGTTTACCCCTACTCACTTATACACAAACCTTAAGAGAAGGAAAAGTATTTGTTCAAAGTAATTTTCTAGTCCTCCACTTATTCTGCCTTCCAGGTGGCATAATCTGTCCCAAAGTTGATTTCTATACACTCCATATTTACTTTAAGTACTCTATTTCAAAAGCCAGATATGGGAAAGCACTAAACACAATAGAAAGCAGATACTGATACTCCATCATTATGACCTACAACTCCGATAATGCTTCTTCAAAGCTCCTCCAATAACCAAAGGAATAAATGCTTGAAGGGCATTGCAGTTTTCTTTGTCTTATTTTTCTCTCGAAGAAAACTATGAGAGACTTAAAAATGCGAAGCATGAAATCCTCAAGGGCGCAAAGCCATAAATGATAATTTATAAATGAGCAAACTGATGTGACAATAATGACATCCAATTGTGGCAAAATGACATGGATGGCACAGCCCTCATACAACATAAATCAGCAAATATTTTGGTCACATAAGACTTTAATAGAACCTTACACTTTATCCATCTTGGATTGTATTCGAGTAATTTATTATTATCATGTCTACACTCTATACAGTTTGTTCCAAAAGTTCAATTTTATGCATATTTTTGCATCTTACATGTCCAAGTTAAATGACTCTGCATAAAACTACTCAACAAATTCAATAATTTACTAAGAATACTAGCAGGCTACAGTTTGCAACAAGCAAGGCCTATTCCTACCATCATGGCTCGGACTTTGCTTAAGAAGTTCCAGCTAATATAGATGCCTGAATGTACTGCTTACATATTTTGGCGCACCAGAAAAAGAATCTTGGATGTAATTCCATCTTGCAAATATTCTGCGATCAGCTCAACAGCCATCAAAGTATTTGCTTTTAGGATTCCCTTATGATTTTCGATTCTATTGTCCAGAAGTTGATAACTATCATCAATTTCCATATCTTGTAACCTTGTCAGCCATCTAGACTTCTTATCTGGAGTGCACTCCAGCAGGCCTTCATCATCCAGTGACGCATCAAGCAACTGCCACACACTAGAGAATATGAATAGCACCACAAGAACAGCAGGATCTGTAGCCGGGAAGCCGTAAACATCTGAAAGATGTAGAGCATCATTGACAGCTTTCAAAGTTCTGCAACAAAGAAAGAGCAGATGTAGATATTTATAGCAAAACAAGTTGCTGATGGACTCCCTTCCGCTTGACAGCATGGTCTAAGGTGGCAGGGCGCCATACAAACGTAATAAAAAAAACAAAAGACAGAATTGCAGTAGGAAAAATGACGATATGATCACTGTCTACAGCCTACCATCAGAAAGAAAGATCGGGAAGTGCATGCAAATTTAAACCTTGTGAAGTTTTGAACTCAATCCTAGACACCATAGAAAAGTTACACTTCCTAAACCTGAAATGTATTTGCAGTTAAAATTAAAAATGCTATTTCATTCCCTTTTGCAGCACATTTAGAGGAAGGACAAAAATTGAAAGAATGGCAATGAGTTTGTGAGAAAAGTTATACAGTTGTTCATGGTAACTAGTCACCTTAGTGGAACTCCACCACCAAGTATACCACATAGTATAATTCTGAATCAATGACAAATATTTGGTGTGAAGCTCCAGGATAAATGGTCATCTAGAGAGAACATGTCATGTAAATGCACCGGCAAATTAATAGGCAAAGCCGTTTAAGCTTATCGTTTACTCTATCACGTTGTGTTTCCAAATGGGGAAAAGATGAACACCTCTCATCTCACCTCTTCAATAGAGAAAAATGTGAGTAGGATTGGCGATTGAGGAAAATCACAAGTAGCAACAATTAATTGTATCAAACCAACTTAATTGCATATTTCATTTTAAAAAACAATGTGCATTTATCTTGATGGCCCCTTCAAAGGTTATCCACAGGGGCGGAGCCAGTGGTGGGCTGGCGGGGGCCTGGCACCTGCAGCCCACCACGGTGGCCTTATATTTTTTTGGTTCTGGCCCTGCAGGTTTTAGTGATATAGTATTTCGAGTATGAAAATGTCATTGTTATTTGCCTAGCCGAGTGGTAGTTTGCTTGAACATTTGCTTCCCTGCTCATAGCTCATGCGTTCGAATCCCAAGAGTGACATATTTTTTTGTTTTTATTGTATTTTAGCGCTAAGCCTAACTCCAGTCACCACCCAATTTTATTATTTTTTTCCATTTTCTTTTTTATTAAACTCTCATAGTTCCATACTTCCATTTATAGCTTATTCGGTTTTTCCTCAACTTCCCTAAGTTGCTCTTATTATTATCCTTATCTAATTTTCTCTGACATATCCCCCGATCTTCTTTAACCCCTGAATTTCATCCAATTGATCTTCCTAATTGCTCTCTTAATTTCTGAGGTGTCTGTAATGAAAATAGGGAGTTAATTATGAAACTTAGGGAGAAATTTTGGTGTGAGAGGAAAAATTTGATGAAATGGGGTAAAATTGGGGGAATCAAGGGTTAAGATTGACCGGAAAATGGACAATTCACCTCCAAAATGAGTTAGATAGGGTTTGACAATAAATAATTAAATATGTGCTAGTATGTATACACAAGATATGGAGCTCTATGGATATAGTTTCGCAAAAAATCATATATTATTAGCTGATAGTTTGGCTGTTCGAACCCGCAGACTCAAAATCCTGGCTTCGCCCATGGTTATCCAACTTTACAACTTAAAGATTTCCGAGAAATGCCTCATAATATCAATTCAGAGACACAAATAGTTTTCTTCAAAAATTATTAGTCCCAGTTTAAGAGAAATATGGATACGGATGAAACATTGGACTCCATTTTACTCTAAACTCGACAACTCAGTTTCTCCTACAATCCAAGGATATCTGAAATTCTGAATTTAATATAAATACAGAGAGCATATTAATATGGAAGGAAACAATGTGAGATTTGAGTCATTACTCACCACCATCCATCTCATAGGCCCTTTTGTAATTGTTTAAAGTACTACTCCATGCCCCAGCAACCCCCCTCCCGGATTACCAAATTATTGTGTTGCTGGCCTGCTGTTAGGAGAAATTTTATATCTGCAGTGAAGTTCTTTCTATAAATAAATTTTCCAATTTATTGAAGTTCTCTGTCATACGGTTTTCTCTACGAGTAGGCATATCCTCATTAGCTTCAACTACCATTTACATTCACCGTCATTTTTTATTAATACAGACACATGTGTTACTTCGACACTTCATACACCTCTCGCGTCGTGTGTCGGACATGACACACGTCCGACACAACACGACACCTCGACACTCCAATTTAGGAAAAAGAGAAAACAGTTTTTTTCATAAAATAGCCGTGTCAGACTGTCAGACTCTCCGACACGTAGCACTTCCAGCCGTGTCTGAGTAACATAGACAGATGCTTTACAACTGAATGTAACACAAGTAAACTAAGCATGTACATGCCCCACATAAGTAAAATGTACACCATCAAAAGATCCAGGAGTCAGGGCCTCAGGGGCCTTTTGTTATTTCACCTACCCACAAAAACAGATACAAAGGAGTGAAAGAGTGAAAGAACCGATACTTATCACTTTAATAAAAGTTCCTTTGCTCTACGGTTTCCTCCGATAAAATGTTTGTGATACATACACAAAAAAAAAAAGGGAAAAGAGCAAGTGTATTCCAAACTTTAAGTACCATCTAAATCATCATCATTGTTTTACAATAGGCACTCTACAGCTGCATGTATTGAGCTAAAAGCACAAGTAAAACAAGCATGTACATGGAACATACGTGTAAATAACGAGTGCACCCACTAAAAACCACTAATCACATGTGTTTTTCATCATATGATCACATCAACCACCCACGCACACACAGAAAAAGTGAAAAGGCAATACTTACTCATTACAAGATTCATGCACTTCAGATACAACAGAACTGTGCCTTTTAAGAAATTCCATATATAGTCTAAAGGCAGTAGGATGGAAATGCCGATTTGGAATCGCCCTGTAACAAGACAAGACACAATCAGCAGTTCAGCATTAACAGCCTGAAGTGAAACCTCCAGAAGTCTCTCTGAGGAAAGGCAAGAAAGCAACATCAACCATTATATTACATGAAAAAAGACTAAACAGTCACATTAAAAATGGCAAAACTTTACTGAGTCAAGTTGCACTCTTTTCAAGGTTATCATCCTTTATGACAAACAGACATTAACAAACACATGCCAAAGAGTGACACCAAATCAAAGCCAAGAGCAAAACTCATTATCTAACATGAAATTAGCCAGAGAAGTAAACTAGAAAAGACAACTGCTACTCTGGAAGTGGCACCAGGCTCCTGAACAATAATCATTTCCCTTTAAATAAATTGCTTTATTTCGCTTCATTGTACAGTTTTCATCAACCTGATAAAGGCACCATCCTTGATCTTACAGATCTTTTTTTTCCTCATGCATATCAGACACATGCGGGCTCTAAAAAGACCTCCAATAAATAAGCTAATAAGCAACGAGAGATCTTGCTAACATAGCTTGAATATAGCTAGTGGGTAACTTAAAGCTTAGAGAAGCTGACCATATGTATAATTGTCACTAAACACCCGGCAAAAAGGGAGAGGAAGACCCTGGTCTTTAGAGTACTTCATACTTGGAGAATTGGATACAATAATGCTTTATATTCAGAAAATTTGTCTTATTTTATAGACAGTCTCATGCATGAATTCATTGGAGGGGTCAAGCTGAAATTTCCACACTCAAAAAGAGACTAACGCATAGAATGGGGAGCAGGAGTTCTCTTTAAGAGCAGGTAAATAATTATGACATGATAAGCAAGTTGAGTACTACTACACAGGCTTATCTAGCAAGAAGAATTGGCTATAAGAATAGAAAACCTGAAATCACGGATTAATAATGATAATAGAAAAAGGAATAAAGGTCTTCAGAAAGTCTTTCTTAAATAGTTTTGACGTGTTAGTTTCAGTCTCCTTCCTCTTGTAGTAATCTCCTTTCTCTCTCTTTCTTAATAAAATCTAATTATCACAAAAACTAGAAAGAAATGGGAAGGTGGGTACTAGACAAAACTAAATGAAGGGGGGAAAAAAGGAAAAGTCTCAACACAACACAATATAGCACCAATGGACAAAGAACGCGAAACAAAAATCATGCATTACTAATTTACTATTGAAAGGATGATTGTATTCTTCTATGCCTCTTATCGTACTGTTTTACACGAGTAACATTCATACTCAGTACGATACTGCTTCAGCACTCTAGCCACTTTTCTGGGGTTATGGGGCTTAATAATTAATTAGCTAAGAAAGATGTTTAATTGAAATTGGTGGCGTTTCTTCAGAAATACAACAATGCATTCCGTATGATGTTGGTTATATCCAAACTTCTCTTCCTTCCATGGAAACCCTTGATCATCTAAGATAAAGCTGTGAAGCCGAGTTCTTGTCTAACCTGCCTCTTATTGGTGCCACTTAGTGGTACTACTACAGTACCAAAGTTAATCATCATAACTATTACCCTCAAGCCCCTCTATGTGCACTTAGAAGCTGAGACAAAGGCAACTTCAAAAGATACTCCCCATTGAAATGAAATGTCACGGTTTCCTTTTGGTCCAATCATGCCAAATGTAACAGCCTTATTTAGTAACGAAAAAACAATAATTTAACTTAACTCTGCCCCCCCCCCCCCCAACCCTCCAAATAAAATCCAAATTACAGATTTAATCCCCTAATTCTAAACTAACCCCCAACTTCGCTCTCTCTCCTCCCCTCATCATTCTCTCTTCCATTCCCCTGCTGCTATCACATTCACCATCCTAAAACAACTTTTTTACCACTCTCTCCTCAACCGACATCTGATTCCCATCTCTTAAAATAATCAACATCCTTCTCCCTCTCTCGCCAAATTTAGGGAAGTGCTAAGATCCCAATAATCTACAATAACTTTTCAACTGACTTCATTATTGATCTCCATTAAAAATGGAGAAAGAATTCACTGTATCAGCAACATATATGAGTCAAACGAAGACTCATTCTGGTATATATGTAGACAAGTCGTTCACAAATAACGACTGGCCAACAGTGTTTAATTTGTGAAATTGCTTTATCTATACTATCTACCTAATCCTTTTTTTCTCTTAGTTGCCAGCGTGATTGTTACCATATGGTGGTGCTGGTGCTGGTCTTGCTGAAGTCCTAATGTTAGACCAAGATATGCAATCATCAAACGAACTAAAATAGCTCACTAATTGGTTGCAATTACTTTTTTGAAATGGATGCAATTTTCTTTTTGAGCCATCCAAAAATAGTTGCTCTATTTTTAAAAACACAGGTAAGGTTGCATACATGCAATTCATCTACCTCATCATAAGCCGGGGCCTTTTAGGTTAATGTTGTGGTTAGCAGAGACAGAGTTTACTTTAGGCTGACGGTGCTAAGTTCATTGGTGGCAAGGGTTAAATTTTAAGTAAGTACTCTTGACAAACCCATTACTATGTCTCTTTGAGCTCTTCTAACAAACACGATAGTGAGAAGATGACGTGGGTGCATGATAATTAATGCAAATGTGCAAGTGATTTGAGCCTATCCTTACTATGCCAGAGAGCATAGAACAACTTATCTTTGCCCCCAGATCTGCTACTCGCATGAAACGGCTGGCTTCTAGGAAATATCTAAATGGTCTTCTTTAAGTAGCAAACTTATAAACTACTCCTTGAACATGTGCATCATTTTTCACTGCTTTTAGTCCACCTCAGATACATCTAGCAGTATCTTCGCAAATATTTGCTCTAGTATCCTAGTGGTTCTAACCAAAATCTTCTTTGAAAAATGTGTCATCATATTCTTCTGATGCATGCTGATCATCCTCTACCATCCTATTCTACTGCTTTTGTCCCCCTCAGACAAATCTAACAGAGTCTTAGCAAATATTCTCTACAGCATTCTAGCGGTTCTAATAAAATTAAAAAAAAAAAAAAAAAAAATCCTAAAAAGTCTCCTCATATTCTACTCACAATAATCATCCTCTACCATCCTAAACATTACGTGATTTCGAGTGTTACTCCATAGCCCCAAAAATAAACACCTAAATATTCGTGGTTTCGAGTGTTTATCCATAGGCCAAAAAATTAACAAAACCAATCAAAGTCACAATCTTCTCCAAAACCTACCGTAATCACTTCTAAGCACAAAAAGAAACGAAAGAACATCTCATCACTCAAAAATAAATGCAATAGCCAACCAATAACAAAAATGCACTAAAATCATAAAATGGACTCATTTAGACAAGAATCGCCACAATCAAAACAATCTTGAGAAATAAACTGAGCACTAAATACTCTTGGCAAATTTATCAGTACGCCTCTCTGAGCTCTACTAACAAATGGGGTCTTGATAATAGAGGCAAATGCACAACTTATTTTAGCCGATTCTTGCTCAGCAAGAGAGTATCGAGCAACTTCTCTTTGATTTCTTTCATCATCAAGTCCATAGCCCAAGAAAGAAACAACACCTATAGGGCTATAGCTAACCTACACCAATTAAACTCACCAATCTTCTCATAAACCTACCCTAAACCCTTGCAACCACAACCCGAAACATCTCCAGAAAAAACATAATTCATAGTCATACCATTCAGTCATCCCTAAGTACGAAACCAAAAGAGCATTTCATCGCTCAAAAACAAATGCAACAGCTAAGGCCCGTTCGGTATCATTGCCGTTTTCAGTTTTTGGTTTTTTTTTTAAACATTTAGTTAAATAAGTTACAAAACTAACTTTAAATTGTTTGGTTCTATATTAGTCATATACAAAATGAAACTTTAAAATTGAAAACCACTTTTTCTGATTTTCAAAAATGGGACTTTGGTTTTAAAAAAAAAAACTGAAAATTAAAAATAGAAAACGATACCAAACAAACCGACCCTAAAATTCACAAAATCACAAATAATCAGAAAATGAATTGAGGTCGGCTAACATAAATCGTCATTCGAAATTGCAATGCGTAAAGAATTAAAAGGTTGAATTGAATTGAAAAAACAAAAAAGGGGGAAAAAGGGAAGAAACCTGGAAGAGAGCAAAGAGAGGACGAGAAGAGGAGAGAGAAGATGAAGGGACAAAGCCTTGTCGAGGAATTTCCAAGCGATAGGGACATTATTGGAAAAGCAAATATGTGAGACCAGCAATTCGGCGAGTTCGACGGAGGGGAGAGTCAACCCGGCCGAGTTCAACGTAGTGCTGAGTTGAATCGCCCAATGGAACGGGTCACTGTTCGTCCGTTGAGCCACCCTTAGATTCTCCGACACGGTTTCCCATACGGCGTCGTTTGCTCCCGCCGTTGCTGCTGACATTGGGATTTCTTTCTTTTTTTTTTTTTTTTTTTTTTGAAGAGGAGGTTTCTTCTGTCAAGTTCTCATGGAGGAGACATATGAAATGGTTTTTGACTTTGACTGGAAGATGGATTTTTTGGAGCCGGTTTTTGGAGGAGTCGTTTGCGTACGGCGGGGTGACGTGACTTCTTGTGGACGCTTCAGTTATATAGGGGATGTTTGGCCAATCTCCAACTTCTGCGGAACTACTTTTTAGAAACAGTTTTTGAGAAACAGTTTCTGGAGGAGGAGCTCCAAATTGGAGCTTTTACTTCTGATGAACAAATTTACTCTAGAATTGTTTCTCAGAAACCAGAAACAGTTTCTCAGTTTTGGGTGTTTGGCCAGTTTTCAGTTTCTAGAACCCAGAAACTGTCCAGAAACACTTCAGGAGTTTGGCCAAACACACTCATAGTTGTGTTTGTTTGAGGATGAGGATGTAAATGCTGCATTGCTGCGTGGTAAACGGGGATATATCCGAACGGAATTTAGGGTTCTTAACTGTTGAAGCGCACTTCAACAGTATAGCCTGTTCGATATCACTGCCGTTTTCAGTTTTTGGTTTTTTTTTTTTTTTTTGCGTAAAAAATTGGGATATTATCCAGGGTACCCCTGAGGTTCCCGACTTTATCTGGGGTACCCCTGAGGTTTCCGAAATTCCTGTGGTACCCCTGAGGTTTGCGTTTTGCCAATATTTGTAACGGAAACTTAACACCGTTAGGTGACCATGATATTTATAGATTAATTAACATTATCAACTATTTAATCTAATAAAAAATCACAAAAAGAAAAACAGAAAAATGTCAAACAACATTCTCAAGGACTCAAACCCCCCAAACTTTTCTCTCTCTTCCCCCGCACTCAACGTCCCAACCCTTCCCCACCGTCACTCAACCTCGACCTCCACCGCCACCCAACCTCGACCCCCCCACTGTACCATCCCTGTGCCTACCCAGACGAGCGCCATGGGAAAGGGAGGAGGGAGTGAGAAAAAAGAGGAGAGAGAAAGAGAAGTAAAGGAGAAAATAGAGGAGATGAGGAGGAGCATGGAGGCGGGGACATCGATACCGGCAGCAAGTCGACAGCCCATCACAAATATCATAAATATCGGCCCCCCTTCACCACATTTGTTGCCGAAGGAGAGAAAAATGCGAGGAGAGAGAAGCAATAGATAATGAGGAAATTGTGGCGGAGGAGAGGAACGCGTTGGGGGTGATGATGGGGGTTCGGTTCGCCGGAGGAAGAGGGTCGTGGTGCTGGAGTTGAAGGTGGTGGGTGCGCGTGGTGCTGGTGGTTACTAGTGGTGGTGGTGGTGGCTCGGGTAGTGAGGGGTGGGGGTAGAAGAAGGAGAGAGAAAATGTGTGATGGTTTGATGTTTGCCTTTGATTTTTTCATTTTTTTTCGTTTTTAGATTAAATTAAATAGCTAATAGTGTTAATAATCTCTAAATATTATAATTAGCGAACAGTGTTAAGTTTCCGTTGTACATATTGGCAAAACGCAAACCTCAGGGGTACCACAGGAATTTCGAAAACCTCAGGGGTACCTCGGATAATGTCGGGAACCTCAGGGGTACCCTGGATAATATCCCTAAAAAATTTAGTTAAAAAAGTTATAAAATTAACTTTAAATTGTTTGGTTCTATAATAGTCATATAGAAAATGAAAACTGACAATTGAAAACTGAAAACCACTTTTTCTGATTTTCAAAAATGGGACTTTGGTTTTCAAAAAAAAAAAAAAAATTGAAAATAGAAAATGATACCAAACAGGCCCACTTGCTTGGTATTGATTTTCGCTTTTGATTTTCCATTTTTTAAAACTCAAAATGTGATTTAATATTTGCTTCCTTAGTACGAGTTTAAACTTTAAACACCTCATATCTAATATACATACTCATGTGTTGAAGATAATATACACACTAATCGGTTAATCAAAGTTTCAAAAAAATACAAAGCAAAAGTTAGACGAGAGATTTAACAAAAATTACATATATTTTTTCGGAACTTTGATTAATTGTTTAGTGCCCAGTTGTGCACACCATCTTTCATGAGGTGTGTTTTTTTATATGAGATGTTTAAACTTGGACGAAGGGAGTACAATTAGTACTCCCTTTAGGCCTCGTTTGGTTCAAATATTGGTATCGCGTTGGTACCGGGCTTGGCTCAAAGGAACATAAATATGTGGCGAGCACTATGAACGTCACCTACGATTTGCGCAATGAAAAGACAAAGGTGGAAATTTCAAAAAACAATATTTTCAAAGATGAGATTTTATTGACAATCATTTTTAACTCACTAATACACTACAAACTCATTATATAGCTAGAGTTTCTTGGAATCTACTACACTTAGCTAAAAGACAAAAGATAAGAAATAAACCAAAATTACATTTATGCCCTTTTGGGTGTGTAAAACGATGGGTTGTCGATAGCTCTGTTTTGGGGTTGTTGTTGTGGCATCGGTGTGGCATTGTAGTGGCATCGTTTTGGCATAGCTATAGCATAGTCGCTAATTTGGTTTAGAAGTATGTGAGGCTATTCGTGTCGTTTAACTTGAGCAAGATAATACTTAGGTTTGGATGATTGATATTAGTTACAATAAGTTGGTGTTATAATATGTCATTTTATTAAAGTAAGGGCACCCTGTATTTATTAGTTAAGCTATACCTTGTACCTTTGGATTTTCGATTAATTAGATGTAACAACCCTAAATTTTGACAACTTAAAATACAATTATAAAGGATTATTATGCCGCCATTGACTACCAAGTCAACAACAAGACTTATTAAACAGACTTCTGAAAAGAAATAACAAGTGTCAGCGGAAGACTTGTAGCCAAGATTACAATTCGAAAACAAACCAAATGAAACAAATTACAATCGTTCATAAAAACCAAATGTCCGATGAATTATTCTAATATCCCATGCCATGCAATAACATCCTGTAACAGCCCGATCCACCGTCCGTCGCAACACAACCCAATAAGGTGGGAAGTCACCAATAAGCCCATAAATCCTAGCTTGGGCTCTAAAAGGTGAAGGCCTTGTTGTTAGTATGATGGTAGGAATCTATTATAAACTGATCATATGAGCCTTAGTTTCCCAATTTGGAACAAACCAGTTCTATAATCCACTTTCCATATTTCATAGTGTTACAAACTCCCCCACTTAGAGAACGCAACGACCCCGTTGCGCCTCGGCCAAACCATACCATATTCAACACAGGTCAAAGATCTCCCCCACTAGACGGCTGACCTAGGACCAACCCCAGCACCCAGCACGCGGTCGCAGACAATCAATCACCTTCAAGACCTGTCAACTGCGCCATTACAACAATGACACAGGCCCCAGAATAGGGTAAGGACAAACCCAAACAGAGAGAACGTCGACTCAGGTTGAGTAAGTAGTTTAAGCAAATAGAATTAAATAGGATATGGTAAATTAAGATACACGCCTTAATGGCGCATAGTTGTCAATTCAAAGAAACGAACGGCGCGTAGAAGCAAAGAAAAGGCACGGAGGCGCCGATTACGAGTCGTGCTTGGCTAGGCATGAGTCGCGCCTAAGACAGTAGCCGAAATTTACGACCGACAGACCACAATTTCGCTAGGTTCATTATTTTGCTTTCGAGCATTCTTTTCATAGTAAGCGTATAGGGCCTTCGTCAGGTTCCTAGTATGGACAAGGGTCCTACCCCAAGCCATCCCACATCTAGAGTTACTGTAAACTACCCTAAAGACTCGAGTGTGCACACCCCTCGCTAGACAGGTCGGTAGGACGAGTTCCCATCTAAGAAGAAGTCAATTAGGAGGTTGGTAGCTGATCTCCAACCTAGAAAATGTACCTTGATCAGAGGTTGTAAATGAAACATGTCCATAGGACATGGTGACGGCGCAAAGTCCGTCACTCTATGGTCACAATAATTATTTCATTCCTTTTATCTTTTAGGTACTTTATTTTCGTGCATGCGCTCTTTCAATTTATAAACGGTCGTAGCCGGAAACAATAGATAATAAACTCAATGAAAACGAGCAACATATTCATGAAGCAAAATGAATCATAAACGATAGAATGTGAAACGGTAATGGTTAGGAAACCAATGAATTAGTAAGTGATGATTAGTGAAAGTTTAAGAGAATGATATTGAGAATCATGCTTAAACATTAGGATGATCAACGTTCTTACCTTCAAATACTCAAAGGAAGCTAGGAAGTATCAAAAGTCCGCGAAGGGCACTTCCTCAAAATCACCACCTAAATATGTGCCAAATAGAGATGGATTACTACAACTCACAAGGTGGACACACTCGCATAGCTATGCTAAACTTATAGTTCACATACACCATATTCTCACATCATTCAATCATGACAATCCCAACAATCTTGGTCATATGGTAATCAAGTCAACTCCAATTCGCGCCAAACTTGTACAACAACTCCACAATCATATTACAATTGATTTCCCTATGAATACTCATCATAATAACGTTGTTTAAGCCATAATATCCAAACCATCAGAAGTGAACTAAATTGATTAACTCCCATTAAAACATGTTAAACAATCACAATATCATCAATAATCAATCCCAACAACATAAAGACACCACCATCAACTCCCTACACAATACTAACATGAAAATCACAGCACACCCTCATCAAATTGTGCCCTAATTCAAAACTCAATAAACTTATGCACCAAAATTCCACAATAATAAGGATTGATCTTAGAAACGCAAATCCCATAATCATAATCATGTTTTGAATCATAATAACATGAAATCACCAAAACCCTAATTTGAAACTTATGAAAAAGGGGTTAAAATCCTTACTACTCTTGATATAAATCAAGAGGGGAGAGGAAGGAGTAGGGCGGCTGGCGGTCGGCGGCGATCGGCGGCTTCGGCGGTGGTCGGCGTCGCTTCTCTTCTTCTGTTTTCTTTCTCTGTGTACGTTCAATAGGGTATGAGGAGGGTTTGATTTATTTTTATATATTGTAGTAGTGGGAGTGAGGGAGTATTAGTAAGGGTGTTTAGGTAATTTTCCATAAAACTACCCACTTTAGGAAATCGATCCAAAATAGAAAAATCCCAAATTAGCAACAATTTCCTAATTACCCCAAATAAATGTAACACCCCAAATAAATAATAAACCCAAAAATTACGGGGTGTTACATTAGATATCTAGTCGCACATTGATTAGTTGGGGTTTATGAAATTTATTGTTGGGGGTATAATGTGATTGTTGGATTAGCTTGGTGATGATTTGAGTTGTGTCATTTCATTAATTTTTGTTTTCATTGATGGTACTTACTTTGCGAGTTTAAAGACGTTTTGTTCGACGACATAGCTTGAGAAAGATAACTAAGGAGAAAATTCACGATTTAGGTAAGAACGTTAACCCCCCTTGAACTCGAACATATTTGCATATATCTTTTGGTGATCTGATTCTTCACTTCATATCATCTATATTGCAATTGATATATACATACTCCTATCATTTCTAATTTTATGAAGTCAGATTATTGAAATTCAACCAAATAAGAAGAGGCTCGACCCCTCTGTTATATATTCACTCTTTGTATGTACTCATCTTTGTTTGATGTTTGGCTTTTGCCCACGTTCTCACAGGAGATCGATTCTATGAATGATATAATGTATCTAAGACAGATAAATTGGCTATCTTCAATAATGTAATATCACAATCTATTAGAGCAGCGTGACCACTACTCCGTCGGGGAATTACAAAAACACCTCTGATCAAGGTGAAAAGATAGGGTAGCTGTCAGTCACCTATTAGACTTCCTCCTATAAGGGTTACATCCTAATGGCCTTCTAGTGAAAGGTGTGCACACTCGAGTATGTTGGAGAGAGTCGGTGCCCTATTAGCATGTTGGGGTAGGACCCAAATTATGAAGTCAGATTCATGATTACTAAGTTATGAGTTAATTGAATATCGGCTTTGAGTTTTTATTATGTTTCTCTACTTGGTATCCTTTCTCTAAGCGTTGCTTGATTAGCTATGTGCCATAAAGGTGTGTATCTTATCTTTCTTATTGTTATACATGCTTTTGGGTTCTTATTTAGTCATTTGCTGATGTTCTCTGTTTTGGGTTTGTTCCTACCCTATTTTGAGGCCTGTATCATTTCCTCGTGATGCAGTTGGCAGGTCTGGTTGAAGATAAATGTATGTGTGGATGTTTTTGCATATCATGTGGCTAGTTTTTGAATAAATGTTGCTCGTTTAAGACATTTTAACGTACGGTTATTTCAATTAGGGTTTGGTTTTGTAAACTTGAATATGTCTTCCGCTGTCAACTCGTTTACCGTTTATGTAAATAGGTTTGGTTTAAATTTTATCAATGTTTTAGCCTTGCAGTTGATTTAATAGTCAATAGCGGCATAACATCCCTAGATTTTTGTATTATTTATTTTGGTCGAAATTTAGGTTTGTTACCATAAGGGGAAGATATACTCCTAGTATTCTACTACATACTGCCTAAGTCTAAATCTAATATTTCCAGAGACTATATTTTCTAATACAACATAGGAATACATTCATAATCCTCTAACAATAACAAATACCCTAGACTTGCTCAAGAACTCGACTCATGTGTTTGATGTGTTTCAGTTTCTTATGTTACCGTCTTTTGGGTTGGAATACAAGGAAAGAAGAAGAAAAAGGTTAAGGGAAAGCCGAGCGAGCCACTGCTCCGCGCGCGCCCGCCGATAATGGCTCCGCCTCCTTCTTGCCATAGATGGGTTCGACACACCCGCCACCCTCTGCAACTCCTCATAAACATCTAGAATTCCTACGATGTAAGTCTCACATACTATTACTTAGAGCCTTAGGCACTTTCTATTCTTTTTGGTAATCCTGTGAAATACTAATCCGTTCATGAGATAAGTGTTCTAGTTAACTCCCTCTTATTTCCAACATCCTTTTCCTCCACTTTTGGTAGAATATGTTAGGATTTTGTTTGTTATTTACGTGGTGGTGTTGGTAATTAAGGTGTGATTCATTTATTAGTATGTTTGCTTTGTTATTTGTTGTTGTTGGCTTATCAAGAACGTGAGAAAAGTTTTGTAAGGCTATTGGTTTGTGATCGGAAAAGTATTTTGGACAGTGTAAGTGTTATTCACTGTTATTGGATTACATTACATGTGACAACTACTTATTGCTATTTATAGGATCGCTATGTCGGATGGTTTGCCATAGCCGACATTCTAGCAAGTTCATATCCAATTATCTAGGCTAATCTAGGCACTCTTAACATCTAAATTCTAGGTGATAATTCAAGACTTTTCTTGTACTAGATTGTTCTAGTTAACTCTAGATATTTTTAGATTAGCATTCTAACACTCCCCCTAATCTGAAAAATCTCAAACTCCGAGTTACAACTTGAATTGTAATAATTTCTCAATCTGGATCGCCTTTGTGAATATATTTATCCCTCGTCTTGCAAAATTGTAACTCAATCTCTTACTTATCCACGACCTCTTGTATGAAGTGGTGTCGTATCTCGACATGCTTTGTGCGGCTGTGGAATACCGAATTCTTCGTCAGTGCGATAGTTGACATGTTATCATAGTATATTGTTGTTGTACTAGTAGGAGTCTGAAGTAGGTCGTCTAAGATTCTTCTGAGCCATATAACTTCGCATGTCGCACTTGTTGCTGCCATGTATTTGACTTCAGGTGATGATAGTGCAATTGTTGCTGGCTTCTTTGAGGACCATGATATTACTTTCGACCTTGAAAATGTACCCACTTGCACTTTTCATGTGGTCGATGCTTCCGGCTCAATCGCTATCTGTAAATCCTATAAAATTGTTGTCTTTTTCTAACTCGTACATAACCATAATTATTCATACCTTTGACATATCTTAGGATTCTTTTTGCAGCTGTCAGATGTGCCTTTCTAGGTTCATGTACAATGCTAACTACTCTGACTATGTCGGCCTCGTATTGGTGAGGTATAATAGTGACCCAACCAAACTTCGGTATATTGATTCTTCAACTTTTCCTTGATCATCTTTTTTGGATAATTTTTCACTTGTCATCAAAAAGAGTTGTCACCAGCTTGCAATTGATCATGTTAAATTCCATAAGTCTTCTGGATACTTCTCTTGTGATAGATTAATACGATCGGGACTTTGTTTTACTTGCATACTAAGAAAAATGTTTCATCAGTCCAAGGTCGGTCATTTCAAACTTAGACATGATTGCCATCTTGAAATCTTCGATAATTCTTGGATTGGTGCTTGTGTAGATGAGATAATCCACATACAAGCATACTATAAGCAAATCTTATTTACCTTGAGTGTTTATGTAAAGTGATGGCTCACTGGCCTTTTGGTAAACCCATTATGTCAGAGATAACCATCAATTTTACTGTTCTAGGCTCGAGGGGCTTATTTTAGCCCACAATCCCATATAATGCTTTCTTGGGGCGATAGACCTTATTTTCTTCGCCTTCAACTATGAAGCCTTGTGGTTGCTCCACATAGACTTCTTCTTCTAACTCTCCATTTAAGAATGCATACTTCACATCTAGTTGATCTATTGGTAATTTAAATGTAGCAGCGAGAGTTAAGACTATCCTGATTGTCTCCATGCGGACAACAGGAAAGAATGTCTTGTTAAAATCGATGCCTGGTTGAGTGGTTGTTGTGAATATCCTTTAGCGAGGAGACGTGCCTTGTATTTCTAGATGAAGACATCTTCATTGTGATTGATCTTGTAAACCCATTTTAACTCAATGATTTCTTTATGTTCTGGCTTGTCCACAAGCTCCCATGTCTGATTCTTCTCGATCATCTCTATCTCATTATTAATAGCTTCAATCCATTTTTCTTCTTTTGGTACCTCCTGGAAATTTTGTGGGTCACTAGCTATGAGTGCCATGATTGCTTGGCCACAATGATAATAATCCGTCCAAGCTGGAGGTCATCTTTCTCGAATAGATTGTCTTATAATACCTTAGGAGTCGACAAGAATCATCAAAATATCGAGAGGGCGGAACAGTTCCAGGGTAGATAGACACAACTCTGCTAAAACATCTCCCCAGGGAGCATCCGGTGGAATCTTGGCATGATCTAGGTGTTGCTGGATTCGAATAGAAAGCGCGGTTCTAACGCCACTAACTAGGGATGTGCAAAAACTGACGAACTGAAACTGAAACCGAAAACCGAAAAAACCGATCCGAAAGATAGGGTAACCAAACCGATATTAAGCGGGTTAGGGTCGAGAAAATAAAATCTCACGGGTCTCGGGTCGGGTTCGTTATCCAAAGTTGGTTTGACCGGTTAACCTAATCGACCGCACAGTTACCAAAAAGTAGAATTAATTCCGCCAGCTGTAATGCACCAATGTAAAATTGGCGTTTTTTGTCCCGCCAAACCCAAAAAATCTCACTTTTTTTTATATCAATTTTCAAATAATCTTTTGGGAAAATGGAGGGACAGAGGCGACAATTGGACATAGAATACAGAGCCATTAATTCATTTCTCATTTTCTCTATTTCTCTCTCCGTCTCTCCAACTATCCAACTCCATTGAATCTTTGAAGTTTGAAGGTATTGTTTTTGTTTGTACTTGATTTCATCAATTTGAAGTTTTTTGTTTGTATTGTTTTAAATTCATTTTTGTTAATCGAGTATGTGATTTAGTTGTTTTTATTCACCAATTTTGATTCCTTCTTAATCTGATCTAGAGTTTGCTTTTTTTTTTTTTCTTTCAAGTTTTTGTTTTACTCCGAAAAATGTGGATCTGATATATGTTTTATGTTATTAGATCTATTTTTTTCATCAAACGAAGGAGTTGAGACCATGGAAGTTGAAGATGATAGCACTCCGGACACCAATCCACCACCACATGGTACCTCCGACACAAGCACGCCTCCTGTTCATCCGAGTTCCACCAGAAATGCTACTACATGGCCGCCCAGAAAACGTTCGACTAGTGGTAAGATGAAAAGTTCTTGGGTATGAGATCACTTTACTAAGGACCCTTCTCCTAATTCTGCAACTTCGACATGCGATTATTGGGAAAGAGAATTACATTGTCTTTCTGTGAATGGAACTAGTGCTTTACTAATATTTTTACCCTCATTCAATTGCTTTTTTTTTTTGTGTATTTAAATCATTACCCGAACCAAAATCGAACCGTATTTTAGGTTAACCGAACATACGTTTACGGTTTAGGATCAGGGTTAGAGCTAACCGAAAATATTGGTTAACCGAAAAAATGCGCAGTAGGTTAACCGAAACCGTTTTGCACACCCCTCCCACTAACCACGAATTAATCAGAGATGGTATATGTGAGTTGTGTGTGTTTGAAGTTGGCATAATTGTGTTGAGAACTTATGCGGGTGGAGAATACGAAGGAGAGAGGCAAGGGAGAGAGAAATAGGTTAGGTTTTATTTTCTTATGCATAAAGCTTTGATCTCAACTCGGGTTTATTGAGACGGGGCTTGAATTTTTAAATTCCCAAAAATTCCCTCAATTTTCCAAATTAGTAAGGACATAATAGTAATTCAAAAATTCTCAATCCTAATTAGGAAATTATATAAAGCTGACAAAATAGATATACACAGTTTATACAAATTGACAAGGCAATACAAAACCTATATAAAACTTCAATACAATGATGCATAGCGGAAGCTTTACAATTCTTCAGGTAGGACCTACACTCAATGTAACACCCTGTGATTTTTGGGTATATTATGTAATTGAGGTGTTACATTTATTTGGGGTAATTAGGAAATTGTTGCTAATTTGGGATGTTTCTACTTTGGATCGATTTCCTAAAGTGGGCAGTTTAATGGGAAATTACCTAAACACCCTTACTAATACTCCCTCACTCTACTACTACAATATATAAAACAAAACAAACCCTCCCCCTACTGTCACACGTAAAACGCAGAGAAGAGGAGAAAAGGAAGGAGAAGAAAAGAGAAGAGAAGAAAAGAGAAGAGAAGGAGAAGAGAGAGAAGAGTCGTCGTCCTCACCACCGCCGGCCACCTCACGCCGCCGCCCTCACCCCCGTCTCGCCATCTTCTCTCTCCTCTTGATTTTATATCAAGAGTAGTAAGAACCCTAAATCCCTTTTTACAAATTAAATTAGGGCTTTCTATTATCTCATGTTTAATTGTGTATTTAAAGCATGAATATGGTTATAGAATGTTAGTTTGATGTTCTACTCAGTGTTGTTTGGGAATTTGAGCATGAAATCACGAGGTTATAAATTAGGGTTTATGTGTATTGATGATGATATTGTGGTCAGAATCGCATGAAATTTGAAGGGATGACTTGTAATGAATTGGGTAACGTATGGTATTAATTTGGGAAGGTTTCATAATACTTTATGTGAGTTGTTTAACTTCTGCCCAGGTCTGATTTTTGGGTATTTTGGATGTTATTGCCAATGTTTTGATGTTTAGATGATGGGAAAACATTACTAATATGATTGTGGAGTTGTCGTGCAAGTTTGGCGGGAATTGGAGTTGATTTGATTACCATATGACCAAGATTTGTTGGGATTGTCGTGTTGAATGATGTGAGAATATAGTGTGTGTGAACTATGAGTTTAGCATAGTTATATGAGTATGTCCACCTTGTGCGTAGTAGTAATCCGTCTCTATTTGGTACGTATTTAGGTGGTGATTTTGAGGAAGTGCCTTTCGCGGACTTTTGATACTTGCTAGCTTCCTTTGAGTATTTGAAGGTAAGAATGTTGATCATCCTAATGTTTAAGCATGATTCTCAATATCATTCTCTTAGAGCTTTCACTAACCATCTCTTATTGATTCATTGGTTTTCTAACCATTATCGCTTCACATTCAATCGTTTATGATTCATATGTTGCTTCATGACTATGTTGCTCATTCTCATTGAGTTTGTTGTCTATTGTTTCCGGCTACGGCCGTTTATAAATTGAAAGAGCGTATGCACAAAAATAATGTACTTGAAAAATAAAGGAATGAAATAATTATTGTGACCCCATCTAGAGTGACGGACCTTGCGCTGTCACCATGTCTAATGGACATGCTTCGTTTACAACCTCTGATCAATGTACTTTTTCTAGGTTGGAGATCAGCTACCAACCTCCTAATTGACTTCCTCTTAGATGGGAACTCGTGCTACCGGCCTATCTAGCGAGGGGTATGCACACTCAAGTCTTTAGGGTAGTTTACAGTAACTCAAAATGTGGGATGACTTGGGGTAGGACCCTTGTCCATACTAGGGACCTGGCAAAGGCCCTATACGCTCATTACGAAAAGAATGCTCGAAAGCCAAATAATGAACTTAGCGAAATCATGGCCTGTTAGTCGTGATTTTCGGCCACTATTGTGGGCACGACTCATGCCCAGCCGAGCACGACTCGTGCTCGGCGCCTCTGCGTTTTCCTTGTTTCTACGCGCGGTTCGTTTCTTTGATTGACAGCTACGCGCCATTAAGGCGCGTATCTTAATTTACCTTATCATATTTGTTCCTATTTGCTTATATTATTTACTCAGCCTGGGCTGACGTTCTTTTTGTTTGGGTTTATCCCTACCCTATTCTGGGGCCTGTGTCATTATTGTAATGACGCAGTTGACAGGTCTTAAAGGTGATTGATTGTCTGCATGAACGTCGTTGCATGGCATGGGATATTAGAATAATTCGTCACACATTTGGGTTTTTATGAACGATTGTAATTTGTTTCATTTGGTTTGTTTTCGAATTGTAATCTTGGCTACAAGTCTTCCGCTGACACATGTTATTTCTTTTCAGAAGTTGCATTTAATAAGCCTTGCCGTTGACTTGACAGTCAATGGCGGCATAACAATCCTTTATATTCGTATTTTAAGTTGTCAAAATTTGGGGTTGTTTCACTCAAAGACGTATCCATCACAATTACCTGTGGTAGATTTAAAGCACAAAAACCAAAGTTGAAAAAGTCAGAAAATTGAGTAAGCTAACACCTTAACTTGTTACAAACTAAAAACACTTACCTTGATTTTCGAAAAACATTTATTTTTCATTTGAAAAAACATACTTAGCACATAAACCTCACACAATCAACGAACAATTCCTTTTCATTCACAAATCAATACATTATAAGTCATTCTAATCATAGTATTCATATAAGATCAATGAGTGGACAACATCATGATATGTCAGGAACTGGTGAGGAAATACAAGAGAAAATGGGTGTCTCCTAGATGTATGATAAAGATTGATCTTCGAAAAGCATATGACTCTGTAAAAAAAGGAGCTTCATCAGAGAGATGCTACATGTACTGAATTTTCCTCAGAAGATCATTGTGATTATAATGGTATGTATAGAAACAACTACATATTCAATAACTCTAAATGGAGGGAGCTTTGGTTTTTTTCATGGGAAAAGAGGACTGAGGCAGGGAGATCCTCTGTTCCCACTGATATTTACACTGTGCATGGAGTATCTAAGCAGAATTCTAAATTCTGTGGCTGAAAAATCAGGTTTTAGCTTCCATCCAATGTGCCACAAATTGAAGTTGAATCACCCTTGCTTTGCGGATGATCTGCTACTATTTTGCAGAGGTAATATGCAATCAATTTCCTTACTCCTGAGAGGGTTTACAACATTCTCTGAGGCATCTGGATTGCGCTCTAGTCCAACAAAATCAGAGATATTTTTTGCAGGAGTGGGATCTAATGTGATTGAAGAAGTTCTGGAATTCTCAGGGTATAAAAGAGGGGATCTACCGTTTAGATACTTAGGAGTACCAATTACTTCAGGTAGACTCTCTATAATGGATTGTAATTGCCTTACAGGGAGAATTGTGATGAAGATAAGAGCTTTAGGAGCTAAAAAACTATCCTATGCAGGGAGAGTGACCCTGGTCAAGGCTGTACTCTTACATTTACATGACTATTGGGCTAGAGTTTTCCTATTGCCAAAGATGGTTTTGAAGAAAATTGCAGCCATATGTAGGAATTTTCTGTGGGATGGAGGGGCAAGCATAGTGAGAATTCCACTTATCTCATGGGATCAAATTTGCCAGCCTCAGGAATGTGGTGGATTGGGAATCAGAGACATCTTCACTTGGAATACTACTTGTTTAGGTAAGTATGTACACTGGATTTACAAAAAGGCAGACACCCTTTGGGTAAAGTGGATACACTCCTACTATCTAAAGGGAAGTGAGTGGGAAAACTATTCCCCACCTGTTGATGCAAGCTGGAGTTGGAAGAAGGTTTGTGTAACAAGAAAGAAAATGCAATCAGGTTTCAGTAATGGGCAGTGGATTGGAGTGGGAAATGAATATACTGTCAGGACAGGTTTCAATTGGCTTAATGGAATGCCTCCAAGAGTTGAATGGGGTAAATTCATATGGTCGAGGCACAGTGTACCTAGGGCAGCTTTATCTGCTGGCTAGCTATGCACAGGAGATTGCAACTAAGAGATAAATTGAAGAGAATAGGAGTGTGTGTAGATGATCACTGTCTCCTATGTCAGCTTTCCCCTGAAACTCACGAACACATATTTTTCCAGTGCGAGTACAACAGGAAATGTATGGAGTTAGTGAGCAGATGGTGCAGCATTGAATTCCCTCTGAGCAACACAATCGTATGGTGCTGCATGAAGAAAATGGGGTCGAAATTGAGGAACCAAGTGGCTGGAGCGATCATCAGCAGCCTTATATATCAAGTATGGATGATGAGAAATAAATGCAGATTGAAGATGATGCTGGTCAAGCCGGAAAATGTAGCAGAAATGGTGAAAAAAGAAGTCCAAGCAAGGATTAAAAGCAAAATTCATAATATCAGTATTAAGGACCGAATGTGGCTAGAAAAGAGAAGGGTATTGTAGAAATTGGGGTTGTATTTTTGGGCTAATCTTCGGATTGAGCTTGAGAGTGTTTGCAATTGCACCACTCTTTGTACTATAATTTTTTTATTATCAATGATAATAACTTACATTTTCCCCAAAAAAAAAAAAAAAAGATCAATGAGTGGGAATCTGAATCATTTAAGGCGGTATAATCAGCCCTGCATAATATTCAATCAATCAATCATTTAAGGCGATATAACTAGCCCTGCATAATCCAACCAAGACAATCTAGACCTTAAGTGTGCACCCCCTATTAAGTATTGCTAACCCAATAGAGTAGTACTTGATGCCTATAAGCCCTCTTGAAAACCTATGCGGTGGGGCAAATATATATGCGAGCAAAAGTAATATATGCGATCAATAATTTGCGGTCAATAATATATACGATCAATAATACGCGGTCAATAATATATGCGTTCAATAATTTGTGATCAATAATATGTGCGATCAATATTTCCAACAAATTGTCTTAAATAACTTTCGATCATAAATCATCAATCATAAATCATCAATCATAAATCAAAATACCTTTCTTTTAATCAGACCATCAACCATTTCTTAAGTAATATGCGATCATTATAACTCTTCCAAATACAATCATCCAATAATCATAGCCAACATGATATCCAACAGTTCTCCACCTAGCATGCAGCTATGTTCTCAACCAACAACCAAATCACACTTAGCACCCAATTTTTGAAAGGTTTTCTACAAGTCATTGAAGGTTTGAGCATGCTAGTTTACCTTCACAAGCACAAACAAAACCACCACTAGTCTCACAAATACTCCTCGTTCACAATTTTGTCATCCGAAATCAGTAGTAAGGGGAGAAAAGAGTGGACAAGTGACGGGAAGGCGGCAGAAGGCGGGAACACGGTGGTTGTGGGTGGTCGTTCGCGAGGTAGTGCATGGGAAATCAGGGTAAGTCTGCGTTGGTGTATGCGTGCGTGGAAGGAAAGAAAAAAGAAAGCTGAGGGTTTTATTTTTATGATTTTCAAACTTTTTTTTTTTTATTTGGTTTTGGTTTGGGTTGCCCTTTGAAAGGAGTTGGGCTAGGAGAGAAAACATTATGGATCGAAATGGAAAGATGCCCAATTTAGCTATCTACACTTAGAAACACCTCTAAAATCATTTAATTTTTTAAACAAACTCGATACCCGATCCGTGACTCATCTCCTAAAAATATAATTATAAAATATCACAAAATTTCAGCATATTACATCAAGGGTATTCAAAGGAAGGTATTACACATACAATGACTGTATGTGGAATCTTATACACTGGCCAATAGGAAAGTGCCACCTAGGATAGATGAAAAAAAAGTTGGAGGGAAACTGATAGCATTTAGGCGCAATTTTTATTTCGAGTTGGCGCAATTATGGGGATGAGTTGGAGGGAAAAAAGTGGCATAGAAAATTTTAGAACATGAGAGAGAAAATTATTTATTTATCTTTTTGAATTAATCTTATTTCTTGTATAATTTATCTTTCATAAGTCCATTAATAATATAAAATATATTATCGTAAAGCTCTTTTCGAGTACTTTCAAATGAGTAGCATATTGAATATGTTTTGGTAAAATCCGAAAATTGTATTCAATCGTTCAATCTCGTATATCCAACTAATCTTATACTAAGATACATAAATAAAGGGATCGATACATTGAAAATTAAACCTTCTTTTTCTATTATACGAATATATAAATGAAAATATTATATCTCCCACTTAAATATTCTATAAGAAATGTATTACTTTGTAATAAGGAGTTGATTTATATATATATATATATATATATACAAAAGAATGATATAGTGTCATTCAATTTAAATTGAGTTTTTCTTATTAAAACAAACGAATGTTTGTAAATAGGTGTGTACAACATTGTAAGTATTGAGACTTTGACATACGACTTTGACGTAGGGAATGTGAAGCAACGCATATAGTAACCAATAAGTCAAGGTTATACCGACCCACCATTTACAAAATATATGGCTTTTACACTTTTTTACTAGTCTTGCATCCTAGCTACATTAATAATCATCTTGATACATAATTTAAGAATAAGTACATTTAGACAAAGAAATTTAAACTTTTTAGAAAAATTATTGTAAATCAAAAATTTATAGGTCACCTTAACATTCCCTACTTGCGCAACATTTTTTTTAATCATGAATTAGTTTTCCATATTCTACGATTTCCGGAAAAACTAGTTGAACTAATATAAAAAAAAAATATTCTTTCTAATTTATATAGGTTAGTTGGTGAATAGTATAACATAGCGAGCAACAAGAATTGAACAAGTGATGTAGCATTACAAGTGTTAATCATAGCAAGCAATAACCATTAGGCCAGGTGGTATCAGAACACTTTATGTGCAAAAATAAATATATTTATAACCGAAAAACTATGCAATAAGAATAGAAAAAAAAATCCCGAACCTACAACCAAGATATATTAAAATGTGCATCGGTACATTATTTAAAAGCACGCCATTGGAACCCTTAAGAAAATTTTTACATGAAAGTTATGATTTCCTAATAAAAATTTATTTTAATGGTCGAAGTATTATTAGTAAAATAAAAAAAAAAAAAACATTTTATTTTAACTTTTAAGTGGGCAAAAGTGTATATACACTGACTAATCAAACACGCGACACTAGCGCAATTAAACTAAAGCATATCAAGTAGTAAGATATAGACTATCAAATATAAGCACACCCCATGTACGGATATAAATGACTTGATATATTGTAATATGTAGACAAAAAGTTTGATTTTGGGGGTTAATAAGTTGTCGTTTTGATTTTATTTTACAACCATCACGGTCTTTTCTAATATAGAATTATAATTTGCGACGGGTATTAAGACATCATTACCCCATGTATCAAAGGTAGCATAAGTAACGACTATAATGATAAAGTATATGTATAATGTTGCGACGGGTTTTAGTAGCGATTATACTATTTTAGTAGAGTATATGTATAATGATAGATTGAAAATATGTTTCTTGCAAGAGCTAACCACCTTTAGTAGAAGGGTTACACACCATTAAATAAACGTCAACTTAATACATGATATAGCATAACAAATATAATTAAATCATTTTTATAATGTTTGTGTGACCAATGTTAATACTAACTTTTACACGTTAACAAGATACCAATTATAAAAATTAAAAAATTAAAAAAAATTTCTTTTTTCATATTTGTGTTCCGTATCTTAAAGACGCCACTCATTTTGTTATTCCTTGCAAGTTACTAATGATCCGTGGTATTTTAAGCATACTAATAATGGATGTTATAGGATTATTGCAATTGTGTTTGAATGCTAATTTCACTTTAATAACTTTGATATTTTCTTATCATTACGGATATGATAAGTGCTCTTCAAATACTATACATGCAAAACAGGAGAGGAAAATAAAGAGTCAGAGAGAGTGAAAAAAGAAAATATCTAGTTAATGAGAAAAACTTGTAAAGTGGACCAGAAAAATGTGGTCATTTAATTGAAATGGTCAACAATAAAGTGGACTAGATTATGAGTTTCTTTCCTAAAGAAATATTAACATGTGTACGATAAAAACATTACTCATCTTAAATTTAAACTAGTTTGCATGCCCGTGGCACGCCCGGGCTATGTATTTATATCGTTTATACTCGTTTTATGAGAAAAAAACTTATCTTTGTTCTAATAAATTACCACAATGATTATTTTCCATAAATTAGCTAATAATATTATACTACCCTATGATCTTACCATATCATAACCGATAATTGTATTTAATGCTATTTTTATGTTCTATCCAATTAATAAATGCCAAGTGTCCTCCTAGGAAAGACTTGGTTTCAGGTTTTAATATATAGTATTAGATTAGATGGTAATGTATTGAAGATGTAAGTTTAATATCTGAAGTTCATTTTTCGATTCCATGTAGATTAATTGTTAAGATTATATATCTTTCATTTGATTGAAAAATTATTGAGTGGATCTAATAAACTCTATCTTATAATATATGGAGTATTATTGTAGCCCTAAGCTACAATTTAATGTTGATGCCCATCTTGTATAAATCTTTCATTTTTTCAAACATTTGACATGCTATTTGTTCATAGTCAATTCCTTTATGGCATGTTCTATCATATACTTTAATTATATTGAATTTACTATTCATATCGACCAATAAACATTTGTATAAGGCAATGCCAATAGTATTGATCTTCATATTTTTTGTGTTATTCATATTGTTCATCTTCATATTCATGTTCATTTTCGATTCAATTATTTGGACGACCTTGGATAGACAATAGCATATCAATCCAATTATTTAGTGTGAGTAATGTCAACAAAAAATTTACATGTTCACTAGGTACGTATGGAAACCTTACAACTCTTTTCTTACAAATTAAACATGCTCAGTGAATGACTTTATACTCACAAATGTGTTTTATGATATTAAGAAATTTATTACTCATTTTGTTATTCTTTGCAAGATACAAAGAATATTGTACACAAACGAATTATGAAGATTGCTAGGGTTACTTCGGTTATTATGGCTATTAAGGTTATTGGGGTTACTAGTTAGTGTTAGTAGGGTCTATAGGGATGATATGGATTAATTACGTGGTGACTTATTAGTTGAAACTAGAAACTATTATTATAGAAAAGTAGTTTAGATTATGTAATAACAACTACATTACAATAATAATGTGTCGTTCTGTTCTATTTAGTATCAGTGATATATTTATTGTTTCTTACATACTAAACGTGTTCATAAAGTGGGGAAGCGTGAGGAAGAGACAATTAAGTGAAGAAAGATTTTTTTTTTGTCTGGATTACTGAGTAAAACCTACAGATTTGGACCAGATTCGAAGATTAATTAATAGTATCGTCTGATACAATATTGTATCAAAGCGGGGACAACTATTCATCTTCCTATTCGTGTTCATCTTCAAATCCATTTTCATATTCAATCCTTTTCTAATATGCAGATTTATTAATCTAAATTCAAATACAAACAATCAAAATTAAAATTAAACTAACTACTCTTGTGTAAATTAAACTTAAATTAACAAGTCTTCATGTAAATTTCACCCAAAATCATACTTTTCTTCATCTTCTTCACCTCATATTCATCTCAACCTTCATCTTCAATCTTTGTATAATATACCCAATTTAATTTTGTTTTACCCAGATTCAATGTAATATCAAATACAATCGTAGTATCCTTGCCCATCATCGACTAATTTCAACTCATAAATATATATATTAACAATTCTTCAATATGTAGAAGATTCATTTGGGTGTTGGATTTTGAAATTTTCATGTTCATCTTGGGTAGAGGAGAAGATAAGAGACAAAGAAAATGAGGGAAGAGAGAGGTTGAATGTGGAAAAAAAATGAGGTAGAGAGAAAGTAAAAAAAAAAAGGGTTTTGTTACATCTAACAATAAAAGAAAAAGGTAAAAAAAATAATTAATTTGAATAAATCCATTTGAAAATTTTGAATGAAAATTAAACTCTTGGGAATATTCTTTTTTTGAAATTGACCAATAAGAGGTTGTCACATCCCATTGTATGAGATGCTTCATACACCCATTGTATGTGTACCCTTTTCCGTATTCAAACCAACCCGAAATAAGATGTTTGACATTTCTATATAGTATAGACTTAGTAGTGATTGGCTGATTGCACCATCCAAGTTCTCCTCGTCATCTAAAGACTGAGATTTTTTTTTTTTTTCTACATAAAAAATCGAATGCAATCATTTAAATCAAGTTTGTCATCAAAATCTTTTGGACATTGGCCATAGCTCGTGTCAATGAGGCTGAATCCTACTTTCCTTGAGAAAGATGAAAAAAAAAAAAAAAAAAAAAAAAAAAAAAAAAAAAAAAAAAAAAAAATCAGCATGTTACAGAGTTCACTTCTGAATATTCTAGCTCCGTCGATTTCACTGAAAACGTGTTTGTGACTACACGAACTAGAAAAATGTTCGAGAACAAAAAGTTTGACAAAACTGGCGTCAATGATCAGAAAGCTGGGAGGTTAAGATACTAATAGCTTTGAACCAGGAAGGTCTGAACTCCAACGTTCAAGCGAACCTTAACATGAATACGCCCATCAAAGCGGCGGCCCTAAGGACTATGTCCTTGACACTTTGATCCACCCTGGTCATCATCATCTCTTCCTCTTCAAGCCCAATCTTGGAAAAATTCTTGCGAATGTAAATGATCGTGTTTCTGAGAGCGTTGACGGCCCTGGAAAGCCAAAATAGTCCAACCCCGAATCCAGTTGTAAGGATATTGGAAGTGCAGAATGGGAGAGTACCACAAGCGACTTTACAAGCCACAGAAAAGATAACAACAAGCCCAGTCCCTGTAATGCTGGCCGAGAAGTGTGTCAAAAGTTGGGGCACTTCCGGACTAGATTTCATCACTGACTTGACATTCCGCTTCTTATCCACCATCAGGGAAAGAATCGTCTCAAAAGCATGAAGAGAGCTGTTATTGTTCCCCCTGCTGTACAGATTCCTTTCTCTAGTTGCTGTTTTCTTAGTTTTCCTCTTAGCAGCTGACTTCTGTTGAGCTTTCTCAGGACTGCAGTGCAAGAAACAACTGTGGGTAAATAATTTGAACTCAAGTGTTAGAAATCAAATAAATCAAATCAACTTGAGTAGTAAAACGACATCCAGTCGATGGAAATCGTGAAATTTAAAAGATGATAGTAATTACACAATTACCTCTTCAGAGGAGAAAATGTCACAGTTTCTAGCATCACAGAAGATGTATTTACATGATCCTGCAAGTCCATAGCATCACTCCTGCACATACATACATGGATTGGCTATTAAAATAGTGCATATGTGGCCAATGAAAGAGTGGTAAACTTATCAAAAGAATGTCAATGTTATACGGCCGTACTAACTCTTGTCTGCACCACGTAAATTCCCCTTGTGTGCCCTTCTCCACTAATCGTTTTGAGTTTTACATTAAGCGTGTGCATTGTACCATCACGGATTGTAATCTCTTTTTGGCTGTACAGTGAGCTAGACTGTCTTGTACATTCAATTGATCGGTCAATGCAACACAAGACTGTCTCATATTTGTACATTACCCTAGTTCAAGAACTGTTCGTTCTAGTAACATTCACTTCACCTCCCTCTTGAGGTGTTCATTGTGACAGGACTTTTCATGTAACATTCACCCACAAGAATGAATCAAAACGTAACTGACATTTCTTATTGAGTCTCGACCAGAGCATGTTTGTAGAACATATACTCAAAAAGAAAATCTGTATTTAGATTGTAGAAAATAAGTATGAAAAAAGAAGAAAGCAGCACATACCATGTAAAGTGAGGAACAAGCACCTGCTGCTTTGTGAACTGATTTGAGTCCTTTATTACGGCAAACTCAGCTAAAGCTGAACTCAGGTCCTTCATATCAGCCATAGTATCAACCAATGAAAGTCGTCCTTGAGAATGAAGACCCATACTTGGATAAGGGGCATGATGTACAAAATCATAATCAGCCTCTTGGTTGTAATTTGCATGACCAAGGGATTCCTTTGCTCCAAAACAAGCAATGTCTTTTAAGTGCACATGATCAGTAGGGAATGCTTGAAGCTCCCTAAATTCAGCCGAACCCAGACAATCTTCTTTTGATTGTCTTGATCTAGACGTCATTAGAAATTCTAAGAATTCTTGGCAGTTTGTCCATTGCTCATCAATGCCAAAGCTGGAAAGTACAGAGCCATTGTGCATATCTGCAACACGTACCATCATCATATTCATATGCATACACCTCAAACCAACTCAATTATACCATATGCAAATTAGAATGTACATGGTATGGAGATATCGATTGACCTGATGGCAAATATAAGAAAATAAAAGGGAAGGGGAAATAAAGAACTTCGTCACTCAGTTAGAAGTCTTAGAACTACTCCATAAACTATATTGTTTGTCCCTTATTATTGTTAGCTACTCCATGAAAGAACAGAGTTATTAAAACCCAAAGAAACATTCACAAGAAACGAGTTCATGAACATACTAGCATAGTTCTAGGATCTTAAGGCCCATGACGAAAGACTCTTAGCTGGTACGTTCAGGCTGTGTTAACCCCTTTTCTTTTGTGGTACAAAGACTAAACTCTGAAGAAAGAGTTCCTTAGTCTGTTACATTCCCACACTAGAAATCCACCATTTGATCACAAATTGACATTCATGATTCTCCAATCATGACTACAAAGACACATAAGTAAACTGATAGTATAGGCAAAACACATTTCATAAGATGTTATTTGTACTGGGAGTTAAAAGGGCACGAGAAAAGGAACGAAATATGAACCTTGAAATTCAGCAGGGAGTGTCATTCTTCTCATGGCTAAGTAATTTATGAATTGGTTGTATCCATGTAATCCATTTCTTAAATTAAGAACGTCATTCTGCTCGTGTGATACAATGATGCTTGATCTAGATTTGTCGTGTCTCGATCCAGGAGATGGCAAGAAGGGCAATATATTATCCTGCATAAACCATAAGAAAGATCAGTATGCATATAATCCCAGCTTTATTTCTAGCCTCTAAACACACACACACACACACACACACACACACACACACACACACACAAAAACCAATATACAATCATTGACTAACAGTGAACCAGCTTGATCAATCATTACAGTCAGTTAAACTCAAACATCCCAATGAGCAAAGACACCAAAAATCGAACACCAACGATTTTTTTTTTTTTTTCATTTTATTGGTACTTGCCTTTGTTTTCTGAAGGCCTATTTTGCAATCGGAATGTTGAGGATTCAAAGCCATTCATTCTAACTCATATGATTTTAAAGTCCGAAATTGAAAACTCACCCCAAAATCGTAAAACCTCTACAAGTCACCTTATCTTATGTAGGATGGTCTTGCCTAAAACTTATTTATCGACCAAATAATCAGCACACATATTATCATATACTGATATGCAAACTTCTTATAGACTACAATTCAACCAGCCTCATCACCAACTATTCCATATGATCAAAGACACCAAAAATCAAATTCCAACCAAAGTCGAGCTTTTTATTTTGCACTTGCCTCTATTTTCCTTATTTTTTTTATCAACCATAACATACACAATCAATTAAGTCTGATAACTCATCATCACTACAACATTTATCGTCCCAGTACCTCAAAAGCTCCCGCATATATATAACGAGTTAAGGGGTGGGGAATTAGACGTACCCCAAAATGGTTAAATGATTTGGGGACGGCTAACATGAGTCGTCGTACGTTTTATACGTGAGCAATAAAAAAAACTAACCTTGAAGAGCTTAGAATTGGGCTGTTCAGGATACAAGACAAGACCAGGGGAAAACCCAGCAGAAGCCATCACTTAGAGAGAGAAATTACGGGTTCAGGAAATGGAATTTCTGATACCAAATCTCTTCTCTTCTTTGCTTAGCTGTCAGACTTTGATGAACATTTTTATTTTCTGTATGTGTATTGCAATTTGCAGGCAACGTAAGTCACATGAATCGTTAGGAATGTAAAAAGGCTGATATATTATCCGAAGAAACAAATTGTGCCTCATACTCATATTTCATTGCTAGCTGACAAAGAGTTTTGAGATTTTTGGTTGGTGGTGGTGAGTGGAAACTGGAAACTCTTCTGGCCCCAGAACACCTTTTGGAATTTGGATACCAAGTAGGCAATTACGTAGCATTTTGACAAGTTTGATTAACTTGTGGCGTTAATTTTAAGGGCATGTTTAAGTTGGGGCCTAGTATTACTTACATGTCGACGGGACAATCAGTAAGTCGGGTCGGGTTAATATTGGGTTAAATCGAGTCTGCTCAATCTCGAGTTGTTTCAATGTGGGTTGACTCGGTTTCTTTCCTGGGTCATTTTCGGACTTTTGCACGGGCAGATTGGGTTCGTATTAGGTTACATTTATGACGAGTTGTTATCGGGTCTTATCTCATCTTGGCAAAAAAGATTTGCATATTATTGGTTCGTTTCAAATCCAAATCTTTCGGCTCATGTTATTCGATATAATCATGTTGTATAGGGGTCATGTTTAGGTGGATTTACGGTCATCAGGTAGGGTTGTGTCGGTTATGATCAACTTTAATTTCATATCTTATTAGGCCATATTACAAGCCAATTTTCTCGAGTCGAGCCAGGTTTATCAGCCCCCATACACGCTACGAAAAGAAGGCGTTTATTTTGTGCTCCTTACACTAAATCTCCGTCTTCTCGTGCAAACATACTAGACCATAGAACATTCAAGAGTTATGACTAGTTTTCCAATTACTGCTTACAAGACATTTTGTATTTTTCACCTCTTAAAAAACGAAGATTCGTACGTACTCCACCCTTAAACTCAAGTTGTTAACTTATTCGATTATTAGTGTCAAAATACAATTTGCCTATAGAATCTATCTAACGTTCATGCCATCTCGACACTCTCATGTATATGGTCTTGCCTAAAGATTACTATTTGAGGGGTGTAGCTTAATTAGAGGTTTTAAAGCGAACCAATTTCGAGATTAACCACACAATAAGGCTCCAACAATAACCGATCTAACATAACCGACTTTAATCTGACTCGATGATCAGTTCTAAAATCCAAAGCACATTTTGAACGGAAATAACTCAAAAGCCGATCATTTCCCGTAAAAAAGAAAGGGTGGGATTATCTCCCGGAAAGAAGGAAAAATGCAACTTCTCCGAACACCGCTCAGCCACTCATTCCCAACCACAACCGCGAAAACAACCAGCCACCACCTCTCCTCCGCCTCAAACGCCTTCAACTCACCACTCTCTCTCCTCCCAAACCTCTCCCGCCTCTCTCTCTCCGTCGCCAAACAACGCCCACCGTCCACCCTCATCCGCATGGGCGGCGGCCCTAGGACCTACCCCGGCGGCGTCTCCAAGTGGCAGTGGAAGCGCATGCAAGCCAAGAAAGCCAAGCAGCTCCTCAAAGCTCGACTCGCCCGCGAACGCCACATCTACGAAATGCGTAAGCGCGCCGAGCTCAAAGCCGCCGTAGCCGACCTTGAGCGCCCTTGGGAGCTTGTCCAGAAAGCCGCTCCTAGAACCTCTACCTTGTTCTCCGTCGGCGCCGATGAGCAGCTCAAGGTTGTTCCTTTTCCTTACTTAGTTTTTTAATTAATCGCTCCGTTTCATTGAATTCTTTACGTTTGGTTTGAATATGCTGCCGTTGTTTCACCTTTATAGTCCCCACATTTGCACCATTTGATTATTTTAGTGGTTAATTGCCTTGATGATTCCGGAAATTGTCTTGAATTGGAGATAATATGTGTTTTAATTTGGTATCGTTGGCACGGTGAGTGGATGATGTGCAGTTGGAGGAACTGATATAGTACAAGTGTTAATACTTTGGATAGAGTAACAACGAATATTGTGATACAAACAGTTACTGTAGTTGATAACACTTTACCAATTTTCAGAGCACGTAACAGAATGAATTAAGGCTTGGGAATAAGGCTTGGTTGTTGTTGTTGTTGTTGTTGTAACAGACCGAGTTATCTTAGTTGAATAGGCTTAGGCAGAGTTCTTGTCTCGAAAAACAGGTTTCTCAAGAGGCATTAATGTGATGATCAGAGTTATATGTCCAAGCTACGACTAAGGGATTAGAAGTGTAGGTAGTGACATTAGAAGCTAGGAATCGGTTGAACCTCTTGGATTGGACTGGAACATGTACTATTTGTTGATAGACTGGAGAGACTAAGGTTGGTATCCACCTTAAAACCAGCGTGATGCTGCGACAGTGTTATGAGTAGGAAATGGATGATCAATTGGGTTATCCTCATGAGACGACTACTCCATATCGTGAGTTCACCTCTATGATCAGGATTGAGCTTGAAACACTATCCTTGATGTGTCCACCTTCTCGCAATTATCACACCACCTAGCATCTACTCTAGGCTTCTTGTCATCCTTTCGCCTAACATTCGAGTTTCTAGAAGGCTTATCAGACCAAGACTTTTGGCTAGAGTTCTGTTGTCCTTTCCCTGGCTTCTGGTTATTAGCAACATTAGAGATTCTTCTCCGACCTTCTATCCGTTGGACAAAAGAATATAAGGCTTTACAGACAAAATGTTAGTCCTAAAACGCCGGTAAGAAAGTCAGAACCTTTTCTTTGGAAGCTGCATCCAAAATCTTCTTGAGCAAATTGCGGTAACTATTAGTTGCACCACATATGCGATCTGGAAAAGCTTCCAAATCTTCTATGTCATTCCAATGCCTTTTCAATTTGTTGAACTTTCCAGCAACAGGCTGATTTTTGTGAGAGATGTTCTTGAGATCTTTCTACAACTGAAACAACAAGGGTGCGCTAGGTTCCCTAAACATTTAAGGGATATCAGTCCAACGTCATTTAGCGGACTTAACACTCAGGACACCTTATTTTAAAGCTGCATCTATGGAGATCATAATCCAGCAGCTCACCAAGTCTAACCTTAACTACAGAGAATACATTGAAGAAGACATCTCAGTTATAGGAGTAGTTCCCTCTTGAAAATCTTGTTTATTTTTTAATACAAGTGCCATGGAAATGCCTCAACACCTCAGATATTTTCTCCCGTAGAAAGGACTGCTAACAATCTGAATTCCAGGTACTTCTGAACTTGAAATATCTAAAGGATCATCATATGGATTTATGTAAATTAGAGTTTCCGTCCTAGAAAATTGTGCTAAAATTTCCGATTTCAACTATTTCCGGGGCCATTTGTTGCCAAATTCATTTAGCGAGTTTGTCAGCTATGTGATTCTCATGAATCATGATCTCATCTATGGGACTTTTATCCAAGTGTGTATAGGTTTGTAACCTGGTTGATTTGATGAGATTTGATAACAAATGATTATCATTCGAATATGAAATTATCTTTTGTTTTTATTTTATTTTTTGGAATACCGTTTGACTTTGCTTCAATAAATAGAGTAATAATTGCTCCATTTGCATTTTTCATTATAAAATGGTTATTTTGGGCAGTAGTATTAGGAAATGGTCATTTTGCGAAATAATCCAGTCTAAAGCTCCTCTGATACCATGTAAAATGATAGCAAGATGATGTATATCATGTAAGCAATGTAGGGAGCCATTGAACGAGTTCAAGATAGCTATGGGCTATTTAGAAACAGCTGCGAGAATACTAGGAGGAAAAAAAGAATGTAAATACAGATGAAATTTGTATTGATTACCAAGTTCAATCTGTGCAATGGATCCTCAGTTTTTGAAAGTAAGGACTGGCTAGGTATAATGAACTTTGCGTTAGTTATAGCAAACTAACCGTATTCTGTACTGCTGACTTTTTCCTAAGGCTAAGCTTGTGTGTGCTATAACCAAATGTGTGTTGCTCCTCTGCTGGCAGCTGGCTGACAGGTGCAGCTAATTGTTTCTGTTAGGAGCAAGACACCTTGATCTACAGTTAAGACAATACTACTATTGGATGGGTTGAGGATGTCTTGGGTGAGTTTTAGAGCTTTTGAGTGCCAGACGTAAAATGATTTGACCCTAAACTTGTTTCATAATAATATAACATATGGCTGGCCGACCTCAGCATGTGCTGCTAAGACTTGTTTTAGATGGTGAGATACTGAAATACGTGAGCAATTTGAGGTTTTGAGCTATGTCTGTATTAAATCCTTGGGCCGTACCATCTCAACTAGTACCTGCTTTTATCTATGGTTTACTAGTCAGTGGGGAGTTTACTTTCTATTTATTCTTTATTTCTGTGTGAACAGGTGTTGGCTGACCGGTTTCAGAAGCCAGGAGGGTTTGATATGTGGACGGAGAATGATGGACCTCAGATATTTATGACCCCGGATGAGGGGCTGCCTACTGCCAGGTTCTTCCCCAAAGGGGTTGTTCATAGTATTAGGCCTTATGGGAAGATTGATCAGGGTAATGCTCGGGATTCGAGTGAGAGTGCAAGTTTGGATATTGTAGGTTCAAATAGTGAAAATAGGAATGGTATCAAGAACAGGAAGAATGGGCACAGGAGGAGGATTGGTTCAGAAGATGAGAAATTGATGAAATCAGAGGATGAAATTCCCCGAAATGCAATTTCAAAGCTGACTTCTGATGGTGAGAATTGGAGTGGCCGAAGGAGGGTGAATAATCAAAGTGGTGGTGCATTGAACAAAGATGGAGATAGAACTAGGTTTGGCACAGAAGATGAGAATGTTAGGAAATCAATATATTCAAGGCAAGGAACACGCGGTTTGGAAGGAGGGAATCTCAGTTCTAAAATGAGTAGGAATGGTAGAAGATCTACTAGAGGACAAAATTTAAGAAGAGCAAGTCATTTGCATTCGGATGATGTTTATGACATGAGTTTGCAAGGTGATGGAAGTTATGGTTTTAGTAGGAGTAATGAAGATGATAAAATCAGTTCCCGATCTCAGGAGCAGAGATTGATTGATTCTAAGTTAAGTGAATGAAAGGAAGATATTAGAGTTGGTCTTCAAGAACTTTGGCTTACTAGTAGGCGATACGGTGAATGACTGGATACTCAAATGAATCCATGACGGGAGGTATAGGATGTCACTCATGTCAGATGCTTCCTACTCAGAAACATGCTTTATGTAAGCAATTTCCGTCATTCATTTCTCCTGTACTTACTGTAAATAAGGATAAGAGCTTTTAATTTTAATAAAGTGAAGTAACTGAAACGTAGTAAACCCTGTAGATTGATGATCAACTCAACTGTGAGCATTACTCCAGCAATTAATTTCTGTACACCTTTGGTGGCTTGCTGTCTTTGAAGAATTCTTGTTCGCATTACTCCCTTGTGAAAGTGAAACAAGCTTTGCACTTAATACTCGATCTTTCACTCGGTAGACCTTTTCTTTGTATTGTTTAACGAGGGATCTGCTTTTGTGGGATCTGAGAATTAGAGACTTGTGCGTGAATGTAGAGGGGCTCTGATTACATAGGTTCATGTTATACATGTAATTAGTGTGTTAGATTTGAACGTTAGTTTGGCGTCCTTGCGATTTTGATGGCAATTAGCAAACCCCTTTTTTCTTTTTTTCGTTGTTCAAACTGAAATCATTGTGTTGTTTTTTCGTTTGGTTTTGATTTTAGCATGGTCCTCCTGTCCTAGACTTTGGCTTCCAAGGTTTTTCAGGTTTATGTAACTATATAAACTTCACTGATAAGTATGTGAACTTTTGTATGTGCTTTCGTACTACTTTTTGGTCTGCCTTCCTAGATCAATGTAAATTTCTGCTTGTGGCGAGAATGATCGCGTTTGGGTTGATGGAGACACGACTTCATCTCTTTTCTCTTTCACATCATCCGACAAGAAACAATCACAAGAAGGTTGCTAGGCGGGGTGAGAAACTTGGAATCGTATAATCATCATACAATAAAAACATGGACGCAAGAAGCAGGGCGAAAAGAGAGCACTGACTAAGAGAACTACCTATTCAAAAAGAAGTGTTGCTCAAAGAAATCAAGCAAAGCATGTTTAGCTCTTTGTTTCGCAGTCAACTAAAACCCAAGATAACTTGCAGTTAGATGCTATACACAAATTATGATTCAAGGCAAACCAGTGTAATAGAAATGCTTTTATAGCTGGGTGCTTTCATCCTCCCAAATATTCACAACTTCGCCCATGTAAAGGTCAATTCATGTCACAAAGTTCCCACTCTTCATCCGAGAGCGGCTTCTGAGACATAGCTTCATATCGAGTAAACTCTTCCCCAACCTCGCTTCTAGGTGTATGGCATTCAACGGAGGCTGATCTGCTCATCCTTGCAGGAGAATCGACTAACTTAACCAGAACAGTGGTTGGATCATCTGAATCTGTACTCTTCTGTGACATTGATGAAGCTGTGCTCTTCAGGGAAGCAGTTCTCTTTAAAGAGGAAATGCTCTTCAAGGATGTTATGCTTCTCAATGAGCCTGCACTTTTCACTGATGAACTTGAAGATGCTAAACGGCTGCTTGTCTGCCCGAATGAGAGTGACTTGCTAAGAGAAACACGGTTGTCAAAATTTTCTTTGAGCAATTTGACATCCTGACAGATAACAGAAATTTCTCCTCTGCAAAACAGTAATAACAGTAATATACTGGTTAGATAGATCAAGAAATCTGAATCCTGGCATCTAGCACTCAACATTCATGTAGCCCTTTTTTAACCATCAAAGAGAAGAAAATGCCCACTCAGAGAATGCTAAGCGAGGTCAAGATGTATACAATTCTACAAAGCCCACGAGCCTATTTCAGCCATGAAAGACCTCATAAAACATGTCACTTACAATTGTGAACATGTCTGGTTTCCAATGTTCGTAATCTAACGGCTGTAAGAGATAAAAAAAAATGGCCTCAAAAGGAAGCAAGTTCTTAAAAGAGAGGTAAATATCAAAAGAACACTGGTATACAGTATACCCACAACAAACACAGTATAGCATTTTATATTGTGAAGTTACACTAATCTTCTTCTCATTAAAGATTGAAGGTCAGACCAAAACAGAAGGGACCATAGTCAGCAACGTAAATTCCACATACTGTAGGAAAGAAAGTCATCAAAAAACTTACTGCAATCCATCGACTACTTGACCTTTCTCCATAAGGAAGTCCCTTAGCTGTGGAAAGAATAGAGTAAGATCAGTAAGAAGTCACAACTCTGCTGGAACAAATTAAATGCCAGCCCCGCAGTTTTCAAGTATTACGTGTTTACAACTGAAACATGTGTAAAGATCTGATGTCCTTTTAAATAAGAAACCTACAACTGCCACCATTTTTAGAAGAAAATAGATAACAGATACGATCATTGATCAGCATAATTTGTTTTCCCTCTTAGTAGAGTGAAGAGTTAAACAAAACAGAGCATATAAAACCTAGAAGCACGTCTACCTTTGCGTTCTCATCTGCTTCTTGCTGCAATAGTTTGGACTCTTGAACAACCTTGTCCATAGCGAGTTCTTGCTCAGCAAGAGAACCTCGTGCAATCTCTTGCTTGTCAAGCATCTCTTGCTCAGCTGTTCTCCTTTGTTCCTCAGCTACAGCTAATCGCCCTTCAAGACTTTTCCGCATCTATAAAAGATCAAATGAAAGAGAATAAGTGTCCATGAGAGAAAATACTATGTTGGCCGGAAAATAGTACTTCAAAGAAAATGAATCTAAATCTAAGAATACTGAATCCAAGTTGATGCCTATGGTAAATAGCTTATTACAGAAAGTGAACAGTAGAGCTTGTGTTTACAACCTAAAACCACTGATCCAACCACAATGCCCTTAGAAATTAAGATTCAGATAGGAACGAGAACAAACTTCCTTATAACAAAATTCTTAAAGAAAACTAAATCCACAAATTCCTACTAAATATCCTATCTTTGATTAAAAACTAAAGTATAAACAACCAAATTTTCAAAGAACATTCAGACTTTCTTCCAAGAGTAAGTCCATGCCACTAGCCCAATAGCTGCTCCCAATCAATCAAAACAATTCTATTGAAATTCATTGCACATTCCTTCAATTTGAAACCACAACCAAAGGAGCAAACTATAAAAAAGTTCTTGGTGAAAGCGTCTTTTTCCGCCATTGCTACTTCAATCAGTGGTGAGGGGGAATTAGTTTGAGATGGAACTCTGTTTTGGTTGCATGAAACCAGTTTGGAATTCAAAAGCAGATGATGAATTATGCGACACTGGCCATACTATGGAAAACTTTAGGAGGTTAGAGAATGATTGAGCTTAGAATGAAAACAAGAGTGAAAGTCTTGGAGAACCAATGAGGTTATATAACAAGGAAGCAGACAGCAGAGACAGACCATCCCGTTAGGTAGCATAAGAAAAACAAAAAAGGAATTGGAAGGATTTACAGATAATTTTCATTGATTTGGAGAATGCATATGAAAGTTACCAAGGGACCCTCTTATGGTGAGAATTGGCTGAGAAAGGGATCTTTAGTGACATCATAACTACGTATGACAAGCTAGCACCATTGTGCGCACTATCATTAGAGATTCAGAGATATGTATGAAGAAGTAATAGTTCGGAGGTTAACATTTAAATCTGGTAGGAGACAAGTTACAGACGCTAATTAACATTGTGGTATAGGCTATGCAGATGTAAGACCAAGTGCGGAAAGTTTAGCAGCAACAAAAGTGTGAATCGCAAATGGAGTGACTTTAGATGGTAAGGACTTTCAAGGTCAGTGATCTTTTCCAATGTTTGAATCTAAAGTTCAAAATGAGTTAAATGGAGATGTAATTCATGAAGTTAAGGCAGACATGTTTATTGAAAATTTAACATGTTTTCATACTCGTTGGTCTGAATGTTCAAAGTGGAAAGAGGGATATGAAGGCCTAATAAGAAATTTGATACGGTGATAAAACACAATGTGGGCCTACTTGGTACTAATTAAGCACGAACACTCAAATCAGGCTAACAAGTCTATGTCTTGATGTGTCCAGAACCGATACTCTAGGACACTCTCCATCCAAATACGTGTCAAGCACTTCATATGTGTCTAGAAATAAAAAATAAAACATACACTTTACTGTCAATTGGATTTTGTAGAAATTTTTTTGGCTCCAAGCTATGCAGTTAAGTTTATGTTAATTTAGCTTTCATCTTAACAAAATCTATCACAGTCGAACAAAATAGACCTAAAACGATGAGGAGACAAATTGAGGATTTGATTAGAATGAAACAAAAATGTGTTTGAAGAATAAATTGAGCAAGCAATTGTCACCATATAGAGGTTGTCAATCAATTGTGAATATAAAGGGAATATGAATTTATAAAGTGTTCAACGTTTCATATCTTATTGTTTTCAAAATCAGGTTTCCATGTGTGTTCATATCCCGTTACAGTGTTAGTGGTTCTTAGCTGATGAGACTTAAGAGTACTATATCATTATTAAAGATAATGGATCTAAAAATAGAATGATGACACGAGAGAGAGAGAGAGAGAGAGAGAGAGAGGATTCGATGGCACACCTCATCAAGCATGGAAAGAGATTTATCTTTTTTATCTGATAATCCAAGCAGGCGAGCCTGAAGCTCCTTGACTTCAGTAGCCAAAATAGACTTCTCGCCATATACTTCACCAGCATGCTGAATATTTCAAGGAAGACAGCACAGAAATGTTAAAATTCATAATTACACTAGTTAATGATAAAGAAAATGAACCCCACCAGCAACAAACGAATACCATGTCATTTGCTTCTCTAGCATGCTTCAGCATCTTTTTAATTTCTTCCACTTTGTCAAGGATGTCCATGCCTCCCCTGGTTGCTGCTACCTTAGCTTGTTCTACTTCATTCTCCTGAAGTTCGACCTCCTCCATCAAAGTAACTACTGATTCCATGGCTGAACAAACAGTATCCTGCAACGTGTTTTCAAACCAATATTGAAACAAATTATTTCGGATACTTAAAGCAAATCTGACTGCCAGGTGACAAACTCCCTAAGGAATAAAATCTCACCTTCTGGGGACAATTTTACTCACTCGAATTAGCCAGGCCTAAATGCCCCCACACAACAATGTCTGTTAACTGTCTCACAGACTGTGACTTTTCATATTTTCAGCAGAGAGACAGTAATTACACCCAGGATTGTAACAAGTCCAACTACACAAGTGTCGCATTCAAAATAAAAAGATAAATAAATAATGAAACAGCTCTTGACCAGAACATATGGTCAACTTTGAGTTTATTTTGCTCATCCAAATTAGAAAAGTACACTAAACATTACAGAATGTATGCCGAAACTGAAGAACTGTAATGTAATACAAAAGACCATTAAGCTAGCAAGCCTTCTAGAAGGAAATGGAAGTGCATTGATGTTGTTCAGCTATGGGGTTTAAATAAGGAATAATCTTATCTAGGAGGTTATGAAGAGGGGCTCAGTAGGACAATTAGTCATCCAATCAATTATCACTTTCAGTCTTTTTTATTTGTAAAGCAATACACTTGGGAGCACAAGGCCACTCAAAGTCATCGTACTATTGTTATGTGGTAAATTTACAGTTTATGCACACTAAAATTGTAGATTCGCCCTCTTATCTTTAATCATGAATATCCCATTGTTTCTACTTCTCTGAGTTATCATGTGAGAAAGTGACATCGTTACATGTAATCAAAAGCCGCAGCACTACAAGGCCGGAGCCAGCTTAGTATGTTCAGGTGACTACTTGATGGCTAAATATCAACAGACTACTTTCTTAGAGTCAGCAACACTCAGTTAAGAATGCAAAATGTTGCAAAATCCTCGAGTTTGAAAATTATGTAGAAAGGACAACAAAATTATTTCATTTAGAGAGGTTACAATACAGCCAAGTGAAACAATGGACATCGAGCTGCTACCGAGAAAAGTAGAACAAAATAAGCTTGCTGCTGCACAAGATGATATGTACACGTAGCCTACATGTAGGGTCAATTATAAAATCTCCGAGCTCAAAAAAAATTAGACAGAAACAATGAGCTACATTCTGACATCAAAAGGCAAACCTAAAAGTAGAAAACAAAAACCCCATGACAATGTATTACCTACAATGATCCTAGACAAATGCACACATCTAGAAAAATGCTAGAAAATGCAGTCAAGACTCAAGTGTGCGTTAGTCCAGAATATCTTTCTTGTTTAAAACTCTGAGCAATTAGTCATCATCTCTGTCCACAAAATTGGAGTTCCTAACTCCGGTTATTTAAAGCCTTCAAAAGAGAGAGAGAGAGAGAGAGAGAGAGAGAGACAGATACCTTGTAGTTTTTTGCTTCCTCAATGATGTCCTCAAGAAGGTTTACTTTGCATATTTGACCAGATCGTGTCACTATAGTGCTCATCAAAGTCTCAGTCCCAGCACCAACTGCATCAGCTCCTGGGAATTCAAGGGTGAATTCAGAGTCTAAAAAGCTACTCATTCCTTCATTATTAGCACAGGAAAGATTAGAGCCGTTCTCAGCTTCCAAGTGTAAATTCCAACTAAATGCGCCTGGCATCTGGTCCTCAGCAGCACAGTTTGTCGAAACTCCACATTCTGGGGACTTGCACATTACAGATGGTTGCTCAGTGAGAGCGTCACATACAGGATCTTGTTCTAGATTACAAGATGAAGAACCATTGACACAGCCTGGCTGCACATCCTCAACACTACTAAGGATTACATTAGCTTCACCACCTTCAACTCTAACAGAGAGGGATGGAACATTATCAGACATTTGAACATGCTGATCAGTTTCCTTGTGTTGTGCAGAAACAGAAGAAACACCCTCAACTTCCCCAAATGCACGACCATATCTATCCTCACTAGACTCCCCCAACCCAGACCTTTCATCTTGAACAGAGTCGTAGCTTGTTTCGCCACATTTTTTAAGTGATGGAGATGCAGTCTGGGGATTACCACTGAGTTGATCAACAGTGTCATTTGCATCATAGAACGCTGAAGCTAAAGAATCATCATCAAGATTGTGGCCATCGTTCAGCCGACTGGAGGCAATATTGCCATCCCCAGCAAGTGATCCCGACATTGAAGGGCTAGAGTTAGATGTCTCTGCTGATTTCCCATCTTTTTCAGCTGCACACACAGATATCCATCATATTTAGTCTATAATATAACCTAAAAGCAAACTGAGTAGATCATTATGAAAGTAAACTAAATTAAGCTGGTCTCTTCACTCCCAAATAAAGTCAGTTACGACACAATTCCATAACATGTACACCTGCTAGTTAACCACAGGTTATAGGTGGGCTGGAAAAATATAGACACAAGAGACAAAGGCATCCTCCTCCAACAGAGTGAGTTCCGAACTATAGACAAGTGCAGAAATAACTAACATCAACCAGTATTTTTTTACTTCAGGAAGTTAGAAACAACTTAAGTAATTTCTAATTGGCCCCTAAAGAGTCAGAAAAAGAAAACTTTCTACTAGCATTATGAGGATGCCAAAACAGGTAAAATCCTAAAACACAAGGAAGGAAACTTATATGGGAGTTGTAATTCTCCCAAGCAATTATAAAATTAAACATGGCACATTTTAATTATTGCTAGTTCTGCGTCTTACCAGATGTAGGGACAGTAGAATTATCAACAATGTAAGGAAGAACATCAGTGAGAATGTGCTCCACAGCAACATCTGGATCCTTTGAATGTTCTATAGCGACAGCTTTCAGTAAGCGAATATCCACCTTCAGAAACCAAACAAAAACCATATTAGGGCAAATAAACACTTCATCCCTTGCCAAAATAAGAAAATGGGGAAAATAAGTAAGGATATGAACTCTGAAGTCCAATCAAATAATAAAATAACAGCTCTTAACAACGCCAAGCACATCACGCAATGATGGCCGATGGAGACAAGCCTCACTGGTTCCCAAACAAACTAGTGTTCAGTTCAACGTCTTGTTAACAATACCCTTTTCTTAACCATGTAAGAAAGTGAGAGCTACGGTTTAAGGAGCCAAAGGTTAACAAGAAGGCAATAGCATGGTATAGTAGTTTGCCTTCTGCTTATGCACAGCCTGAGGGGTTTTTGCTAGCACCTCATTGCGCTTTGCGCACATCAGGTCTGCTGTTAAAGCTATGACAGCAAAAAATATTGCACAGCATCATATACAAACATTAAACTGCCAATCACGATTCCAAAAAAAAAAAAAAAAAACACGGAAAAGAGGGTCTGACTGTAGATCTGTCGCAGGAAGTGCAGAAATCTACTTTTAGTCATTTTATCTCCATCTTTCCTAATGCTCAGCAGGAAAACAGCAACTATTCATAGACTCCTGAATTCTCATCCTCTACTACAATATCTTTAAATTCATGTCTAAAACAAATTCAGCATAGCATCAAAGTCCTAGTATCTGAACCGGTGTAGTGAAAATAGATTTTCTGAGGAACACTATCAAACTCGTGTAATATCAAAACCAGTATCCAAGCATTCTCAAACAAACTCGCCACAATTACATAAACAGAAAGCAAAACTAACACATTCGGAATCCCTAAAATAAAGTGAAAACAAAAAAACAACCATCACGCCAAAGTTTCCCTAAAACCAACACACAACACACAGCTCGAATCGCCACCGAGGCCATTATACTAACCCCTACTCACATCATAGCGCTATACAGCCTCGATATCGACCACCAATGGTTAAACAGCTCCTTCAATGTCTGATTTATTTATTTAAGAGATGATCAAAATTCAGCTGAATGCAAATAATAATAAATTCAGGTGTCGTAACAATACCTGGGGAAACAGCTCCCTCAATGTCTGATACACCGACTTGAAACCCATTATCACAAAAACCCGATCACACTGCGTATAATTCACAATTAAACAGAATCAATATAAAAAAAAAAAGATGATAAACAAAATTCACCACAAAATTGGAAATTAAATAAAAATTTGATCAATTACAAACCCAAAAAAAAAAAAAAAAAAGTGAAATTAGGGAAAACCTAGATCAAACCCACCAAAAAGATGAATACTTTAAGCCAGAAAACAATCAAAATCGTGCAATTGAGATGTGAAACGGCATAATTCAGTCAATATAATAAAAACTTTAGAGGATCATAATAGTAAAGGAAACTATGAGTAATGAAGATGATAATATGAGGATGAAAAATATGTGATGAGAAGAAAGAGAGAGAGATTGAGAGACACACCTTGGAATTATGCGAAGAATGGAAGTGTGAAGGACACACATGCACTCGGTCACGAACGAACCAAGATGGGGCCAAAAAGAAGCAGAAGCAGCAGGAAGAGAGAAAAAGTTTGGGAAGATCAAAGGGTTTGTTTTTTATTTTTTTATATATACACATACATTTTTTGGGTTTAATTTATCTTATCTATTTTATACTAGTATATATTTTCTTGGGAACGAATTTGCAGATGTGGAATCAGATTCCAAGAGGTAAAACAGGTACTTCACGTTCACTAGGATGAAAGGCCGTTCGTTGCACTAGTTTTTAAAGTAAACTAGTTTAATAACCCGTGTAAAATTGTACGGCGGTTATACTTATAAAATATAGATATATTTTTTTTTTTATACTCCAACTAGTTTAAAGCTCGTACGTTGCACGGTTACATTAGAAATACTAGATAGAAACCTCGTGTGCTGCACGGGACACTTTTTATATAGTTTTTAATTAATTAGTTAATCTCAAAATAAATAAATTACAGTTAATTAAATGTTGATTAGTTAAGTTGTCTCCTAATCTCACTAAATCACTTACGGTATATATCATTGTACGGACTACGGAGTATTACTTTCTATTTACATTATATGTTTTTTTAAATCATTTTACACAAAGTTTTAAACATGTCGACATATCTCAACCAAAATCATACTTAACATGTCAAAAGTATGTGTAAATGGATCTTATATTGAAATACATTTCGACACGAACTTAATGATACATTTATCGTAATATTCTGATATACGTAGCCCAAGTTATAACAAATTATATTATACTTCATGTTGATAACTTTATTACGTAAGAGTTTGACAAACATTGGACTCTCTCTTTGCATTTCCTTAATGTTTCATGTTGATTACTTTAATATTTTATTTGAGAGTTTAAATAACTTTCAAATTGCAATTTTATGAAAGTATGGATTTTGGCTAATAAATGTTGTAAGAATCTTTCATTCTTTGGACTCTCTCACCATTTCTCTTATTTTGGACTCTTTTTTTTTTGTAAAAAAGAAAACACAAATCTCTACTAAATGTATACGGAGTAACTGAATTGTTTTGCATATCGTAAAAATGTGTAAAAGGATCTCAAATTGAGATACATTTCGAAACAAATTTAATGATATATGTTTTGAAATTTTCTGATACACGTAACTAATGTTATAAATGATTATGTCGCAAATCTATTAGATACATTTATTAAAGAGACTCACGAAAATAAGGATTTTCTATGTGGATTATTAATAATTGTCCATTTGAGTTGTTAATAATAAAATGGGGGTATTTCTCATTTTTTAAACTCTCTTAGTATTTATCTTTTGTTGGAATGGATCTCAATTTGAGATACATTTTGAAACAAATCTAATGATATATGTTCTGAAGTTTTATGTTACACATAACCAATGTTATAATTTATTATGTGGAAAATCTATTAGATAAGTTTATGAAAGACTCGCATTGCTTATCAGGAAATTGTATAAATGGATCTCAAATCAAAATTCATTTCAAATCAAATGAAATGATATATGTTTCAAAAGTTTCTGATACACATAACCAATTGTATGATTAATCATACCGTGTTTATATAATATAGTGCGGATGGTTAATAATTAACTGTGTAATTTATCCTCTCATTTTTTGCTCTTTCACCATACATAAACTCTTCATTTTTGCTCTCTCATCATACACTAAACTCTTTGAGTAATTCTTAAATGATGGACTCATCTTTTTGCTCTTTCACCATACACTAAACTCTTTGAGTATTTCTCAAATGATGGACTCTTCTTGTTTGCTCTTTCACCATACAGTAAACTCTTTGAGTATGCTCAAATGATGGACTCTCTCTATGCTCTTCAAAAATCTCTCTTCAAAAAAATAAATCTCTATTAGATATATACGGAGTAACTGAATTGTTTTACATATCGTAAAATTGTGTAAATGGATCTCAAATTTGAGATACATTTCGAAACAAATCTAATGAAATATGTTTTGAAGTTTTCTGATACATGTAACCAATGTTATAAGTGATTATGTCGCAAATCTATTAGATACATTTATTAAAGAGTCTCACGAAAATAAGGATTCTATTTTAATAATTGTCCATTTGAGTTGTTAATAATAAAATGTGAGCATTTCTCATTTTTTAAACTCTCTCAGTATTTATCTTTTGTTGGACTCTCTCTTGGTTCTTCAAAAATTTCTCTTTTATATATATATACTAGTTGAATGCCCGTACGTTGCACGGACTTTAGATTTAAACTCTAATTTAATATTTTAATTTACCCTTTAAAAAAATTATTTACTATTTGATCTCGTTGACAAAATTTTTTATTGGTATATACTAGTATATACTTGTTAAAGTCAAATACAATTTGTAACAATGAATATTATAAAAAAAATTATATCAGATTACTTATGTGGTTTGTTCAACTCTTAACTTATTGAAGAACAATTTGCATTACATATTTGATTTTAATCGAACAAATAATAATTTATTGGAACCGTGAGACTTATGAATTGACTTATTTGTAACACTCATCTTTTTATAAAGCTCAAACTTTTTAATGATGATATGATCTTCTAACAAAATTGATATTGTAGTATTAATTTTGTTTATTGTTGAAAAAGTTTTGTAAGACATTTTCTTGAGCGATTATCTTTATACTTCTATTCTATTTACATATTAAGTATAAGATTTTCATTTAACTGATCACATGCAAACTTTCTCAAGTAGTCAAAGGAAATTGTATTTTTGTGCCCGATTTGCATTGTCTGTCATACACTCATGTGATCTAATATCATAAGATATCACCTTAATTAACTTAAGTGATGACTATAGCAAGTTCGTAATTAAGCTAGGATTTCGTAATAAATGAAAGACATATAGTTTTGGAGATATCACTAAATCTGAAAAATATGATAAGTTGTGTAGTGGTTGTAACCTTATAATGTTTGATTTGGATTATTTGTTAATTCATGAGAGTGTTTCTAAAGTTTACATATCAGATTTTGAAAAAAAAAAAAAGTATATACTTTCCCAAAAATATCCTTAATTACGTACAAAAGAATTAGTAGGGGTCTTAAATTTTATGATTATGATCTCTTTTAGTAGCACATGTTTTATTTTTTGTAGGACTTGTTTGTATCTAGATATAATAAAGTTTAGGATATTAGCCATTAGATCTACTAATAGAAGTAGTAGTATACATGAATAAACTACTCCTAGGGTAGGATTGTTTTATATTTTTTTTTTCTTTTGATTATAGGAACACTAATTGAAATAGTTACTGCTGACCATAAATTGAGAAAAAGGGTTCGATCCCAATAGACCTAGCTTAGTTCTTATGGGCTGCTAATTAATTAGCTAGTGCATATGATACCTCTAGTTAACATTTTTTTTTTTTACTAAAATTTGTAGCAACACCAAAGCTATAAATTAGCTATCCTAGACCAATGCTTTACAAATTATATATTTTTGGTTCTCAAATATTATCATATATCGAAATATACAGGCAAAATTGGCTTGTTTATGTAGGAGTTGTGGGATCAAAGCTTATATCAACGACAAAACTAATGTATATCAAATCTAATATATATTAGGTGATTTGGGAAATGGTAATTAGTATTTCGCAACCAAAATAATGATGATAAAAAAGGAAACTACGCTAAGCAACAAATGAAATCATTAAGCACATTTTAGACACGTACGTAGAAAGTATGGGAGCAAACACATTATATAATAGAGAATTAGGCAAGAATACTATCCTACTACAAAAACATAATACACCATAGAACAATAGGTTAGAATATTTATCCTACTACAAAAAAACCATAACAACTACTATAGGAGTACTATTGATACTACTTCAACTAAAAATCTTATTATTACTATAACGGGTGACCGACTAACTATAATTCAAGTTCATACATAAAAATTTGATTAAAATGCTATGCCCTTTTACTATTGAAGCTAGTGACGATATTGATATTGATGCTAGTGAGTATGATGAATGCGCTAACTATGAATATGATGCCGAAAATTGACCATTAGCTAAATACTACTACTATTACTATTCTCCAATTATCTATTATCTAATGCAAATAATTTTTTGTTTTGGACAACTACTACTAATTATACTCCTACTCCTACTCCTACTATACTACTACTACTACTACTACTACTACTACTACTACTACTACTACTACTACTACTACTACTAATATACTACTACCACTACCACTACTACTACGACTACTACTACTACTGATATACTACTACTACTACTACTACTACTACTACTAATATACTACTACCACTACCACTACTACTACCACTACTACTACAATAATAGTAAAGCACAAAAAAACAACATAAAAAAAATACAAAACAAAACAATAATATTTATTTAAACAAAACAACGCACTCTCCTAAGCTTATACAAATTCCCAATTTTAACTTTACCTAAATTTCTACAATCCTATAATTGTTGGACTCTCTCTATGAGCTCCAAAACCTCAACTTTCGACGTAGGCCCATGAAAAATCTCTCCTTTATTAATATGTCTACTAATATACTACTACCACTACCACTACTACGACGACTACTACTACAATAATAGTAAAGCACAAAAAAAAACAACATAAAAAAATACAAAACAAAACAATAATATTTATTTAAACAAAACAACGCACTATCTTAAGCTTATACAAATTCCCAATTTTAACTTTACCTAAATTTCTACAATCCTATAATTGTTGGACTCTCCCTATGAGCTCCAAAACCTCAACTTTCGACATAGGACCCTGAAAAATCCCTCCTTTACTATTATGTATTGATATTGATATTGATTAGATTAGATTATATATTATATATGCACTATCCATTGTCGAAATCTAATCATCAATCATCAATCAATCAATCAATCAATCAATCAATCAATCAATCAATCAATCAATACATATTATACATACATAATAATAAAGGAGGGTTTTTTCAGGGGCTTACGTCGAAAGTTGAGGTTTTCGAGCTCATAGAGAGAGTCCACATTTTGTGAAATTGCTGGTAGAGTTGGTCTAAAAGAGGAAAAAAAATATCCATGTACATATCTAATAAGATTAGCAAAGTATAGTATATATAATACGTAGCTTATTTTTCCGATTAATTACAAAATTCTATATATTTTTCATGCAATGTGGTTGAATCCATATATTTTAGGATTATTACTTCTCTTAAATGATCAGCCAAATGATCTTAAATGATCTTAGATTTTATGAAATTCTAGCTCAATTGGTATAACACTTGTTCAAATATGCATAATTGTTTTAGGTTCGATTCCTACATGAGCTCTCTAAACATTGATTGGGACTCCTCTCTAAACATTCACCACATAGGTCCAATCACAATAGAATGACAATCAGAAGCAGATTAAAATTTTCTAGAACTTTGTAGCCAACGTGGGATTCGAACCCACACCTCATGCATTACATGATGCTCTTCCGATTGAGCTAGCCAGCTTTCAAGAGAAAGTATTAGGAAATTCACCTCAACGTCCTAACAGGTTCAAAGCTGATGCTCTAGATTTTACACAATCAACTGAGTTTTTCAAACACACAAGTCAGAAAATCAAAAGTACCTATACGACCCAAACTACCTTTCCTAGGTCCTTTTAATTGTGCTCGAAGCTTGAACAATATAAGAAGTAGCACAACAACCTAACACTGATCAACCTCCATAACAGTCACAATCAGTATAGAAGAACCAGATTTCATTCAAATAACCTATTTGTTTTAGTACATTCTTGCAAGATGCAGACCCCTGGTTTAAAAAAATGGACATTCTTCTGAACTTCTGCAACTACTTTCATTGCACTAAATCTCTACAAGAAAAGAAAAGAAAAAATCTCCAAGTCACAATGCTGAATTTTGAAGTTCAGTCTGCACCAAGCATTCATGTGGTGCAATTCTTCTGCACAGGACATTGGTTCTGTGGGAGATTTACATCAGACATCTGAGCAGACCACAACAAATGACATTGTTTTATCACGTTCCACTTAATCCACATATGCCACAGCCTGAATAGCTGCTGCGCAGTGAATCATCATTGCAAGAAGAATTCACTTAATCCACATATGCAACCACCTAACGATTTCGACCATAAACCTGATCAACCCAGCAGAATTCACAAGCAAAAGCCACACCTGGTTACTAAACCACAACATTCTAGCCAAACAAAAAATAAACAAACCATAATACTACTCCAGTGAAACAAAAATCGAATCTCACAATCACATTTGATTATTTTCCACATCAAACGTAAAACAATCAAACCAGAAACTGCAACATTCACAAGAAAATCAACTGTTAAACACAAATTACAACAATAAACTCAACAAATCAGCAATTTTCAGATAAAAACCTAGGAACATATAATTCATACGAAAATTAAATCACAAAACATAAAAATGCACCATAAAATTAATTCAGACGAATGAGATGCTATACCTGAGAGCAGTAAAATCGCGACCAGAACTCCGATAATAGACCGCTGCCGACATCGAAAATGTTCATCCAAAATCATCCAGAAGGACGTATAAGGAGCGTAAACCCTAGATTTCAATTAAGATACCAAAAAATTGAATCGAAACTCAGAAATCACTCGATAACATCATAAGTTTCAGAAATCACAAAAAAAAAAAAAAAAATCGATACTAAAACAAACCTAATTAATCTGATCGAGAAGAGAGAAAAATAATAGAAAACCTCCAAAATCGCTGCCGGAGTCTCGATGGCCACCAAATTCAAATTTTCGACCACCGGAGTCTCGAATGCGGCCAAATTCATATTTTCCGAGGAGAAAATCACACTGCGTACTCACCAAGATTATTCAATCGAATCAAATAATCCGATGAAAATTAAATTCAAAATTGATAAATTGAAATTAAGAGAACTAGACCTCTTATATGATCAAATGCGGCGGTGACGGTGACGGCGACGACGCGACAAAGGCGGCGGTTACGGCGTCGAGGCGAGGAGAGGAGTGAGAAAATGTCGAGGAGGAGGATGATTAGCGGCGGCTTGATCCGGAGGAGGTGGAAGAGAAGTCAGGGCTGATGTAGACGAAGAAGTTCGGCACACGCGGCAGCTATGACGGCAGGGAAGGTGGCGAGTACGACGGCGAGAAAGAGAAAGCGGTGGAGGGCAGCGGCGAAGCGGAGGAGAGAGAAAGAAAATCGTGAATTGCAGAGAATTTGGGGAAAATGAAGTTCAGGAGAGAGAAATTGTAATTGTAGAAATGAGGAGGGAGTCCGTGTTTCTGATTTTTATATCTCTAATATAATTGACGAGTTTATCCCTAAGGGGTGGCGAAATATCGAGCGTCGGATTAGATTGGATGAACGGCTGTGATTGGGACTCATGGACTCATCTAATCCTAAAGGACTCATTTGATCCTATTTATATATACTCCCTCCGTCCCGGTCATTTTCTTACCTTTGTGTTTTGCACAAAGACCAAGGAATAAGACCAATTTACAACTTTGTCCTCCAACAAAACACCCCCACCATTAGTCAAACATGCTCTTCGGCCCAACATCACTTCATCTTCAACCTCATTTTCCTATATTTCTCTCATTTATCTCAAACTCATCTAAGCAGATTCATTTTTCTTCCCCAACTTAACAAACCATCAGCCCATTTCTTCCCCAATGTGAAACCTTGGTTTGATTTCATTTAATTCATATCAAATTCATCAAACCATACAAAAAAACACAACATTTCGAATGTAATTAACTTGCACATGATTTCCATGAGAAAAGACAATTTGGGGGAAACTATTGGACGATTTTCTGGGTTTATTTTGGACGATTTCAAGAGATATATGTGGTTGAATTTAGTGCTAGAATTTGAGGAAATCTAAGATATCAAAAAAATTGGGGGAAACTTTAGGACGAATTCTGGGTTTAATGGGGAGCTTTTTGGATGAAATTTGAGTTTATTGGGTAACACGATTGAGGGAATAGAGGAGTTCGAAACACAGAGATCGGGGATCTGGGGAGGCAAGGATTGGGCGTGGGTTGCCGTCAGCTCTGCGGTGTCGTCGATGAGGCCGCCGGATGGTGGGTTGAATTTGGGCCAAGGGTGAAGGCGGGATTGCGACGGCTGGTGGGGTTGGGATTGGAGAGGAGATGGGGGTGTGGTGCAGTTGATTGGCTGGGGTGGTAGGGGTTTCATTGTAATCTTCTATACCAAAGCTTCATTTAACTAGCCAAAAACAACCTAAAAACCGAAAGGTAAGGAAATGACTGAGACGGCTCGAAGTAGAAAGGGTAAGGAAATGACCGAGACAGAGGGAGTACTAGTATATATATAAGAAATCTATCCTGTTAGAAGTAGAATTTTTGTCAGAAGTCAGAAGTAATTTAGTACCTTCATCTCACCATGATCAATGGCCTAGATTAAAAGTTGAAAATAAAAACAAAAAAAATGAAAATAAAAAACCCAAACCCAAATCTCACATTTTCTCTCTCTTCCCTCTCCCCCCTCCCTCTCTCTCTTTACGGCTCTACCCTCGCGCCGCCCACAACCGCCGCCAGCGTCCACCAGCAACAACCATCGCCGGACAAAACACCACCGACCGACTCGTCAGACCACTGCGAGTCTTCGGCGGCCGTTAGCCTCCTCCGTCGAGGATCATTCCACCTCGAAAATCGCCTTCTCCTTCCCTCTTTTCGTTTTCGTCTTCGCCACAGCCGCCGCCGGCGTGCACGAACAACCACCACCGCGGCATCAACGGAATTGGCCGACTCCGGCGAGTCATCTTCTAGTATCATCGGCCTTCTGCGAGCACCACTCCACCGCGAAAACCTCCATCTTCTCCCCTATTTTCGCGCTCGTTTTCGTCAGATCTGGCCGTCGCCTTAAACCGCCGGTGCCATCATTTTCGCTACACTGCCGTCTCTACGTGTTCACCGTCGTCAGCGATTCTTTTGCAGTTTCGATGGCCGCGTCTCATTTTATTCCACCGCACGCGTCCTTTTTGGTAATTCTCCACGAAAATGAGAGGCGGAGATGGTGGAGTTGGTAGTGGAGGACGGCCCTAGGTTTTCCGGCGACTGAAGTGGGGGCGGGGGTGACCGGAGCAGTGGTCGTGATGGTGGAGGGTGGACGGGTTTGGGTGGGGTGGGAGGAGAGAGAAAATGGGGAAAGGTAAGGTGTTTTCGGGTTTTTTTTTCTTTTTTCATTTTTTTCGTTTTTGGAGTAATCATTTTTAATTTGTGAAATTACTAGAGTTACGTGTTTTTATCATTAGAGTTATGTGTTTTAATTATTGAAGTTATTTGGAATTACGTATTTTAGTTAATAGAGTTAAGTTGGAGACTTGGAGTTATTGGAGTTATGAGTTTTAATTATTGGAGCTATTTGAGTTATTGGAGTTATGGGTTTTAATTTTTGGAGTTAAGTTGGAGTTACGTACTCCCTCCTACCCAAAGAGATTTTCCTCTTTGGGTAGGGCGCAACAACCAACAACACATTAAACAAGTTATAATCAATTGGTAAGTAAGTAATTGATTAGACTAAACTAATAAGCTTAGTCTCTAACCCTTTCCCCCCCCTTACCACCACCATACGACTGTCTCTACTACCTAACCCAGCCACCGGCGACCCAACTGCTCCACCCCCACCGGTGTATAGTCGTTTTTTTGTCGATCTCCCATCCCCGCCGATAAGCCTCGGAGTGATTGATCGAAACAGGCCCCCTCTCTTCTCATCTCCTCTCTCAATTTTACTTCCCTATCTTCTCTCTCCTCGACCCTCTGCCGGCGTGCCATGCTCTCCTCGCCGCCGGCTCACCTCCGATCTGGTGACATCGATGTGAAACGGTGATGAAGGCGACCGTCGATGGTGGTTGTCCCTCTGTCGGGCTGTCATGCTCTCCTGTCCTCTGATTTGGATCTGGATCGTCAATTTTATTACCGGTCCTCTGATCTGGATCGTCTCATTTGGGTTACTAGCAAATACCCAAGTGAAAACACCTGTTAAGACTTAAGAACACCTATCTCATCTTGCGTACGATGCTTTCTCTCATCCTGGTGATTTGATTTATTACCTGCTCATCCAATGTATTTGGCTGCTAGGGGTTTGTTGCTGGTCTTAAAATTATTTTCATGACCTGAGAAGTGAGAAAGGTTGCAGTTTTCTATAGACTTTTGGTTAGATCGCTTAGATGGTGGTTGTCCCTCTGTCGGCTTGCCATACTCTCCTCGCCGCCGGCTCACCTCCGATCTCATGACATCGATGTGAAACAGTGATGAAGGCGATCGTTGATGGTGGTTGTCGCGTGGTGACTGGTGAGTAGAGATGGTGACTGGAGGATTATTAAGAGATGGTTGTCGCGGAGTTTTCGCCGGAGCTCCGGTCATTATGGACCATCAGGTATGGATGAGGGAGGTGGTGATTAGTGAAATGAGAGAGATTATGGGCTATGGCAATCAGTATAGATTGTTACATAATTAGTTATCAGGGCTCAAAACACAAATTAGTAAGGGTAGTTTAGTCCAATTAATTTGCCAAATGGGGTAAGCTTAGAAACAGGATAATCATAGTGAATCGTCCAAAAAAGGAATACAGGAAAATCTCTTTGGGTAGGAGGGAGTATTTTAGTTGATGGAGTTAAGTTGAAGTTACGTATTTTAGTTGATGGAGTTAAGTTGGACTTATTGGAGTTACGGGTTTTAGTTAGTAGAGTTAAGTTGGAGTTACGTATTTTACCCGATGGAGTTAAGTTGGAGTTCTTGGAGTTACGGGTTTTAGTTAGTGGAGTTATGTTACGGTTACGAGAATTAAGTTGAAGTTGGTGGAATTTTGATATTATTGGAGTTATACAATTTAATCACTGGAGTTAAGCGTCTGGAGTTACGCGTTTTAGTTGGTTGAGTTAAGTGGCTAGAGTTACTGGTTTTAGTTGGAGTTATGTGGCTGGAGTTAGGCGTTCAGGTTATGGAGTTAACTGAAATCAATGGCTGCAAATTGCTTCTGACTTCTGACAAAAATTATACTTCTGACCGGATACGCCATATATATATATAGGAAATCTATCAAATGAGAAGTGTTAATTTCGTGAGAAGTGAGAAATGATCTCAGCCATCTATTTCCTTACATCCAATGGTCCAGATTAAAAATAGGATTAAAAGTAAAACTGAAAATAAGAAACAACCCAAACCCAAATCTCACATTATTTTCTCTCTCCTCCCATTTCCTCTCTTCTCTCCCCACGGACCAACCCCCGGGCCACCCATCACCACCGCCGCGTACACCGGCAAAAACCACCGCCGGTTACAACATCACCGGTCGACTCGTCCGACGACGGCGAGGCTTCTTCGAACATCCCCAGCCTCCGTCGATCTTCACCACGCGGCATACAATCGTTCTCTCGTTTTTTTTCGTCGTCGTTTTTTCAGATCTGATCGCCAGAATTGTTCAACGCCGTCGACCTTCACCTACGCCGATCTCCTCTCACGTTTTCACACCTATTCCGGCCTCGTCCTCTCATTTTCGCCGCGTGGAGTGAAATGGAACGAATTAGAGGAGAGGCCCAAGAGAAAATGGCGGTTGGGGGAAGGGGAATTAAGGTGGCTGGGATGGCGGATTCGGTGGTTGGACGTCGGGGCTTGGTTCGCTGGATGCGGCCGGCCAGTTTTCCGGCGATTGAGGTGCTACCGTATGACTTTGGGGGCGGGGGTGCGGTGGAGCAGTGGCGGGGGGACGGTGGGGCTGAGTGACGAGGGTGGAAAGAGAAAATGAATTAAAGATGTTTTAAAGTTTTTGTTTTTAACTACTGAAATTAATTTGGAGTTGGAGCTTTTAGTTATTAGGGTTACGAGTTTTTGTTGTTGAATTAACGTTGGAGTTATTGATTTTAGTTATTGGTGTTATGGAGTTATGTCTTTTTGTTAATAGAGTTAAGTTGGAGTTATGTGTTTTGCTTAATAGAGTTAAGATGAAGTTACGAGTTTTGGTTAGTGGAGTTAAATTGGAGATACGTGTTTTAGTTAGTGGAGTTAAGTTGGAGTTACGTGTTTTAGTTAGTGGAGTTAAGTGGGAGTTACGTGTTTTAGTTACTGGAGTTAAGTCGGAGTTACGTGATTTAGGTAGTGGAGTTATTAGAGTTACGTGTTTTATTTAATGAAATTAAATTGGAGTTATGTATTTTAGTTGATGAAGTTAAGTTGGAGTTACGTGTTTTAGATGATGGAGTTAAGTTGGAGTTACGTGTTTTACGTCATGGAGTTACATGTTTTAGTTAGTGAAGTTAAAGTTGGAGTTATGCTATTTAGTTAGTGGAGTTAAGTCGGAGTTACGTGATTTAGGTAGTGGAGTTATTAGAGTTACGTGTTTCATTAAAGAAAATTGAGTTAGAGTTATTTGTTTTAGTTATTGGAGTTACGTTAGAGTTAATGAGTTTTCGTTTAATTTGGTGAAGTTAATAATAATACTCGAGTTAGACAATTTACTTTATGGAGTTAGTTTACTGGAGTTAGGCAATTTGGTTAGTATAGTTAGGTGACTGGAGTTAAGAGTTTTAGATACTGGAGTTACGACTGGAGTTATGCAGTTTAGTTACTGTAGTATGCAAAATCAATGGTTGAGATTACTTTTCACTTCTCACCAAATTACCACTTCTCACTGTATAGAGCCCATATGTATATATAGGAACTTTATGCATATAGGAACTTAGGAACCAATCTGAACCATCAATTTACCTAAGATCTAACGGCTTACAAAATAAAGCTAACAAAAATAATCAAACCAGAAGTAACAAAATCAATCCCAAACCCATTTATTTTGCTGGATGTTCATCTCCATTTCCGATCTGGGCGGCGACATTGATGCCTATCTATCATCGCCGCGACATCAGCACCTCCCGCGATTCCTCTTTCTCTGCTCTCTCCTCGCACATTTTCTCTCCCGCGTCCTGCATCCAAGCTCCGTCGACCACGCAGTAGGTAGGCAAGTAAATTGTGCATGAATGTTCATCAACTCAATGAATTATATTGGATGAACATCTAATATAAATTGGATGAACATTGAGTTTAGATTGGATGAACATCTAATTTCAATTGGATGAATTTTGATTTTAAATGTTCATCAAATTATCAGGATTTAATTGTCGGAGAGAGAAGGTGGAAAAATGGTGAAAATGATTTAATTCGATTTTGATGAACATTCAAATAATTATATTGGATGAATATGTGATCAAATTGCCAACCAACAGGAAAAGAGAACATCTGGTGACATTCCCACATGTCTAAAATGCAACAGAAGGGGTCACAAAACTGAAGTATGCTGGGAAAATGTGGGATATCTAGTGGGACACCCCAAGCATGGCTCAAACTACAAGTCTGGGAACACCTCTAACATTTTCAATGCCTACAGCAACAAAGGAAAGGGAGCTTACAAGGGAAAACGACCTTGGAACAGTCAGACAGGAAAAAATGCAGCCTTAGCTCAAACCAACACAGAAATTGGAAGTCAGAATGAGCAAGAGAGAATGATCACTTTCACTGAGCAGCAGTTTAAAAGACTCATGACCAACTTCGAAAAGAATCAAGTAAACTTCCCCACCACTGATGATGAGATGGAAGACAACTTTGCAGGTAATGTCTCTGAATTACTCTCCTTTCATAGCAAATATAAGACTGTGTCATGGATTATGGATACAGGGGCATCTGATCATATGGTTTCAAATATTTCTGTTATGCATGATATATGTGCTATGAGTAAACAACCAACATTACTTTGCCCAATGGTAAATCTGTATGTGTCACTCACTGTGGATCAGTGAAACTAAACAATGGCATCACTCTGAAGAAGGTTTTATATGTACCAACCTTTAGGCATAACCTGTTATCCATACAAAAGTTGGCCAGGGATGATGGGTGTTATGCATCTTTTTATGAGAATCTGTGTGTTGTTCAGGATTGTGTCAGCAAGAAGATTAAGGCTGTGGGGAGAGAGCACAAGGGAGCGTACTTCTTGTATGATAGGGCTATAGATCAGCTAGACAACAATGTCCTTAGTTTGATTAAAGATCTAGACAAACCTGTAATGTGGGAAGGAATGTAATTTAATTGGTGAGCATGACACTCACAAAGCATCTGTAAGTTCTTTTGGTACCAACTGTGAAACTTCTGATGCTACTTGTACTGAATCTTTTGAGTTGAGCAATAAAATGTCTAGCTATGATCTTTGGCACTACAGATTAGGTCATGCGCCTTTTGAAAAGCTCTCTCATATTCCTGATATAGCTCATGAATGCAAAGTAAAACCTAACCACATTTGCATCACATGCCCTATGGCCAAATTAACCAAAACCCCCTTCTCTACAAGAGAAACAACTGCTTAGAGTCCTCTTGAACTCATCCATATGGATACTTGGGGTGCCTATAGAGTCGAAAGCAGGACAGGACACAAATACTTTCTCACTATAGTAGATGATCACACAAGAGCAACGTGGGTTTATCTTATGAAAAACAAGTAAGATGTGTCATGGATAGTACCCAGGTTCCATCAATTTGTCAAGACTCAGTTTGGAAAGGAGATAAAAAGGGTGAGATCAGATAATGCCCAAGAACTTCTTGAAGGACAATGTGGAAAATTTCTGGCTGAAAAAGGGATATGGCACCAAACTTCCATAGCTGATAGACCTCAGCAAAATGGAGTTGTAGAAAGAAAACATAGGCACTTGCTTGAAATAAGCAGAGCTCTGAGATTTCAGGCGGGTATGCCTCTTACTGTGTTATGACTGCAGCTCACATTATCAACAGGCTGCCATCTACTGTCATACAAAACAGAACTCCTTATGAGCTGCTATTTGAAAAACAACCCAAGTATAGCAACCTCAGAGCATTTGGATGCTTGGTGTTTGCATACAATCCGAGTAGGGATAAGGATAAATTCCAACCTAGAGGGCTGCCATGTGTCTTCATTGGGTATCCATTCAATAAAAAGGGGTATACTGTTTATGATCCAAGGAATAGAAGAGCTTTTGTTTCCAGGGATTTAAAATTCTGTGAATCTGTATTCCCATACAGGAAATCAGCAAATCTCAAGTATGTCTCACATTACATGAGACCACTCCACACAGTAACTATTACTGATGAAGCCTTCATACCCATATCAGGCCACAGAGAGCATGCTGAACATGATCAGGTCAATAATAATGAACCAGTTGTTGATGAGTTAGAAACCTCACTTGAAAGAGACATAGCTGTAGAAAATCAAATGTCAACACAAAGTGAAGAAGCTCCACACATCAGGAAGTCTGTCAGGGAAAGAAAAGCACCCAGATGGATGAAAGATTTTGTTGTTGATAACTCCACAATTCCTCAGTCTATAGCTAATCTCACTCAAACCAATGTCTCATCAGGATTTGCAAACATGGTGAGTGACAGCGAGATCGTCGTTAAATCCTATCAAATTACCACAAATTACTAACTAAGAAGCTAGGGTAAGTGGGTATCGTATCCACAAGGAAGAGGAAAGTTCTAATATGCGATTCTAGTGTGGAAAAATAAGAAATAAAAGAAATAAGAACAATAAATGGGGGGTTTTTTTTGGTTTGAAAGTCGATTAGACAAGAAATAAACGAGTTATCAAGATTAATAAGGTGACCCTCGGTGATAATCTCATCTAACACCCTAATATAGTAATTTTACTCCTCTCTAATTACACCAATTCATAGATAATCTCGTTTTCACCAATTAATCCTCTTTTATGGGGAATTTGAGCAACCGCTACCAAATTCCCCTCCTTTTAATCCTAATTTGTCTAGTGATCACTCAAACAAATCAAAACCAAAGGCATGAAGAGCAAGGATTAATAAAAGATTAACAACAACCCAAATTAGTATCGCAACCGCGACACTAATCAAATCTAATCTATTAGTTGCCTAATTAATTCCCCAATCACAAATTAGTCATAACCATACACTAAACATGTGAAAGTTGCTTCCTTTAGGGTTAATAATCAATGACCATCAATTAAAAACCAAGCATAAGAAATACCCAATTCAATCCAATCAACCAATTAGAGAAAATAAGGGTAAATCAAGCACTTGAAGAACAAGAAATTAATTACCATGAAATTAAAGGCAAATTAGAGAGAAGAAAGTCTTACTAATACATATGATGAGAGAATTTGATTACACCAAGGATCTAGAAGGTGATTAGCCTTCCATACTAACTATTACAATAAGGTTTGAAATGGAAATCATAATGAAAATACTAATTCTCACTAATCTCTCCCTTGAGTTTATCTCTCTAGAAAATAAGAACAAGATGTAAAAATATAATGAAAGGTGATAAGTCTTAGGGAGGGGTTCATGCCCCTTTATTTAAACTAAGTAAAACACTAAAAGACAAAATAGATATTTAGGCACAAATAAACCGGCAAAAGTCTCAAGGAAGCTTCCCGGAAGCTCCCTTTCTCGACTCGAGAAGAGGGATCCTCGAGTCGAGCGAAGAAATCCTCGACTCGAGGAACACCCTCCTCAAGTCGAGGATCTTGTCCTTCTAAAGACCCGTCCTGTAAACTCTCCTCGACTCAAGGGAAGTAATCCTCGAGTCAAGATTATAGTCCTCGAGTCGAGGTTGATGATCCTCGAGTCGAGGGGCTGTGCGCAGGGCAATCTTCGAACGAGCATAACTCTCACCTCCGAACTTCATTTTGAGCTCATAATATATCATTGGAAAGCTAACGATGAACTTTCCTCTCCACTTGGAATTTCTGAAAATATCTTATGGTTGGAGAGTTATGATCCAATGAAGTCGGAGGTGATGGTGTATGGTTCTCGGAATGTCGTCAAGCTATCTTCTCCTCGAATCTTCCTCCAACTCGTAGCTTGATCCCCTAGTATCGTGCAAGGCTCACCAACAGGGTCTAAGACCACCAAAACTCGTAAAACCGATGATTAAGCTCCAATAATACTCCGAGTGATGTGGTCTACGAATCACGATAAAACCATGCCCAAATAGACACTAAGGCGCCTAAATCAACCGAATTAACACACCACATTTACGCCACATCAGTGAGCTCTCTTACACAAGAAAATGATCCAGCAACTTACTGTGAGGCCGTGAGGGACAGAAAATGGGTGGAAGTCATGAAAACTGAACTCCAAGCTCTGGAACTGAATGATACATTGGAATTCACCCTGTTGCCACCAGGATGGAAGCCCATTAGCTGCAAGTGGCTGTACAAAACCAAGTACAAGTCAGATGGGACTGTGGATAGGTATAAGGCTAGATTGGTTATCCAAGGATGCAGTCAGAGGTATGGAATTGATTATGGGGAGACATTTGCTCCAGTTGCAAAAATGTCCACAGTCAGGGCTCTACATGCAGTTGCAACCATGAAGGGCTGGCACACATGCCAAATGAACGTGACTAATGCCTTCCTCCATGGAGAATTGCATGAGACTGTATATATGACAATTCCAAAGGGATATGACCTTCTTGGAGGTAAGGGGGAGTTAATCGACAAAGAAAACTCTTTCTGCAGGCTAAAGAAAAGTCTATATGGGCTTAAACAGGCTCCTAGGCAGTGGTTTTCTAGATTATCTTAAGTCCTGATCAAATGTGGTTTTAAACAATCTTCCAATGACCACTCTCTATTCATCAAGCATGGGCCAGAATCTATTACTGCAGTGTTGGTATATGTAGATGACATGGTCATCATAGGTGATGACTCAGAAGAAATATCAAGCCTAAAGAACTCCCTTCACAGTGAGTTCCACATGAAGGATCTTGGTAATCTAAGTTACTTTCTAGGCTTGAAAGTCAACACCACTTACTCAGGGATCTTTGTATCTTAGCATAAATACACATTAGATATGCTGAAGGAGTTTTATTTAGAGCATGGCAGGCCTGTAAAACTCCCTCTCAGTCCTCATCTCAAGCTAGAAATTAACAAGGGCACACCTCTACACTATCCTGATGCATATCGAAGATTAGTGGGAAAACTCATCTATTTGACACTGTCTCGGCCTGACACCACCTACTCTGTGCAACTCCTAAGTCAGTTCATGCAGGCTCCCACATCTGACCACATGCAAGCTGCGAAGAGAGTGCTGCGATATCTCAAGCTCAATCCAAGCCAAGGCATCCTATTCGCAAACTCTAACTCTGTGCAACTCACAGCTTACTGTGACTCAGACTGGGCTTCTTGTCCATTCTCCAGAAGATCCACCACAGGCTACTGTGTTCTTATTGGACAGTTACCTATATTGTGGAAATCTAAAAAATAATCTGTTGTGGCCAGATCTTCTGCAGAAGCTGAATACAGAGACATGGCTTTGACGGCCTGTGAAGTCACATGGCTAAGTGCTCTACTCAAGGATCTAGGAGTCAATCAGAATTATCCTATTCATTTGAAGTGTGACAATCAAGCTGCCATAGCCATAGCAGCCAATCCAGTCTACCATGAAAGAACTAAGCATATTGAGGTGGACTGTCATTTTGTTCGAGAGAAAATACAGCAAGGCGCACTCAAAACCTCCTATGTTCCCTCCACTGAACAGGTTGCTGATGTGTTCACTAAGATCCTACCAGAACAGCAACAGTCCAAGCTCTTGCGCAAGCTGGGAGTTTCATCTTTACCTCACTCACAGCTTGAGGGGAAGTGTAGAAGAGCCCAAAGCTCCACCACTTCTCACCCACTCTCACATGTTGGAGCGGCTGCTGGAGTAGAGACAAATGGGAGCTTTAATGAAGTGAAGCTAGAAAAAACTCAAAGCAACCTGGACAAAACTCAAAGCAACCTCAAGACAAACTGTCCAACAAAAGCCCCTACAAAGACCAGTCACTGTCGAGACAAATTCGGCTAGATTGCAAGCTCACTTTGCTCACTTGAACAATGTGTATACACTAAATTAGCAAGTTACTATTACATGTAATGTCACTGTAATGGAGCCTCCTGGTCTATATAAAGATCACACAAATGTATCAGAGAAGATAGAAGATACATATATTTCTCTTCTCAATTCTTAGCAACTTTGCTTATAATTTATTCACAAGTATTATTCTTAGAATCTATGGCTTCCCAATCCTCTAGGTAACTCAAATTCATCATAAGTTCTGATCATCAGTAACGTTGACAGAGGACTCGTCATTCGTCATTGTAACAGAAGAATGAAATAGTGAAAAAGAACCAGGCTCGGCGGTAGTGGAGCAGAGAGACAGAGAGTACAGAGAGTGGCTAACATTAAAAGTTAAAAAGTGTTTTTGTTTATTTTTATCTGAAGGTAATAAAAGAACAGAATTTTTTATTCTCTGGTGGTGACGGTCTACATATAGTGTGTAATTGGATAGAGATGCGTTGTACAGCCGATCAAATGGCCCAGGCTCGAAAGCCCGACCCGGCTGGCCCGACTTTTTCCCAGGTTTCGGGCCGACCAACTAGGCCCGAAAGTTCGATTCGGCCCGGCCCGAAAAAGCCTGCAATAATATGGGCCGGGCTTGGGCCGAGCTCGTGGCCCGAAAATTGGCCCGGCCCGCTTTTTAAAATAAAGGCAAATTTTTATTTTTATTTTTATAAACCTAAATTATGTAAAATAGTGTAAATGATGTCGGATATATGACGAATTTGGTAATTAAATTACTTAATGTAGCAAAAATAGGCTAAATGTAGTGAATAAAGCATATTAAAATAATAAAAATATTACTATAAAATAAAATAAAATATTGTAAATTATGATAATAACATCAAAAACCTCTTTAAAAATGTATAATAATTTATTATTAAACTAAATATGCAAGTAGTAGATAATATTAATGAGTAAATGATCAAAAACGTATAAATTAGGTAATACGCGATTTAAAAAAAAAAAAGCCCGAATGAGCCCGAAACGGCCCAAAGCCCGCTTTGGCCCGAATGGGCCGGGCTAGGGCTGACCGATTAGGCCCGAAAGAAAAGCCAGTGTGGCCCGCACACCGGGCCTACTTTTTAACCCTCGGCCCGGCCCATGATCACCTCTAAGATGCGGCATAAACGGTAGTAGTTACTAGTCGTTGGCTCGTGCAAAATTGCACGGGATGTTCTATTTGGATACGCTACTTTTACACTGTTAACTCATATTGCTTTAATGGAATCTAAGCAGCATTTTTTAAAAAAGAAAATGAAACTTAATTAAATTAGAATAACATAAAATTGCTTTAAAAGTGCCTACCTCAACATTCACGGCCTAAGTAAAAAGAAAATTAGAATAACTTAATTAAGAAAAAAGTGTTGAATTCAACGTTCACGGTCAAATTAAGACCAAGTTTTGTAATAATGTAACCTCAACAAATAGAAAATAAATTTCCTCAAAAAGAAAAAAAAAAAAATAGAAAAAAAAAATCTGGTAATAACCAATTCTGCATCTTCCTCTTTGCTACCTCATATTTTTTTCCCCAAATAAAAAAAAAATGAACTATCATTCATCTTAAATAAATTTTTTTTTTTTTTTTTACCATATACTCCCTCCGTCCCAGTTCAAACGCCCCAAACGTTTTTTGTAGTGGAATAAGAAAAATTGATATAATAAGTTGAGTGGGGTAATATTAGGAAAAAGGAGGAGAGTGAATGTGGGGATTAGTAAAAGTAGTTGTGATAATGTGAGAGAGAGTGTGATAATTTAATAAAAGTAGGAGAGAGAGATATGTCCCAAAATAGATGAGGTGTTTGAAGTGGGACGTCCCAAAATGGAAATGGGGCGTTTGAACTGGGACGGAGGGAGTATATGTTTCTAGCTATATCTTAACTAATCTTTCTCCGGTGAGATTTTATGGTGTAACGAGGAACTAGTTTTTGTGCCCGTGATATCACGGTCTACTTTTTGGCTCCTTTTAAATGGAAATTGTAATAAACGGTATATCTAAAATCAACTTTTTATGATCTCTCATAGTGTCACACTCACCAAAATTTTGTTTCACGGGCACGATACATAAAATTTCTTTTTTTCATATGGAATATTTGATATTCTTTTCGAAACTAAAATCAATGCAAATCTAACCACCCACTAATTTCAAATAACAAATGTTTATAATTCATGCACATCAATATGAGAAAAAAAAAAAAACACAATCCTAGCTTCATTAAAAAAAAGTTTTAAACGAATTTTTGCTTAGTGTGAAAATGTATCTTTTTGAACACGTGTGTCAAATCAATTTTTGAGAACATTATCAATGGATATGTAATTGATGTATCTAATATTTTTGCAATATTGATCGAACCTTGAAAACCATAAAAGTTAGAAGTAAGATTGGCTCGACAATTGAAAGTAAAAAATACACATAGCCAATATAATTATTGTACTCAACTTAGTAGTTCAAATACAATACAGTCATATCAAATTATAACTACACTTGGTACCAACTTATAATAAGGGAGTAAAACATAGATAAGAAAGTTTTACTACAATGCTTATTTAAACTATCTATGGGAAAACCACGAACTACTCTTCCTATATCTATTCTCCTATCTTATTTTCACTATTTGATCTATTCGCTGTATGTGCATGAAATGATAATTGTATTTCTTACCATAACCTAGCAAAAAACCTTGCTATATATAGTATCTTGATATAAGATGTAACACACACAATTGGCAACCCAATAGTCAAGAGACACCATGTTTAATACCGTTATTGAATAATAGACCTTCCAATAACCATAGATTTTAATGCATATAACTCATCTTAGGGGGAAGGCGAAGGATTTGTTTCAAATTTATGACTATCATAAAAACCGATGTGGATAAGAATAGAGTAGGATGCAATTTGAAGCCGACACCTAAACGTTCTGTGATGATATACAATTAAAGTATATGTATAGATGTATAGATCTATTGACTTCTATTGATGCTTCGTAATACTCTGATCTACAAAAGTCAAGGGTCAACCATACCCTAACATAGTTTATCAATCAGTTCCCGACTCATTCAACTTGCGAAAAGTACACATATGAATCTTAAAATCTCACCACGTTTTATCACACAAAGACCCTGCCCGAAAATCGACTAATCTACATACAATCACATAATGTTGATGTAATTTTGAGATTTTAGTGGTATATCCCTCGAGAAGTTGAATTTCATTTTCTTGAATTATTTCCTCACTTGGTTCGTTTCTTGTTTCTTAGGCTGCATTATTTTCCCCGTGCTAAACTTCTGGATTTGGATAATCTTCCTCAATGTCGAGGGCATGTGAATAATCTTGTTATATCACACCTACACTACGCACTCATATAATTGTATTTTTTTTCTTAAAAAAAGATAACGATGGAAGTAACCAACTACGAAATTGATTTACTCATAATTGAATACTTGGAATTCTGGTATAAATAATTGAATACTTGAATGATAGATTTCAAAGGCAAGATGAGGGGGGTTGTGTTGAGGAGGAGAGAATGAGATGGTGAAAAGCTTAATTTCATTAATGATAATGATGAGTATTTATACAATAGGTTAGGTGTAAACACTATAAATTACATTCCTATATTAGCTCAACTAAATCCTACAAGTATGGTAACAATATAAAGATAATACAACAAGATGATAATTATCCTAAAATATAGATTACAATATTAACAATAATATGTACTAGGAAATTATATTATTTCCTTATAGTAACCTAGTCAAATTAGGTTAGTAAATATCTCCTATTATGTAGTTGTAATATCCAATATTTTGTTACCTAAGTGTAGGATATTATTCGTTAAGTTAGGAAAGTAGTTGGTACCATTCACACTATAATGCTATGTATTTATACCGAACTTAGTTAATGAGAATGATAAGCTTTTCCATCATCTCATATTCTCCTCCTCAACATGGTATCGGAGCATAGATCCTATGCTCGGCCTAACCCTCCGAAAAGCTTCAACTCCAAACCCTCGGCCACCCTATATTCCGGCCACCCTCCTGCCGACCAACCCTCAACAACCATGGCCAAACTCCAATTCGGCCACCCTCAATTTCTCTAATAAATCATTTTCGCTGCTCCTCAAATCTTGATCATCTAAACTCTGATCTTTTTCCTCTTCTCTTATTCGGCCACACTACGTTTCCGGCCACCCCTCCCCTTCTCCAAAACCTTGGCCACCCTCCTCTCCGGCCACCCCTCTCACCCTTCAAAACTCCATGGCCAAAACCCTCCTAAACCTTGGCCACAACTCACACGTCTTTTGAAACCCTCAAAAACAGTCTCTCGAAAATCTTTCATAACTCCAAATCCGAAGCTCTAAACACTATCTCCACCGTTCAGATCGAAGAACCTTGTGTGCTCAACACGGTCGTCAAATTTCGTACGAATCGGACCTCTTATGACCACCCGATTGTCAACTTGATCATCGTCCTGCATCAAAATCCGGGAATTTTGGTGATCTCGGCCACCCTCCTCTATTTCGGCCAAATCCTCTACTCCGGCCACCCTCAAGCTCCGGCCACTCTCCAGCTCTGTCGTCCCTCAAGCTCCGGCGGTCCTCACGCTCCGGCCACCCTCACCTCTCGGCCAATTTACTCCTTCCACGGTGAAAATCACTCTGCTCATCTTATCCTCGACACTTGATAATCTTGATCAATCAACTTTTCTTGTCCTTCTTTACGTGCAATCCTATTCCATTTTTTTTTTTTTCTTCTGCCTTCATCAACTTATCTTTTAATCAAGCAAGGCCACACCATAATTCAACGTTTCTTCTTCACACCCCAATTAATCATCCTCAAAATTACCCACAGCTACTGTCTTCTCAATCTTTTGCTCATCAAAGTCAAAACCCTCAATATTTTCCTTTCTTTTCCGTAGAACACAAAATCTCACCTTCAATTTGTTTTTCTCTTTTCTCAATATTCTATTTCTCTTCACCTTTTTCTTATTTCCAAAAAAAAAAAAAAAATCACTCCCTCACGTATTTCTCAATTTTCATTCTCTGTTTTCATGCTTTCTTAAAAAAAAAAAAAAAAAAAAAAAAAAAAATCAAAATCCCAAAACTTCACTCTCGGCCAACTCCACCGAGGCCACCCTCACAAATTTCTCTTCTTGATTCTACCACTCGTTAATTTTCATCCTTCCTCCCTCTTTAATCTGTACAACTCTTGTCCCAATATTTTCCCGTCATCTCTATTTCCGCTACAACACCTTTTCACAAGTCACAACTCACCAAGTGCTCACAACTCACGTTTTAAGCGACCACCAAGCATCATCGTTGTTCATTATGTTATCCAAGATTGGTCTTACTATTCGAACGTCCATCTTGCGGGGGCGTATAAGGAAATTATCTAGTATATAATATCTTTGTTAATATTGTAACCTAGTCAAATTAGGTTAGTAAATATCTCCTATTATGTAGTTGTAATATCCAATATTTTGTTACCTTAAGTGTAGGATATTATTCGTTAAGTTAGGAAAGTAGTTGGTACCATTCACACTGTAATGCTATGTATTTATACCGAACTTAGTTAATGAGAATGATAAGCTTTTCCATCATCTCATATTCTCCTCCTCAACAGTTACAATATTAACAAAGATATTATATACTAGATAATTTCCTTATAGGTTGGACGACGGTTGTTGACGTTTACGACAATCTTGCTTTGACTTCCACCTGCTCTCCCTTCTTATTACCCAAGTCATTCTGCTCAACCAGTTAAGCTTCATTCTCGGGTTCTAACCATCCTCTGATCTCTGATCTTCAGCTGCAACTCAATCAACAAAGCTAGTTCAGACTTCAAATTGTATTACTGCAAATGAGAGTTAATTTGATTAACACTGGAATCCAGCTGGGTGATTTTTTATTGAAGTTCTAAATATTAAACCGAGAATTAAATATGTAAATTAGCATAACTGCGGTTCTCAATCAATCAGTAGTTTCATTTGATAGTCATGAATTGATTCGAAAATTGTAAAAAAGGGTATGAAATTGGTTGAACTACCTCTGTGAAAGGTCACCAATTTCGGTGGAAGATGAAAAAGGATTTGATTTGAGGAGAGATCATACAACCCCACCAAAGCCTCCTGCAAAATTACGAACGAATGAATGAACCGTAAGAACATCTACGTAATTACTTACTACTACTCCTACCCAAAATAATCTCTCCCTTTCAAAAACTGTTTTTGAGTAGCCATGTTCGTAGCTAATTTTAGACCAAATAATCTCCCTCTTTCAAAAACATATAACAAAACATCTGTATCTGAGTTCTGCAATTCTGCTTCACGAACTCAAATTATATTTAAAGAGTATGCACCGTGTATATCATTAGTTGTTATTATCCTCGTATTGAGGGAAAGAGTGATAAATTCATTGCTATAATTTCGCATACGATACTGATTAATTAACAAACAATGAATTCTCAAAAAAAAAAAAAATTTCCTCTATGTAGGAATCTATTTAAATGATTATGTTATTTAGGTCATATAAATGGAATATGCGGCTTTAATTTCGGTATAATATTTCTTCAGATTTTTTATATATTTTTTTTTAGTTGATTTAATTTATAGGTAAAGATTCTGTTAGGATAATTTCCGTTTTTGGGTGATTAATTCTGATTAAAATACACTATAAAATTTCTTGCCTAAATCGATTTAAATTAATTCTTGCCAAAATCAATTATCATACTCCGTATCAATTATCAATTAATTTTTCGTAAATATGTCTTATCTTTATACTAGTCATCAATATATATATATATTATTATTTGAGGTTTTTTTTGAGCTCTCACAACGATTCTCTTACCTGAGAGAATCCACGATTGTATGGGAGAAGTTGTCTTTTAGAACTTATAGTATATTAGGACTATCAAATTTAATTATATAGTAGTATATAAAGAGACTCAAATAAGCTACGTTAATCATAAAATTTTACAAACTCCCTACAATCCGTTGGTGAGATTCAACATGGCACAAAGGTATTCTTATCGTATGTTATTATGTAGCGTTTTTTTTTTTTTCTTTTCATTATTCTAAACGTATGTTATTATGTAATTGTTGTAGAATCAATGAATTGAAGTTAAGCACGAATGATTCAACCAAAAAAGCCAATAGACTTAAAGTTCGTGTGACGCGGCTTTGTCATGTTCTAAATACTACAGATAAGGATAAAGTACAATACATATCTTTGGTTCTTATTGATGAAGAGGTATTGATATTTTCTCTAGATTGTTGTCCTATTAGTCTATATATATTTGAATTTTATTTACTTTGGTTGTCTTTTTTTTAACAACCCCAAACCCCCGTAGGGTCAAACAAAAGTTCTTTGTAGGCACACTATAATTATGCATTGTATTTGAGATATGTACGTATAGTAGCTTATGATAATAGTTTTTTTCGTTACGGCACATCGTAGCTTATGGTATTGAAATCAATATACTATCTTGCAGGGGGACTACATATATGCTACCATTCCATATTATTACTGGGAACGTTTTAGTGGGAAAATCACAGATGGAAAGATTCACATAATCAAGAATTTTGATGTTATCCCAAATAAAAAAGATTATCGTGTCGTGAGTGATTCTAAAGTGATGATTAATTTTTTCTGGAATACTTATGTTAAAGTTTTGGAAGGAGATGATTGCATTATACCCATACATAAGTTTGACTTCTACGATTTTCGCAAAATTGATGAGCGAAAAGGGGATTTTACCGTTCTTACAGATTTTTTTATTTTTTTTTATTTTTTTTATTTTTTATTTATGAATGCGTAAAGATAATTTGCCTATTAGATAATTTAATGGTCAAGCTATAGTGTGGTAAGTTCAATAACTACGAGAATTTGAGACAAACAATACTAATCGGCTATTCTAATATCTGCTTGTACAATTGTTAACTAAAAACACACTTGGTAAACTATGTTTTACACGTACCCACCTTTAATAAACTAGTCTATTGTCTTCTTACGTAGGATTAAGACTACAATTTTACGGCGTGTATGGATCCCACAGCCCCAACCCCCCGTAGGATCAGAGAACGAAATCATATAAATGACTACTTTTAGTATTATTACTTTGATAATAACTTATGCTATTTTATAATACTGTATGTTGATACTGATCAGTTTTACAGATTTGGTTGGTGTAGTTGTTGATGAAATCATCAAAACAAATGGTAATTACTATGCAATTGAAATTAAAGATCAACGGTATGTGTTAATTAATTATCTTTAAAAAATATTCATCAATTGTAATCATTAAATTATTTTTATGATCACGTTATTATTACAATTGCGTATTTCTCTTAGAGGACAACGTACAAGAATAGCGTTATGGGATCAATGTCGTGCTGCCTATAAAGAACAAAGGGAAAAATTCAAAGATAGTAGTGAATCAATCGTAGTAGTTGTTACTTCTTTGTTAGTAAGAGACTTCAAAGGTTAGTGACTCTATTTATCTTATTATAAAACTATTATTTATGGCAAGTATTGTGTATGTATTAATAAAAAAAGATATGAATCTAAATCTACAGGTTTTAGTAGTGTGAATACTTCAGTTTATGGGAGTCTTTATATTAATATCAACATACCCGAAGTCATTGAACTCAAGGGAATGTATGGTGAAGTAATTGTTAGACAAGCTAATGGACAAACTACTGATCCTATCTCGAAAAAAGACATCTCATTCCTTCTTGAACATTGCAAATCAACTTTTGAAAAGGTAAATCAAATTCTTTAGTTTATGCAAATAAATATATACTGGTAGTTGTCTAACTTATTTCTTCTTTTAAATCTTGCAGCCACTCCTATTTTACTGCAGCGCTAGAGTGATTGATGTTCTTGGGGAAGAACCATGCACTATTAGGCCGAGTGAAATTGCGCCCAACTGTTGGAATATAAGCCAAGTTATAAGAAGTTTAAATAAGGAATTATTCCATAATTAGTATTAGGAATATTAAGTTATTATGGTAGGATTACTTTATTATAAATAGGCTAGTGGACTTTGCTTTATTGTTGTAGTAGTGTGTTAGAAAAAAAATAAAAAACGTGTGTTTCTTGTTCTTCCCCAACTTGTTCCTCTGCTATCAAATAAATTGGTTCCTGGGTTTCTATTCCTACATCTGGTATCAGAGCTAGGTTGAATCATGGCCAAGATCGCCGAGCTAATGACTTGTCCAGTTGAACCCTTTGATGGGAAATCCAACTTTGATCATTGGAAGGCAAAGATGGAAAATTTCTTCCGTGTAATCAAGGTTGCCGATGTCGTCCTTACGGGTATCGTTGAGACGGGTTTGACTGACACTCAAAAGGAACAGTCTAAACAAAAGGATGAACTGGCCAAGATGTGGATTACCATGAGGGTAAGTTCTACTGTCTATGAAAAAATTATGCATGCCAAAACATCTAAAGCTATGTGGGATATGCTAAGTAGTTGTTTTGTGGGTAATGCCCGGGTCAAGAAAGTTCGTTTACAGGCACTTCGGCGTCAATTTGAATTGCTTGAGATGGGTAAGTCGGATTGTATCTCCGATTATTTTGCAAAAACATTAGCTATTGTTAATCAGATGAAAGTCAATGGGGACAGTGTGAAGGACTGTGATATTGTGCAAAAAATTCTGCGTACTTTGACACCGAAATTTGATTATGTTGTCACTGCAATTGAAGAGGCACATGATCTTTCAGACATGACTGTTGATGATCTTATGGGCTCTTTACAAGCTCATGAGCATAGGTTCAAAGAGAAATCAATGGATCATCTTGAAAAAGCGTTAATTGTTCGAAAGGATGATTTTCAAGAGAAAGGTGGACAGAGCCAGAATCAACGCCGTAATTGGAATTACAATAATCAGAATTTCAATTCGTCTCCTCAAAAAGGTAAGTTCAACTTTGAGTGTTGGAATTGTGGCAAAATTGGACATAGGCAGAGTGATTGTTGGTTTCCTAAAAGAGGAAGTAATAATAGTAACAGTAATAATAAAAGGCAATATGCCAAATTTACTCAGAGTAGGAATTGTGATGATGAGGAAACGTTGCTGATGGCATGTGATTTTGTTGATAATAACAAACAGAAAAATAGATGGTACTTAGACACTGGGTGTAGTAATCATATGTGTGGTTACAAAGAGATGTTTTCGGAATTGGATGAGTCTGTGAGTTCGGAAATTGTCTTTGGTAATGCGTCGAAGATGGATGTTAAAGGTAAAGGACGTATCTCCATTAAGTTGAATGATGGTACGGTGAATCGCATATCTGATGTATTTTTTGTCCCTGGTTTGCGACATAATTTGTTGAGTATGGGCCAATTATCTGAGAAGGGTTATGATATTCACATTCTTCATGGTGTTTGTAGTATTTTCGATAGCAAGCAGGGGCTAATAGCTAAGGTTAATATGACATCCAATCGTCTTTTCCCATTGAACATTAACTGTGATAATTTACCATGCTTTAGCTCCAAGAGTGTTGGGGATAATTGGTTATGGCATATGCGTTTTGGTCATGTGAATTTCAATAGTCTAAATTTTTTGTCTCGGAAAAATTTAGTCACTGGGCTTCCTACAGTTAATGTTCCGAATCAAGTATGTGAGACTTGTGTTGTGGGCAAGAAGCATAGAGACCCTTTTCCTGATGGCACAGCTAGTCGCGCCTCACTATGTCTTGAAATTATTCATTCTGACTTGTGTTCTGTTGAGGTTCCCTCTCACAAAGGCAGTCGATACTTTATCACATTCATCGATGATTTTAGTCGGAAAGCTTGGGTGTATTTTTTACAGCACAAGTCTGATGCTTGTGCCATGTTTAAATCATTCAAGGCATATGTTGAAAAACAATCTGGTTCGAAAATTAAGGTCTTACGTACTGATCGTGGTACCGAATATATTGTTTGTGATGATTTCCTTGAAAAACATGGTATTAAACATCAAATCACAGCTAGGTACACTCCTCAACAGAACGGAGTTGCAGAGAGAAAAAATCGAACAATTATGGACATGGTACGGTGTATGCTGAAACACAAGAATATGCCTGATGTTTTTTGGGCAGAAGCTGTCTCATGTGCTATTTACATACTGAATAGGTCTCCTACTCGTAGTGTAGATGGTAAAACACCATATGAAGCTTGGGCAGGTTCAAAGCCAAACATTCAACATCTTCGAGTGTTTGGGTGTCTCGCCTATGCTCATGTTCCTGATCAGCTCCGTAAGAAGTTGGATGATAAGGCTGAGAAGTGCGTTTTTGTTGGCTATTCTAATGTAACAAAAGGGTACAGATTGTTTAATCCTGTTTCTGGTAAAGTCGTTGTTAGCCGAGATGTGACGTTTGATGAGCAAGGTGCTTGGGATTGGTCCAAAAACTGTGAGCCTTCCATAGAGCCACTGATGTTTGATTATGGTGATGACGTAGAAGAGCAACAACCTCCTAGCCCTGATGCTGCTGATCCTATTCCATCCCCTGGTCTAGAGGCATTACAAAGGCGCACAGTTCCTCACCGAGAACGAGTCTTACCGGCTCGCTTGAAGGATTGTGTCCTCGATGATGAATCTTTGTCTGATGATGCTCTCTCTGATGAAGATTTGGTTAATTTTGCTCTTTTTGCAGATTGTGATCCTGTCAGTTTTGACGAAGCTAAAGGCGATCCGTGTTGGGTCACAGCCATGGATCAAGAAATTCATGCCATTGAGAAAAATAATACTTGGGAGCTCACCAATCTTCCTCCAGGAAAATCACCCATTGGTGTTAAATGGGTTTACAAGACAAAGTACAAGCCGAATGGAGAGGTGGACCGTCTCAAGGCAAGGCTGGTAGCTCAAGGTTACAAACAACGCTTAGGCATTGACTATCTTGAGATATTTGCACCTGTTGCTAGACTTGATACGGTACGTATGATTATTTCTCTCGCTGCACATAATTCTTGGAAAATTCATCAAATGGATGTCAAATCTGCCTTTTTGAATGGTGTTCTTGAGGAGGAAGTTTATGTTAAGCAACCTCCTGGTTATGTGAAGCAAGGGGAGGAACATAAAGTATACAGGTTGCATCGTGCTCTTTACGGGCTAAAACAAGCCCCTCGTGCGTGGTATACTCGTATTGATACTTATTTTCAGGATCATGGATTCCAAAGGTGTCCGTATGAGCACACGTGTTATGTTAAAACTAGTTCTGAGGATGGTATTATTCTTGTGTGCTTATATGTAGATGATATGATATTCACGGGGAGTAATTCAAAGCTGATTGACGAATTTAGGGAGGCTATGATTTCTCACTTTGAAATGACAGATTTGGGTCTGATGTCTTATTTCCTTGGTATTGAGGTCACTCAAACTTATTATGGGATTTTTATTTGTCAAAAGAAATATGCCCATGATATATTGAGAAGGTTCGGAATGGAATCCAGCAAGCCCGTTTCGATTCCTGTAGAGGAAAGATTGAAGCTCACAAAGAGTGATCATAGTCCATTGGTAGATTCTACGTATTTTAAGAAGATGGTTGGCAGTTTACGATACCTAACAGCTACTAGACCTGATATAACCTTCGGAGTAGGTCTTATTAGCAGATTCATGGAAGCTCCTCGTGAGAGTCATTTACAGGCTGCAAAGAGAATATTGAGGTATGTCAATGGTACCCTTAATGATGGTCTGTTCTATTCTGATGTTGGTTCTTCGATTTTGGTTGGCTATACAGATAGTGATTGGGGTGGTGATGTTGAGTCGTCAAAGAGTACTTCAGGGTATAGTTTTCATATTGGGTCTGCTATTTTTTCGTGGTCATCAAAGAAACAGCAGACGGTTACTTTGTCAACAACTGAGGCCGAATATACAGCAGCTACAAACTGTGCTACACAAGCTGTTTGGTTACGCAATATGCTAGGTGTTCTACGTCACGAACAAGTCTCGCCAACTAAGATATTTTGTGATAATAAGTCTGCTTTAGCGCTGGCGAAGAATCCTGTTTTTCATTTTCGAACCAAGCATATTGATCGGAAAGTTCATTATATTCGTGATTTGGTCAAGGACAAGGTGATCGAAGTCGAGTATTGCCGGACAGATGATCAGCTAGCGGATATTTTTACGAAGCCATTAAGAGCAGAGTCATTTCTGAAACTGAAACGATTGTTGGGTATGACCCGATATGATAACTTGGCTTAAGGGAGGCTGTTGGAATATAAGCCAAGTTATAAGAAGTTTAAATAAGGAATTATTCCATAATTAGTATTAGGAATATTAAGTTATTATGGTAGGATTACTTTATTATAAATAGGCTAGTGGACTTTGCTTTATTGTTGTAGTAGTGTGTAGAGCTGGCAGCGGGCCGGGCCGTGTCGGGCTTCGTGCCGGCCCGTCGTGCCCAATCACCCCGGAGGCCCGGCACGGGCACGGACTTCGTGCCTTCGGGCCGGGCTCGTGCCGTGCCGAAATTTTAAAACTCGTCCCGAGCACGGCACGAGGCACGAGGCACGTCGGGCTCGGGCCGGGTCGTGCTAGTGCTCGGGTCGTGCTCGTGCTTCGGGTCGTGCCCATGGTTCGGGTCCGTCGGGCCGGGGTCGTGCTTCGGGTCGGGCCTTTAAAAAAAATTCCAAAATTATTTTTTTCCAAAATTATGGATTTTGCATATTGTTTGTGCAAATTTATTATTTTTCATATTTATTTAATTGATTAAAATAAACTAAAGAAGTGAGACAAAATATAACTGAAATACCTCATATATATTTATTAATAGTCGAAGAGAGTTACAAATATAGATTATTGATACTAATGCTTTATTGATTAAACATAGTTAAATACTACGAAATAGTATACTACTCCAAAATAATGTAAAGTGATAAAATGTCATGAATCATATTTATTCATGAGTTGGTGATTGTTGGGATGTTGTGCTTGATTCGTCGGAGCTAATATCGTTATCAATGTTTTCGACGCCTTGACATTGTGCTTCCGCATCCAACCAATCCTTGTAGCACACACACATTTCAAGGGTGTCTGATCTCAAACTTGTTCTTTTTTCATCCAATACCCTTTTAGAAGCACTAAAGGCACGTTCCGAAGCAACCGAAGAGACTTGAATGCTAAGGAAGTCTTGTGCCATTGCAGACATCACCGGAAGTTGCTTACGTTGATCTTTCCACCAAACCAAAAGATCCAAGTTGCTCAAAGCTTCATCTGAAAAAGGACCCATATGATCATAATTCAAATACATTTGATACTCGGCCAAGTCGGATCTAGTAGATTGTCCCACATTTGCCCCTCTTTGATTAATTTTGGATTTAAGAGTAGCATACTTTGTACTCATGTGATCACCACTACTACCTGCACCGGAATGTGAAGACGATATACGACTTCTTGAACCAAAACGAGACTCGTAATTACTAAAAACATTAAAGAAAGCAGTTCTAATCTCATCACTATATGAATCTATATCGAAATCTAAGTTCATCATCTCCATATAGTATTCAATCAAAGAGACAGTACCATCAAATTTCCACCTAGGGTCTAAAATCATGGTAAAAACATAAACAAGTGGAATTTTTTTCCAATACTTAAGAAATTTTGCCTCCATTTTGGGTAAAAACCCACTATAAGAATCCGAACCACGATTATTAGAAAATAGTTCTGCAATGGAAATAATGTTTGAAAGAAAATGAGGAGAAGTTGGCTTATAAACATGAGAGAAAGATTTAGTTGCATCGGAAAAAGTTTCTAAAAAATCAAAATACATTTGCATATTGTTCCAATGCGTATCAAGTAAAGGGTTATCGGGAAAAATAGCATTCCAAAAGTTAGTCAAAGGCACTCTATATGGAATAATAGCGGACAACATAATATACATAGAATTCCACCGAGTGTTATTTTCGCAAGGAAATTTTCTATATTTCACACCAATTTCTCGGCAATAATTTCTCCATGCTTGACGTCTTACCTTGTTGGTGTGCAAGTGAAGAACTACAGTTCTAAAATAATCATGATATTGTCTAAGTCCTTCAAGACCATCACTTACACATAAGTTTAAAATATGACAAGCACATCGCATATGCAACAAATCGCCGTTCAAAAGAACGTCATCTAGACTACTTTTTAGCATATTAGCCACAGCCGTCATACTTGTGGCGTTATCAAAAGTAAGTGATAAAATTCTAGATTTAATACCATAATCAGAAATGCCATTAAGAATAATGTTATGCATGTTTACGGCATTATGAGGATGCTCTAACTTTGAAAAGCAAATAATACGTTTTTGTATTTTCCAATGAGCATCTATCCAATGAGCAGTAATGCATATATAAGAAATACCAATACCGGAATCCCAAGCATCAGCGGTTAAATTAAACCTACATGTCAAAGAAGCAAATTCAGAAATTAATTGATGCTTCATAGTTAAATATTGTGCCATTGCATTGCTTTTGCATGTTCTCCTTCCCGTTGGCTTGTGCTCGGGGTTGTTTGAAGTGACATAATTATTAAATGACGGATGCTCAACACTTAAAAATGGACTTTCCATTTGAATAACCATTTTAGATAATTGTGCACTACAATGATCATAATCATAAACATATTGCTCTTTTCCTTTGGATTTAGACATGTAATTGTCCATTGATCTTTGACTACTATCGGGCAATTTAGAACACATTTTCATGTGTCGAAGCAAATGGCCGGTTCCGTTTTTTGATTTGCAAGTAAATATAGTACTACAATGCACACACTTGGCTTTTAACTTGTCAACGGTTTGGATAAAAGATTGCCATACGGGACTTGCTCTAACTCTATTTCTAATTGGTGCCATTTGTTCTTCGGTCATCCAAACATCCGTGGGATCGGGCGGGATGGTTTGATCCAAATTTGTGGACGTTTGTGTGGAATCTTCTTGTGATTGTTGAAATGTGGGAATTTGAGGTGGAATTTGTGGTGGAATTTGTGGAGGTCGTTGATCAAAAGTGGGATGTTGTGGCATAAAAGGAAAAGTATTAGTAAATGAAGGTGGAATTTGTGAGGGTCGACTATCAAAGCCGGGAGGAGTTGAAAATAAATTTGTCGGAGTTATTCTTAGATTTTGTTGTTGATTAGGATCCAAAGCAAACGGTGTAAAAGATTGCCATTGCATGTTTTGTGGGTGGGAAGGAGTATAATTTGTGAATTGGTTCATGTCCGTTGCTTGGGTGGGTGGTGTTTGAGGGGATGATGTAGATTCATCCCGGAGACGTGATCTTTTGGAAGTGGAAAAAGGGTTTTGGAAATTTTGTTCCATAGCCAACAATTATGTAATGTAAATAATATAATTAATTATATTGTGTGAAGTTGTGAACTAATGCAAAATATAATTATGTGAACTAATGCAAAAATAACATGCAACAATGAATATAATGTTTGAAAATATAAAGTAAAGAAATTTCTCCCCCAAAATCGGTTTCGGAATAAGTGCGTCTAGCTTTTGAGAAGCTTGGTATTTGATCGATTCACGACTTAGAACCTTGGAGGTTGGACTTCGACCCTTCACCTTTTACTCTAATTTCCAAAATTAACAATTGAGTAATTATAATAAAATTTTAGATAGTATATATATTATATATTATTTGAGTAAGTAATTATATATATAAAATATTACAAGCAATTAGAGAGAGAAATATATAAGAGAATATTATACTAATGTTTTTAGTAATTGTAATGACTAATTAATATAAGATATAATTTAGGAATTGTGGAATTAATATATTATTTGAGTAAGTAATTTGTATTTATAATATTGCAATGGAGAGATAAATGTGTATGAGAAAAGTGTAGAAAAGATGAGTAGAAGAGTTGGAATGAATTGTGAAAAATTGAGTTGAAGTGTTGGGTATTTATAGTAATTGTGTATGGAGGGATAAGTGGTGTATAAGTAATTGGAGAAACTTAAAAAAAAAAAAAAAAACAAAACACACCAACTCACCAAGTAGCCGTTGAAGTAGCCGTTGCCTTCTTCCAACGGTCTTCTTTTTCGGGCCGGGCCGGGCCGGGCCGGGCTTTGGCGGGCCGTACCTAGCGTGCCTAATTTCGGGCCTAGAACGGGCCGGACCATCGTGCCTCGTGCCGGGCCGTGCCAAAGCACGGCTTCTTCCCCCATTTCAAAGCCGTGGCCCGGATCAAGCACGTCGTGCTTCGTGCCGGGCTGGCCCGATACCATTTCGGGCCGTGTTCGTGCCCGGGCCGGGCCGGGCCGGCGGTCGGGCCGCCCGTGGCCCGCGGCCCGTGATGCCAGCTCTAGTAGTGTGTTAGAAAAAAAATAAAAAAACGTGTGTTTCTTGTTCTTCCCCAACTTGTTCCTCTGCTATCAAATAAATTGGTTCCTGGGTTTCTATTCCTACACCAACCATTTCCACTGTTACAAATGTAACAAAGAAGTTGAAGTTCAAACAATAATTAGGTTTGGCTTTTTTTTTTTTTTTTTAATGAATCAATTTATATTGGAAACTAAACTTGATTAATTATTATTGTGTTATATTATAATTATTATAATTTGATCATTTGTAGATATCGCTTTGAGTTAATGGTTCGAGATAACAACTCTTCAACTATTTTTACTGTATTAGACACTGATGCTAAGAGGCTTATTGGGCAAGATGCACAAAGTTTATATGACACCCAAGCAGAAGAGGTAATATTTTTTTATTTGATATATAGATAGATGTACCACTTCACCCTACTTATATTTTGACTTTATACATAGGATGAAGATGCAAATCCAATACCAAGATTGATCTACAGTACATTTGTGGGGAAAGAACTTCTGTTTAAAATAAAAACCAAGGAAGATGATCACGATGCAAGTCAAAAAAAAAAGTTTCAGCGTATGGAACATTGTAGAGAAAATCATAATGGAGGTATATAATATTGTTATTATGAAAATAAAGTATTGTTAATGCTTTCTATTTCTGTTCAAAACTAATAATACAAATGTACAGGTTGATAGTTCTTCACCAGAGATAGTAATGACAACCGGCCAAAAGCGTCCTTATAAAGGCATTGACGTCGATATCACAAACAGCAATGAGTTACTGAGCAACAAAAAGGTGACAAAACAGAACAAGGTACAGTTATCTGTTAACATATATTTTACATGTTCTTTATTGTTTTCAATAAAAAAATATGAACATAAACCTAATTTCGTGATTTTTTTATTATGCAGCAATTTCGAAGGAAGACTCAAAGTCAGAGAGAAGTGACAAATTAGATAGAACAGACAAATTTAGAAGATTAATATTCAAATAATTCAAATGTCAATACTCTTTCCATATCTTCGTTTAAGATTATCTATTAGTTTATAATTGTTTATGTAATTTGGATATTTTATACAATTGCCATATTTTTATTTAGCTAATCAATATATATTACTAAAGATTGACGTAAACCAATTATTGTTGTGTTTTTAGAATTATAAATAAATTATATTGGTTTGCTGTAAATAAAAAGATTTGTGGCAATGAATCTGGCGAACGGTACATGGTTTTTGACCAATGACAAGTACACATATTTCTATTTAAAGTAACAAGAAATACCATTGACGTTGCATGAAGTTTTTGCATATAGAGTTGATAACCCTATGCTCTTACAAATCTAACTCTCCAACGAATTGACCAGATAAGACTATTCCAATCAACACAGCGGTAACTGATCACATATATCTAATTCTAATCTAATAGTCAGCATCCCCATTCGACATACGTCTTCTCCATGACAATGTGGTGAAAGAGCAGATACCTCAGCACCGCTACGACCACGTCCCCATTGTATGCCTTCTTGGAAACCCCAGTCAAAAGAATAGTTCCCCACTAATTTTCTGCCATTTAACAAGCATTATAAACAAGGTAGATACAACACCAGCACACCATACGGACAATCAAAGACTAAATAGCTACAAATGAACAATTAAAACAATAAAATTCAATTATTCCATTCAAAAGGTTTTCACCATATTCACAATTTCCTGTCTATTTCAAACTATACTTAAGTACACATCAAATACTGAATATTTGTCGTCAATCAAATGACTAGGTTATCGCTAAAATACAATACAACAAACTTTAAAAAAAGGTTATTACAAATATGAAAGTACATATTATTCCAAAACCAGATTAACATAAGCTAAACTGAATGTATACTGAAATCTTTTCCAAATCAGATTCTAATTTATATTTCTATTTTGTACTTCGAATCAAATACTAGATAAATGCTATATAAGAAATTGGTCAACCTAATTTATCTACCAACAGCAATCAAAACAATTTTTCGATGGCCTCTCAAACATCAAAAGTTGACTTATACAGACAGAACAGAAAAACACGTATGAAAATATTGTGTGAAAGGAGAAAGCAAAGAAGAATTCGAGAACGACAATCCGAAGCATACTATAAATGTAACAGTAATATAAAAGAAGCGATTGCAGCTGATAACTCAAAGACAATGTTATGGAAAGAAAACAGGCAAAGACGTATCAACATTATGAGACAAAAGAGACAAAAAATAATATTAGAAGATTACCATTCTATTCCGAGAAAGAGAAGATCTGTTACAATCGATACCCATGTTGATCTCACAAATGAGATAAAGCAAGTTGCTGAAAATATAGGTAAAATTTATGAAATCATAAAGTTTTATTTAAAGAGTAACTCAGTAGACAAATTTTCAATTATAACATCACTAGACCAAAATCAAATATAACAATTTATTACATGTTAAAATAAATAACGATATTAGTTAATCGGCAAAGCTTTTAATTCAACTATGTAGGTTCAACAAACAGAAGGATGCAGTATCGTTATCTAGGAGACCCGGAATACAAATGTCCACATTGTGAGGCAATCATGTGGTATGGCGACAGAGTGAAGAGAACAAGTACCAAGGGCTCCTTAAGTTTTAACATGTGTTGCAGGGAAGGGAAAGTGCGTCTTCCGAAGCTAAGAGACCCACCAGAGTTCTTGGGAAGGTTATTATATACTACTAAAAGCAGAGATGCTGCAAAATTCAGGAAAAATATACGCATCTATAATTCATGTTATGCATTCACTTCGATGGGGGCTAAAGTTGATAAATCCGTAAATATGACCTCAGGAGTATATACGTTTAAGATCAGCGGTCAAGTTTTTCACCGCATAGGGTCGCTTCTGCCGGTTGGTGAGAAATAGCCATCTTATGCACAATTATATGTATATGACAGTAACAATGAAATAGAGATGAGGCAGAAGGCAGTCGTCAAACAAGAATCAAGTCCTGAGTTAGACAAGGACATACTTGATGGACTAAAAAATATGCTCGACGAAGTTAACCCCCTAGCCAAAATGTTCCGCAGGGCACAACAAAGAATAAAGGAAGACAAATCACACTTAAAAATCAAGTTGTTGGGCGCCCGTGAACAACAGAACCCAAGAGTGTATAATACTCCGACAACATCCGAAGTAGCTGCTCTTTTTATAGATGGGTCAGGTAGCAATGCTAGAGGAAAGGACATTATTGTTGAACACAAGACAACGGGGCTGAAGACTATTAGTGAACTACATCCATCATATATGGCTCTACAATATCGACTATTATTTCCTTATGGAGAGGAAGCTATCATCCTGACATAAAATATCATATTGAGAAAGGCAAACAAGGGAAAAGACAACGTGTAACAATGAGAGAATTCTACGCATACAGAGTACAACAGAGACTTTCAGAGGGGAAATGTCTACTAAAAGGAGGAAGATTGTTTCAACAGTTTTTAGTGGATTGTTGTTGTGCAATAGAATCAGAGAGGTTGTGGTACATTAGAAACAATCAACAATTGTTTAGATGTGATGTTCTAAATAATCTGTGCGATGCGGTTAATAAAGGAGACTGTCTAGGACAGGACGTGGGCCAGAGAATATATTTGCCCGCATCATTTACCGGAAGTCCGAGATACATGCAGCAGAACTATCAAGATGCAATGGCCATTTGCAGGTGGCACGACAATCCGCACCTTTTATAACATTCACGGCAAACACAAATTGGCCAGAAATTGATGCAATGTTAGCAAACATACAAGGTCAGAGTATAGAGGACAGGCCCGATATCGTAGCTAGGGTTTTTAAGCTCAAACTAACACAGCTCATGCACTGTCTAAAGCAGGAGAGCTACTTTGGTACTACCGTGGCAGGTACACTCTATTGTTTAAACTAATAACCATCATCTAGAAGTTCTTAACTCAATACATATATATTTATGATTTATTTCTCACTTATCTCAGATGTATGTACCATAGAGTTCCAGAAGAGAGGATTACCTCACGCTCATATACTCTTATGGTTGAAAAAAGATGAAGTAAACGTCACTTGCCAGTTTATCAATAGCATAATACATGCTGAAATACCTGAAAATGAGACGGAACCAGAGTTATATGAAGCTGTGTCACGATATATGGTACACGGGCCATGTGGCAGTGCAAATCCATCATGCCCGTGTATGAAGAATAACAACTGCAGCAAAAAGTTCCCAAAATCGTTCAACCAATAGACGACAATAGATAACAATGGCTATCCAATTTACAGACGTAGACAAGATAACTGGTACATTATAACACACTTATTATTACATTCAATTCATTTAAATTGTTTGGAACCACCTCAATACAATATAAAACAAGTGTACTATCAAATTTAAGTTGCAATATCTTAAAAGCTTAACTCTGTTTCCATGTGCAGAACCATAAAAAAGGGAGATCATCAAATAGACAACCGATATATTGTACCATACAACCTAGGACTTTTATTGATGTTCGATGCCCATATTAACGTCGAGTGGTGTAACACTGCACGTGCAATTAAGTATCTCTTTAAATACATCTCCAAAGGGCCAGACAAAGCAACTATGGTCATAAAAGATGAATCTTCAAATGAGATAAAGACTTACCTGGATTGTAGGTATGTTTCGGCATCAGAGGCTGCATGGAGAATATTTGAGTTCAGCATCCAGGATAGAAATCCATCGGTCATACGTCTACCCGTGCACCTGCAAGGAGGGCAAACAGTTGTCATAAGAGATAACGACATACTTAAGGTAGTTATAGAAAGAGCAAGTGATGCAGAAACAATGTTGACATCGTGGATGAGCACAAATGCAAGGGATGAGCACGCTAGAACACTCTTCTATGCAGAATTCCCAACACACTACAAATGGGACAAAGGCTGGCAGAGACGCAAACAAGGGATGTGCATTGGTAGAATAACATATGTTCATCCTACAGCTGGTGAGAGATACTATCTTCGTCTTCTCCTTACTATAGTTAAAGGTTCACAATCGTATGAAGAAATTAGGACAATTAATGGTCATTTACATCCCTCCTTCAAAGATGCGTGTTACGCCTTAGGACTACTCAACAATGACAAAGAATGGAATGATGCTATGCGTGAAGCAAACCAGTGGGCAATGCCATCACAGTTACGAGAACTCTTTGTTACAATGCTCTTATTTTGCGACGTTACAGATGTGGCAAACGTGTGGCAAACTAACTATGAAATGCTCTCAGAAGATATTGAGAGGATGAAAAGAAAGCTTTTCGGACATCCACAATTAGTACTCTCCGAAGGTGCAAAAAAGGCATACACCTTAATAGAAATAGACAAAGTGCTCATGAAATACGGGAAAAGACTGAAAGATATAAAAAACATGTCAGAACTAAAAGAGTCAGACATTCAAGGCATGGAAAACAAACTTATAAGGGAAGAAAGGATGTACGACCGAGACCTACTATGTGAAGAATATAAATCAAGAGTGAGGCAGCTAAATCCAGACCAGTTAGGTATCACATAATCACTCTACAATAATTCTGCTTCCTTATTTAAAATTATAATTTTATATAACTTCTTATTTTGTTTGTAGCTGTTTATGAAGCGGTAGTAAATTCGGTAAACAAGAAGACCGCATATCTAATCTTTGTTTACGGTCATGGAGGGACAGGAAAGACGTTTCTATACGGAACAATATCAGCCAAAGTACGTGCTCACAATAAAATTGTACTAAATGTAGCGTCATCAGGTAACTACCACATCTTCTATTACGTAGTATCAACAAAATTAAAATTAATAAATCAAACACTTAACATATAGTAACATGTCAATCGCCCAAGAATTGCTGCTTTATTGTTACCAGGAGGTAGAACCGCTCATAGCAGATTCAATATACCTATAGACCTATTCGATGACTCAACGTGCAATATCAAGCAAAAAACTCATCTAGCCGATCTTCTACGACAGACTTCTTTGATAATATGGGACGAAGCTCCAATGGACCACAGATTTGCGTTCGAGGCACTTGACCGTACAATGAGAGATATCGTTGGGTTTAAAGACCCCGAGGCAAGTACTAAGTTATTCGGAGGAAAGGTTGTTTTACTTGGAGGTGACTTTCGACAGGTCTTACCGATTGTATCAAAGGGAACTCGACAAGATGTCGTCCAAGCATCAATAAACAGATCATACATATGGAATTCATGCAGAGTTTTTGTGCTTAGAACGAGCATGAGGGCAAGTGAGAAAAATGCCGATAAAGGAAGACTGAACAGAAACAAAAAGTTCAACGAATGGCTTTTAGCTATGGGTGACGGAAGGCTTGAAACAAGAGCAGAAGAACACGAGGATGAGCCCTCATGGATAAAGATACCAGATGAGTATATTTCCACAACCGGTAAACTCGAGCTTAGTAAGGTTGTAGCTGAGATCTACCCAGATTTCATAACCAATGGTCGGAATGATAGCTATTTGAGAGAAAGAGCAATTCTCACACCATTAAATGAGACCGCTGACACCATAAACGACTACATGACCAAATTTATACCGGGAGAATATAAGGTGTACAAAAGTCATGATGAAATATGCGCTTCTTCAGTAGACACTGACGGACAGTTTACAGCGTACCCAACTGAGTACTCAGCCTACACATTTAAGGCATCCCAAATCACGAGCTTAAGCTAAAGGAAGGTATGCCTGTAATGCTTTTAAGGAACATAAACCCGTCCCAGGGACTCTGCAACGGAACTCGACTAATTATTACACGCACAGGAGAATTTATAGTCGAAGCAAGGATCATAACAGGTTCTAAAGTTGGAAATCAAGTCCTGATACCTCGAATAGTAATGACATCAAAAAGGACACTAAAATCCCATTTCTACTCAAAAGAAGACAATATCCGCTCAAGCCTTGCTATGCGATGACCATAAACAAAAGCCAAGGACAGTCCCTGACACATGTAGGTGTCTACTTACCCAAACCCGTCTTCAGTCACGGGCAGTTATACGTTGCTGCATCAAGGACAACCTCTCCGAAAGGACTAAAATTCTTTATCGATGATTCTAATCAGACTTACAAAGGACACACAAGAAATATTGTCTACAAAGAAGTCTTTTCAAACTTACCAATTGTAACTTAATGTGTGCTGATTTGACATCATATAGATCATGGTTTTATTTTGACTTAGAACTCCAAATGTACTAATTCCATTTTTTACAACTAATTTAAATGCTTTTTACATTTTTTAATTATCGTCGTACGAACACTACAGAATGTAATAAGAGTCCTAACTTTTATTTAAAAACAAATAAACATAATGGAAGAAAAATATGATGCCAAAATAAACAAAGAAAATTAAGCAAACACACCAAATTTTTTTTTTAACTCCATCGACTTCTCAATTAACAGCAAGATCAATTATCGATTCTAAAGCAAGCATTTTCATAATCTGCCTGATATATTGCAGAAACCAAACAGCTAAAGTCAAGAAGGAAGCCATATTAATATACCTGATAGATTATATTACAGAGAGCCAACAAATGCCCACTACAATTATGAATCATAAAACCATATGAATAAAACAAATGAAAACCAATACCTCCAAAAGATGAACATACCAAACACATATTGACTTTGACTCAAAACAATAACAAATCAAAATGCCGAGATGATTAGATCACAATACAATTATCATATCAACAAAATCACTTGGCTCAGTGGTTGGAATGTTATTATTGTAACTCAGAGGTTACACGTTCATGCCTTCATAACTTACACTTTTTATGAAACAAATGTATTTGCAATAATGACGTAGCGATGACATCAGCAATGACATCATCGCTGATGTGGATGGCCTTAGAAGTGCCCAAAGGTTTGCCTATTTGTTTGAGACTCGACAAACTGATAATTAGGGTTTGTTCGGTATCACTGCTATTTTCTGTTTTTGGTTTTTTGTGCCACAAAATGTTGTTAAATAAGTTACAAAATGAAGATCAAATTAGTTGGTTCAATAATGGTCATGAAGAAAATAAAAACTGACAATTGAAAACAGAAAACCATTTTTTCTGGTTTTAAAAAATGGGACTTTAGTTTTCAAAAAAATTGAAAACTGAAAACCAAAAACGATACCAAACAGGCCCTAAGTTATTAAAAAAAAATTAGTAAAAAAATACTTATATCTGGTCTTGAACTATAAAAGGATAAAGAGAAAAAAGAAAATTATACAATAAAATACAGCACCACCATTATTGGATAAAGAGAAAGTAATAATACTATTTGGGTTACCAAATTAATAAATGCGTATGACAAAACATTAGTTTGAACATCGTTAGACCGCTTAATTGAAAGCTTAATAAATGTAATGTAATTTCTCAAACCATTTCGACCTCGGGTTTTCTAAATCATGAAACCACTATTTAGGACCCGTACATGACCTCTACAGGCACATATTCAATTTTACCCCCATGTTTTGTCTAACTTGACCCGATTTGTTTACCGATTTGGCCCCTAAATAAACTAAAGTTAGTTGAACCCTTGAAAAAAATTGCACGGCCTGTTGTAATAAGATTTTATTTGCATATAAGCAATGTGCATAAAAATTAAGCACGAAATTTGGTATTGTACTGTAAAAAAATAGGAGACATGATCTTTGACGTGTAAAATATCTTTTGGTTTTTGGGCCACGAACCTACTTCTATGGCTCGTAACCGGCATTACGGGTTATGACCCTGTTTTTTTAGGGTCATGAACCCGTTATTTTTCACTCGTAAACTGTATTAACTCGAAGCGTTTTGATACACATACTTTTGGGCTTAAATTGACCCAACCAATTGACTCGTATTTGAGTTATAAAATTAAGCCTTCCTGAGTTTCATGGCTCGAACCAGACCCTGTTTTGATACTCATATTTCTTAGGTCATGACCCGCTTTTATGTCCCGTAACCCAAATTCTTATTTATGAACCCGCTTTATATGACCGGTGATTCGTATTAACCCGAACTCATTTTAATGCATGTACATTTGGGTCTAATCTACCGAACATGTTGATCTCTAAGTTAAACAACATATATAGGTCTTATTTCCAAATTATTTTGTACCTTAATTCTGAATACTCAGCCCCAATAATTTCCTTAAATTAAAAGATTCGATTTGATTTTATAAGGATGTGATTTCAATTAGTTGCTATTTTTTTTTTCTTTTAAATTGACTAATCATATGACTAATTTATTACTATCTTGTTTAGCGCCGTTTGCATGTGAGAAAACTCTGTTTGTATTTTTCTAATTTAAGGAATATTTTGTTTCGTGAATAATATTGAAATCTTAGGAAATTGCAATTTATTGTTTATATTTTAGTGCCTTAAAATTTGGATTTTTTTTTTTTTTTTTGTAAGAATTTTAAGTTTTATTCATCTAATAAGGGAATAAAAACGAGCTCTTACAAAAATAGAAACCCTTAAAGAATAATCAAGTGCTTAAGCTATCAATTACATCCGAGTTTATGACATTGCTCAACCAGCTAAAAATTCTAACACAAGTCAAGTATTTGATATCAAAAACAATGTTCTCCTTGGTTTGTTGGGTATTAGTGAAGATCCTCCTGTTTCTTTCTCTCCAAATGCAGTAAACTGCAGCTGCAATACTACACCTGATCCATTTAGCTTTCCAAGTCTTCTGGTTTCTATGCTTTGCCATCCAATTCAGCTCATATTGCAGGCTCCAACTTCTTCCTCTAATACCAATCCAAGCTAAAATACCTTGCCAAATCTGCGCAGAAAACTCACATCTAAAGAAGAGATGTCGATGGGTTTCCTCAGCTTTCAGGCACAGCACACATCTGTTGGTAATAGGCAACCCTCTTTTCTTAATGTTGTCAACTGTAGCTAACTTCCCCTGTGCTGCTAAGCAAGTTATAAAAGCATGCTTGAGAATTACTATAACATCCCAGACAGCCTCGCACCATTTCTCCTTTATCTTAACATCTCTGAAGTGGTCATAGGCCTTCTTCACATTAAATTTCCCATTTATCTGCCAACTTTCAACAAGTTTGCAAGCTTCATCCTCATCTCCGACAGTCATCAAAATTTCATCCCTTAGTGCAATGATGCTCCTCCAGTTTTCAGGGTCATTCTGCTTGCTTGTTATTTGCCAGAAGTTCCCATTTCTGAGACAATATGCTCTTGTCCAGGCAGTCCACACATTCTCCTGACCTTGTACAACAGCCCATATCCACTTACACATTAGTGCTTTATTCCAGGACAAAATCTCTTTTATGTTAAACCCTGTTTCATCCCTAGGTAAGCAGCAGCTTTTCCAACTCTTAAAACACATCTTCCTGTGCCCTTCCTCAATGTTCCAAAGAAAATCTTTGCAGATCTTGTTTATTTTCTTGATGATCCCTTTTGGAAGGAGTACACTAGAGCACCAGAAGTTTTCAATCCCAAAAACAACAGCATTTATCATTTGGACCTTACCAGCATAGGTCAGCATTTGGGTAGACCAATGCTTAATAGCTTTACTGATTTTTCCTATCAGTACTTGGTAAAGCTCTGAATTCAGCTTCCTAGAGTGTAGTGGAATGCCTAGGTATCTGAATGGGAATTTCCCCTCAGTAACCCTTGTGGCTTCCAGAATTTGCCTCCTCACCTCCTCTTTCACTCCTCCAAAGTACACCTCAGTTTTGCTGGGGTTTGCTTCAAGACCTGAAATTTTAGCAAAAGTATCTAAACAGGCAGTTACAGCTTTTGCAGATGGCACAACCCTTCTAATGTAAATCATCAGATCATCAGCAAATATAAGGTGTGTCAACTGGACTTGCTTGCATTTTGGGTGAAGAGAAAACTGGCAGACTTTAGGCATATCTCTCAGATACCTGGACAAGATTTCCATACTTAAAACAAATAGATAGGGTGACAGTGGGTTACCCTGTCTAACTCCACACTTACCAGGGAAAAATCCCTCTTGATTTCCATTGAGCTTCAGTGAGTAGAATGGAGTAAAGATGCATCCCAAAACCCAATCAATGAACTGAGCAGGGAAGCATAAAGCCTCGAGCATTTGACTGATAAAGCTCCAGTTCAGAGAGTCAAAAGCTTTCCTAATATCAACCTTGATTAAGCATCTTGGGGAGATGTTCTTTTGATCATAACCTTTAACAAGAGCCTGGGAAACCATTATGTTATCAAAAATATTTCTCCCTTTTATGAAGGCAGCTTGTTCTTTCCCAATTAAATCAGGTAGTATGCTTTGGAGCCTATTTGCAAGAATCTTTGTTACAGCCTTGTAGAATGTAGAGCAGCATGAAATTGGTCTGAAGTCAGTAACATGACTTGCATTCTCCTTTTTTGGAATAAGAGTAACAATGGTGGCATTTGCTTGCTTTGGCATAGTTTTTTTCCTGAAAAATTCCAGCACAGCTTTGGTAAAATCATCTTGGATAATCTCCCAGTTAGTTTTGAAAAAACCAGGAGCAAAGCCATCTTGTCCAGGGCTCTTGTTAGCCTCCATGCTGAAGACTGCCTGTTTAATTTCCTCCTTAGATATAGGAGAGATTAAGCCACTTTGCTGACTATTGGATAAAACAGCTCCCTTTCTCACAAAGCAGTAATCCAGCTTCTCCACCTTGTGGTCCTCTCCAAGAAGGTTTTGGTAATAATCCAAGAAGGCATCCACAATTCCCTTCTGATCTTTATGCTGCACACCCTGTCTATCCACAATCTGCCCTATGTTACCTTGGTTCCTCCTCTCAGCAATTCGAGCAAAGAAGAACCTAGTGCTGCAGTCATCTTTATTTATGTACTTGACCTTAGCTCTCTGACTTAACATGCTCATTTCAGCTTTTTTAAGCTTTAAGTATTTAGTTTTTAGTTCCCTGACACTTGTGATGACAGTCTGATCATGAGGCTGGCTTTGCAGGGCTACTTTACCAGCTAAGAGCTCCTCTTTACACTTATTTACTCTCTTACTCAGGTTGGAGAAATTCTCCTTACTGAGCTATTGGAGAGCATGCTTGACATTTCTGAGTTTTTGGAAAAAATTGCAATATATTTTTCATATTTTATAACCTTAAATCGCCGTAGAAAATATTATCTTTTTCCCAAATTTTCGATTTTGATTTATCCCGTATAAGAGGTTGGAATATTTCAGGAACAAAAATGGATATCTTTTAGGATAGTTTTAATTCGTTCAGATTATATTATCATTTCCATTGATTTTATTTTAGGATAACTAGTCGTTGGAGCGCGCGCGATGCGCGCACTCCCCCAACATTATCTATGCTAGTAATTGATCGGTAGTGATAGTGTATATTGCATGTGTCGATTATAGTTCTGTGATGATCATAAAGAGTTTGTTTTGATAAACTCTAGCATATAGCCATACAACATCAAGTGAGCAAAGCCGGGATTGCCAATTACATTAGTATGATTCCCATAAACTACATTGTACGCCATACAAAGAAAAATTTAGTGTGTATTACGAAACATTCGGCTAGTTGTAAACTCATTGAAGGATAGTGTCCTTCGATCAAGTGTCATTCCGATAATAATAAGGATTATATCACGAGGATATTATATTCGTTAATATTAGGTGGTCGTAGTGTTTTGCTAGAAACCAACTACGGTCTGTTGGCTTATTGAATAAGCCGACTACTAACTATTACCGAGTCCTATAGGGTCACACGCTTAGAGTCTCGAACCAGGTCTAAGACGATAATATCTAATGGGTTATTAGTTATTATTGGGCTTAGGGTTTTACTGAGTGATTAGTTTATTTACTGTATTAAATATACTAAGAGTATATATGTACAGTATAGCTGTATTACGTAAGATACAACACACAGAGTAATTGACTCTAAACCTAAACCTAATCACACGTACAACACACAGCCTCCTCAAGAAAAACGTGAGACTGTCTCCCGGCGTTCTAGCAGACAAGACTTGAGGAATTTGGTTTGGTGCTCGCGTGGACTGAGTAGAGGGGTTGCGTTTGGGATTCTGTTCCTCCTATAATCTGAGCAATTGTTACACGCATCAAGAGGTATGATTTTTGCATCGATCCTATTAATCTATGTATGCGATCTTGGGTTAGATGCACGAAAACTGTTTTCCTAATTCCGCACTTTTAGCATCTAAAACCCTACAGTGGTATCAGAGCGCCTTACATAAATTAATAATGATCAAGATTAATTTTGATACGTGATGCATGTTGAATACGTGAGGCATGATGTTGATTATTTCATTTCAATTTCGAATTATTATGATGTGGTTAAGTCGTACGTATGAAATCCGATTTTGATTTTTCGACATGTAAAATTATGATTTTACAAAAACGCACAAATTACTCCTAAAATCCAGTTTTTTCCCAAAATTCTAATTGAACAGAAAACATGTTTTTGGGTCAATTAGGGTATAATTCGAAATTAGGTTAAAATTGAATTGGAGAAAAATCTGTTTTTCCATAAATTGTTTTAACATAAAATTTCGGATAAAATTAAGCATACAAATTAGGATTTACATGCTTAGTTTTCGACCAAAACTCAAAAAAAAAGAAACGAAATCAAAATCCCCAATTTGAAATTCGAATTTCGATTAATTGGTAATTTGGGATTCGAATTTGTTGTGTGATTTTGATTATTATAAGAGTATTTCTTCAATTAAATGTTCAAAGGATAAAATTTTAAATCCAAAAATCGTTTTGGGTAAAAAAATTTGGACGAAAAAAAAAAGAAAAAAAAAAGGGGAAAAACAACTCACCTGATGGACGCCGTGGCTGGGCTGCGGCGGCGTGATCTGGGTTGATGGTGTTAACCATCGGACTCGAGTCACGAAATTAGGTAAGAAACCCACTTGTGCAACTGTTGCAGCGCGCGCGAAACGTGAGGACGAGCGAAGAGGAAGTGGCGGCTTGGGCTAATTCGTGGGCGTTGCTAGCATCATCGAGTGTTGGACTCGGTGGTGGGAGCATTGGCTCGGCTGGGCTCGGTAGAGATGTTGATTGAACAGTGGGTTAAAATGAATTGGGGAAGATGAGATTTGTGAGTCGATGGTTTGTGCGTGATGTTTGATTGTTTGATCTGGTTATCAAACAAATGTTGATGGTCATCTTGGTCTTTTCGCTGCTTTTGACCTCTATTTTTTTTGGGGGGGGGGGGGGGGGGTTGTACACGAATTGACGTGTGTTATGCAATAGGCTAAGTAGGATTGACCAATTTGTTGGTGTTATCAAATCCACGAACGACTTATGATTATTTCGAATAATACCACTTAATTAATATTGCTTGAAATGAAATAATAAAATTCTTATGTGATTAATTTGTTAATTATGTTTATTATGAGCATGCTAATTTATGTGTTTAATTGTTAGATGCTCTTTTGTGTTTAAATTGTTTAAATGCATGTTTATTCTATTTAATATGTTATATTGAATGAATGATTATAATATGTGATATTATTGTGAAGGTGACTAATATGGCCCAAAATAGGATAGAAAATACGGTCTGCGTACCGTTATGTATTTTTGTAATTTATTATTTATATCGTTTTACGGTCTGCGTACCGTTTATAAATTGTAATTACAAAGAAGTTGTGAGCGATGATTGAAGATCATGGATGGGATCCAGCTTACAAGACGGAGCCTAGAAGATTAGATCTTTAGGATTAGGGGCCATATTAGGATCACATTTATTTTTCGCATTTAATCACCGTAATTATTTTGCGCAACTTATTTATGTTTGGTCACTAGTATCACGCGTGTTCACTAGATATTAGGTCATACATAAAATAAGAAGACCCTAAGTAATATTGAGCTAGATGCCTTTCCAATTCAACGCCTATGATGCCTTAGATTTTAGGTGATAGGTTTCGCCAAAGCGAGGTGTTATCTAAAATCTTAGGATAGTACGGGTAATTCCTTAGGGGAATTGCGTGGGTGAATTGGTTACTCTCAACAAAATATCAAAAGACAAAGTTTTGGTTTTGAGGCATAGTGATAAGTAGGTAATGAGATTGCACTTATCAAACCAAGAATTATAAACGGTTATAATTAGTAAAAGAGTTTACTTACCTTGATCATTTAAGTTTTAGGGAAGGGCCAAAGTCCGCTTAGAACTTAGGTGAAATGGGGTCTTGGAATCGTTTAATTCAACTAGGGTATTTATTTTGTTGAATTGAATGTAGATAGCTTATATGTTTAAATTAGTTAAAATTATACGCTATCATATAAACATAATCTAAAATCTTTGCGTTTGTTTGTAGATATCATGAATCGCGATAACTTCAATTTGCATTCGATCCTTGAGAAGGATAAGCTGAACGACAAGAACTTCCTTGATTGGGAGAGAACTTTGAGAATAGTTCTAAGGGCTGAAGGTCGAGAAGATGTTCTTGATACCCCAATTCCTGTCCTAGAGGAAGCAGCTACTGCTGCTGATAGAAATACTGAGCGTCGAGTTAGAGAAAGATCAGTGCCTGTCACTTGTCTGATGCTGGCTGTCATGGAACCATCCCTTCAAAAGAGGTTTGAGAGGATGGATGCCCATACAATCATCACCACCCTGAGAACCATGTTTCAGGATCGTGCTAGATTAGAGAGGTATGACACTATACAAGCTATAGTCGAAGCCAAGCTAGAAGTGGGAAAACCGGTAGGACCACATGTTTTTTGAAATGATTGGTTTGTTTGAAAACATGGAACGTCTTGGTGCTCCTGCAAGTCTAGAATAGGCAACTGACATGATTCTTCACTCCCTTCACAATGGTTTTAGAACCTTTCGCATGCACTATAACATGCAGGGAGCTGATAGACCTCTGGCTGAGTTACATGGGATGTTGAAAGCTGCTGAAAAGGACTTAAAGCCGGAACCTAAGAAAGAAGTTCTTACGGTCACCAAAGGAAAGGGTTTCAAGAAAACTGGGGTTGCTGGCAAGAAATATGTGGCTGGAAAAGGGAAAGGCAAAATGGTTGCTGACCCTAAGCCAAAACCCACTCCTGTTCCTGAAAAGGAGAGGATAGCTGCCAATAGCAAGTGTTTACATTATAATGAAATTGGACATTGGAAAAGAAACTGCCCAAAGTACATGGAAGACTTGAAGAGTGGAAAAGTAGTCAAATCCACTAGAGGTATTTATGTTATAGAAATTAATCTCACAGATTCTTCTTCTTGGGTATTAGATACCGGTTGTGGTTCTCACATTATTTCGAATGTGCAGGGTCTCAGAAGAAGTAGAAGTTTGGCAAAAGGAGAGGTAGATCTACGCGTTGGAAATGGAGCACGAGTTGCTGCTTTAAGCGTAGGATTATATAGTTTACTATTACCCTCTGGTTTAGCATTAGAACTAAATAACTGTTATTACGTTCCTACAATTACCAAAAACATCATTTCAGTTTCAGTTTTGGATTCTGAGGGTTATTCATTTAAAATTAAGAATAATTGCTGTTCTATTTATATGAATGATATGTTTTATGCCAAAGCAAAGTTAATTAATGGTCTTTACATACTTGATTTAAAGAGTCATATCTATAATGTAAATAATAAACAGCAAAAATCAAAAGATTCTAATTTCGCTTATCTGTGGCATTGTCGATTAGGTCACATTAATAAGAAACGCATACAAAAACTCCAAAGGGATTGGGTTTTAGCATCGTTTGATCTCGAATCTTTCGATATTTGCGAATCATGTTTAATGGGAAAAATGACAAAGTCACCTTTTACTGGAAAAGGAGAGAGAGCTAGTGATCTATTGGGACTCATCCATACTGATGTATGTGGACCAATGAGTACACAAGCTCGAAGCGGATTCAGTTACTTCATTACTTTTACTGATGATTTAAGCAGATACGGGTATATCTACTTAATGAAACAAAAGTCTGAATAATTTGACATGTTCAAATAATTTCAAAATGAAGTGGAGAATCAACTTGGCAAGAAAATTAAAACATTACGTTCTGATCGTGGTGGGGAATATTTGAGCCGAGAATTTGATGATTATCTAGCAGATTGTGGAATTCTTTCACAATTAACTCCCGCAGGAACGCCACAATGGAATGGTGTGTCTGAAAGGAGGAATAGAACCCTATTAGATATGGTTCGCTCGATGATGGGTTTTGCCGATCTTCCAATATCCTTTTGGGGATATGCTCTCGAGACTGCAGCATTTACACTTAACAGGTCACCATCAAAAGCTGTGGATAAGACACCATACGAGATATGGACAGGAAAAACTCCTAAATTGTCTTTTCTGAAAATCTAGGGTTGCGAAGTCTATGTAAAACGGTTACTGTCAGACAAACTCAGACCCAAATCAGATAAATGTTTCTTCGTGGGCTACCCCAAAGAAACAAAGGGTTACTACTTCTACAATCCAAATGAGCGCAAGGTGTTTGTTGCTCGTGATGGTGTCTTTTTGGAAAGAGATTTCATTTCCAAAAAGGCAAGTGGGAGTAGTAGTGTGTTTCTCGAAGAAATTCGAGATGAGCAACAAACGGATGTGATTGGTCCCACATTAGAGACGGGCTGGCCGGATTCCACCGTCCCTTCGGGGAATGTGGAACAACCTCAGAGGATTAGTAGTGTGTTTCTCGAAGAAATTCGAGATGAGCAACAAACGGATGTGGTTGGTCCCACATCAGAGACGGGCTGGCCGGATTCCACCGTCCCTTCGGGGAATGTGGAACAAGCTCAGAGGATGGCGTATTCCACGCGCGAATCCTCTTCCGTCCCACTAGAATCTAATTCTAACGAAGATTCACAAGATGTTGTGACTTCTTCCCCTGTTGCTAATAACCCACGTAGATCGAGTAGGCCATGGGTACCGTCGAGAAAATATGTGGATTTTCTTTTGACAGAGAGTCACGATATCTTACTTTTAGAAAGTGAAGAGCCTACCACCTATAAACAAGCTTTGATGAGTGCTGACTCCGTAAAATGGATTGAAGCCATGAAATCTGAGATGGATTCCATGTCTGAAAATCAAGTATGGGACTTGGTTGATTTGCCAGATGGGGTAAAACCTATCGGTTGCAAGTGGGTTTTCAAATTGAAAACAGACAAGGATGGAAACATAGATGTTTTCAAAGCAAGATTAGTTGCAAAGGGTTTTAAGCAGATTCATGGTATAGAATATGATGAAACTTTCTCCCCAGTTGCAATGCTTAAATCCGTCCGGATACTCCTAGCGATTGCAGCTTACGATTATGAGATCTGGCAGATGGATGTCAAAACAACCTTTCTTAATGGTTATCTGAAAGAGGATGTGTACATGACACAACCTGAAGGTTTTGAGGATCCAGATAATCCTAGTAAAGTATGCAAACTTCAGAAATCTATTTATGGATTGAAGCAAGCATCTCGGAGTTGGAACCTTCGCTTTGATGAGTCGGTCCAATCATTTGGCTTTCTCAAATGTGAAGGAGAACCCTGTGTGTATAAGAAAGTTAGTGGGAGTGATGTTGTCTTCTTAATCTTGTATGTAGATGACATACTTCTCATTGGAAACAATATTCCTATGCTGGAATCTGTAAAGGTTTGGCTTGGAAAATGTTTTTCAATGAAAGATTTAGGAGACGCAGAGTACATTCTTGGAATCAAAATCTATAGGGATAGATCCAAGAGGATGATAGGACTGAGCCAAGGAACTTATATTGATAAAGTTCTTAAGAGGTTCGGCATGGAAAACTCTAAAAGAGGTTTTCTACCTATGCAACATGGCATACATCTTAGCGAGACTCAGTGTCCTAGAACACCTGATGAGCTGAAACAGATGAGCTCGATTCCTTATGCGTCAGTCATAGGATCGATCATGTATGCTATGATTTGTACTCGCCCAGATGTTTCATATGCTTTAAGCGTGTATAGCAGATACCAATCACGTCCCGGTGTACCACACTGGAATGCAGCTAAGAACATTCTGAAATACTTGAGAAGGACTAAAGATGATTTCTTAGTGGAAGGAGGTGAGGATGAACTTATCGTTGAAGGATATACCGATGCAAGCTTCCAGCTAGACTGACAAAGATGACTCCAGATCCCAATCTGGATATGTTTTTCGTCTGAATGGAGGAGCAGTGAGCTGGAAAAGTTCAAAGCAGAGCACGGTGGCTGATTCTACAACTGAAGCTGAGTACATTGCTGTTGGTGAAGCAGCAAAGGAAGCTGTTTGGATGGTGAACTTTATTGGTGAACTTGGTGTTATTCCTAGTGTTGCTAACGGAATAGACCTTTATTGCGATAATAATGGTGCTATTGCTCAAGCAAAAGAACCAAGGTCACACAGTAAAGCCAAACATGTGCTCAGGAAATTTCATATCATTCGCGAGTTTGTCAAACGAGGAGATGTGAAACTTTGCAAAGTACATACGGATGATAACATTGCAGATCCGTTGACTAAATCTTTACCACAATCAAAGCATGATAGTCATATTCGAGATATGGGTATCAAACACGTTGGAGAATGGCTTTGATTTTGTATGATTTTGAAATTATGAATTTGTTCATGGTTTGATTTATACACTACGATTATGTTTGTCATTATTGCGAAACGTTGTTTCACGATCTATTTAATTATGGTTTAGAAATTAAATATTGTCCAGAATAATTTACTATTTCAAATAGGTTTGTCAAAATGTTATTTGACGAATGAAACCCTATTTGGTGAACTGAAATTATAAATTAAATTTTAGTCCCTAGTATAAGTCATTTGTAATGGACAAACTAATGACATGGAAATACTAGTTTGTAAGTTGATTGATGGTGCTGTTTCATGGACCATAGGGGCATTGGATGTTTAGTCAATTACATGGATATATACTAGAGAGTATATATTGGACTGACCCACTATACAATTCCAGAAATTATATCTGTAATTCATATTGATTATTATGGTAAATTCCTTAGACATGAGTGGATCATTTCTCCTATGAAAGGATTGGTACGTCTTTGATCTTGCTCAACGTCATGCTGTAAAAGGGGACTACAAAGGCAATGATTGGGGCTGCTAAAAATTGAGTGGGAGTAATGGGTGTACAAGATTGGAGAGTCCTCCTATGTGATAGGAATGGTATCCAGGCCACTTGAAGAGTAGGAACTGAAAATGCATGGCCGTGCTCGAATGGATTATATGTTAATCATTCGTCTTGCAGTTCAACTCAGATTTCAAGGAACAATTTGATTGATAATATGAAGGATATGCGATATCGAAATATATTCAAATCAGACACTAAGAGATAAGGGAATCATATGACACACTTGCTCTAGGACAAGTGGGAGATTGAAGGATAGTGTCCTTCGATCAAGTGTCATTCCGATAATAATAAGGATTATATCACGAGGATATTATATTCGGTAATATTAGATGGTCGTAGTGCTTTGCTAGAAACCAACTACGGTCTGTTGGCTTAATGAATAAGCCGACTACTAACTATTACCGAGTCCTATAGGGTCACACGCTTAGAGTCTCGAACCAGGTCTAAGACGATAATATCTAATGGGTTATTAGTTATTATTGGGCTTAGGATTTTACTGAGTGATTAGTTTATTTACTGTATTAAATATACTAAGAGTATATATGTACAGTATAGTTGTATTACGTAAGATACAACACACAGAGTAATTGACTCTAAACCTAAACCTAATCACACGTACAACACACAGCCTCCTCAAGAAAAACGTGAGACTGTCTCCCGGCGTTCTAGCAGACAAGACTTGAGGAATTTGGTTTGGTGCTCGCGTGGACTGAGTAGAGGGGTCGCGTTTGGGATCCTGTTCCTCCTATAATCTGAGCAATTGTTACACACATCAAGAGGTATGATTTTTGCATCGATCCTATTAATCTATGTATGCGATCTTGGGTTAGATGCACGAAAACCGTTTTCCTAATTCCGCACTTTTAGCATCTAAAACCCTACACTCATAACCTGTAATCTCTCAAGTATTTATGTAAACGTGAGACATCTAGCCAATTCGTATATATACGAGCTTGATTCAATCCCGATTTAATGATGAAAAAAGATATACAAACCATGATTTCCCAATTTCAAGGTTATAAAGTCGAAGCAAAACAAGTGAAGTAAGATCAATGTAACTTGAGTTACATATTGCATTAAAAGGAGCCGAAACATACCAACTACACCAGTTGTGCAATTCCGATCCAAAATGTTGAACAATTCTAGAGCACGTTCCTCAATATCTAAATTGAACAAAACTCAATTCCATTTAGGAAAACAAAGTAAAAGTGTGTCCAAAGTAACTGAGCAAATAGCTTGACCCCTGATTCGAGTAATTCCAACAGCAACTCCTCATGATCTTTGTTCGACAATTTCTTTAAAGCGAAAGCGAATATCCCCTGAAAGCCATAACTTATTGTATTTGGTATAGTATCGTATTATCATATATACATTCTCCAATAGTTAGAGGTTCATAAATCGATGTCCCAAGGCTGCCAACTAAAAAAAGGGGGGAAAAGGGAAAGCACTTGGCGTTCAGTTTAATAATGCCATACATTTACATTGATCACACTACATGTTTCTGTTTAAAAACACTTTGGAAAAAATCAACACAACAACATAACATCTATGATTCTAAGTCTAAAATAGCCCAAGTCAACGATCTCTCTAAAATGAACTTCACGTTGTAAAATTCAAATGCATAGATGTAATGCCAAATGAACTACGCATAGCAATTGTGTGAAACGTATCACTGCCACACACTCACACCAAGTCTGCATTAATTATCTCACCCTCCCTACTATGCACCACCATAACAATATTTCTAGCATTATAACCACCCTTCTAGCATTATAACTTAGTTGATCCATATTCATTTTCAAAATATTTGTCCAGTTGCAAGCGTTATAGCTACACTTGACTTGTGTCAATGCGGACAAAAACTAGTGACCCAAGTATATATAACCATCACGTAAGGTAATTATCATTCCATTGGCGTTTCACTCAGCTTTGAAAAGTAAATATGCTAAAAAAATTCACACAAGAACAATCTTTGTTAAACATCATCAGAAGGTCTCCCTAACTCTCTTACAGCTCTTAAGCCCAAATGAGTCTATTCTCTGAACCCACGTCTCTCAGTCCATCCCCCACTTATTCTAATCCCCTATCTCTCACTCGATGGAGAATCGAAAACCATTATCTACCGATGTTCCCTTCCCACCTCTATATATCACTCTAGACATCCTCCTTTGCTCACCTTCCCATATATTTGTCCTCTCTCCCATCTCTTTCACCCCTTATTTTCGTCTTTCCCTTGTTTTTTTTTTAATGTTTCCTTTTTCCAAAACACTTTCTCCTTCTCTTCCTCTCTTCATTATTTGCTTTATACTCTAGTTTACTCCGTTCTATCACTCCCTATCTTCCTCACGGCTCTTGCTAACCTATCTCAAACCACCTTGCACCCTCGTTTATCCCCCCTAGTCTCTACCCTTACCTATCTCCTTTTATCCCTTTTAACTTTTTCACTCCCCCCTTTCTTTCGACCCTTCTTCGATATTTTCTTCAATCTTCAGTCCCCCCCTCTTTTTTAATCTTTACCCCAACACATTTCCTTACTTTCTTTGCCTTTTCCATGTTATTTACGTTTCCTTTTCCAAAATCTTCTTTTTTCCCTTCCTCTTCTCATCATCTGCTTTATACTCTAGCTCATCCCCTCCATATCTTCGCCACTCCCCTTGCTAACCTATCACAAACCACGCTAACTTGTCTATGCCACTTTAAAAGCAAGATACTAATTACAAGACATACCTATGTAATATCCTACACACTTCTAACCCCATAAAGAACAAAACCTAATGAGTATAACTGGGTTTCCGTGGAGTCCAAACAAAATAGCTAGAGCATATGCAACCAAGGATAATAACTGCATAAATGCTCTTCTCTCTAGCTAAGGTCCAAGAGTAGTATCTAACATATAAAGAATTCAAGCAGTGAGAACACGAGAACAGAAAGGAGATAATAAGCACCAACAGCACACAAAATTCACCAGCTATTAGGTGGGTATGAAAAAAAATCACGCTGTCGAACGAATAAGAGATAATCCAGGTTGAACTAACTGAACCAAGCAGGCAAGTATAAAAAATGGAGAGAAAAGATAAGAACCCAAATGTTCAGACATCTTACCAGGTGAATCCCATGAATCCCATCAGCAGCAACATCAGTATCCATAACCTCTCAATCTGCCCTTCCACTATATGGAGTAAATGATTCCAAAACAGCAGTGAGTTCACGACTCCTTTTTTTAACAACTGCACTTGGGACCTTCTTCATCCTGGCCGCAGGAGTACCTGCATTTGAAAAGTGCACAGAAAAAATAAGACCACTCCAGAAGCCATCCTATTCACAAATCAAAGAAAACAGCAATATCAGGACAAAACCATGGATTTTCTTTTATCCGGCATGATAATGCACATTTGAACAAGGTATCATGCGCACATAACCACCAAGCTGTCATTGCACATTGTACGGTATATCATGCATCAGAAACCTCCAAATGTCCTAAAGGCTAAATCATGTATTTCTCAGTAAGAAATCCCCAAATCACAGAAAAATAAAAACCCAGCGCATGTTATTAATAATATAAGAACATAACGAATGACTATTCACCAACTCCATCTGTATACAATAAAAAAATTGCCCAAAGGGATATTCTATACAATGATATAACTCTATACTAATTTTCCCTTCACCTCCAAATTATGTCCAAAATCCGGTATTTCTCAGTAAGAAATTCTCAAATCACATATAAATAAAAACCCAGCGCATGTTGTTCGTAAAATACGACCATAAAGCACAATCACATTTATAGTTACAAACTCCAAATTATTTCACATGCTTTCTCTTCGAATTAGGTGTGGTATCTCTAGCAATCAGCAACATGCACAACCTAATGTGAGTCTTTAAACTTTCCGGCAGTTGGAATTCTTTAAAGTGGAAAGAATACTAATGAGTCAAGAGGACATTTACTTGAGATATCATCAACGTCAGATGGAAGTTTTTCATTTGTCTTGATCGTACACCAACGATATCAGGATTCGTTGTTTCTCCTGAGCCAGAGTATCAATTGGATCAGACCTTGATGAAAATATAATTTTTATGGAACCAAACTTAAGACACAGGGTAAATCTACACAACAAAATTTTAAGCTGACAAATGAGTATTGCAGTCAAAAGATCCACAGAGAAAGCAAAATTCCACTTGTCATCTCCTCATCTGACCTTACAGTACTCAACTTCACCATCCCAGCTTTTACTATTCAAGAGACAGACGATAGAGGAATGAGAGAATCAGCTTTCAACAATTTCATGTTCTTGTTTCTTCAAGCTAACTTATTTTCCAGGGTTTCACACTTTCACTTATTTGGGCCTGTCTTTACATCTATGCAGGTCAAAAAAGCTGAAGTTCAAAAAATTAATTTAGTGTAGAATCAAAGTTGGCGAACGCTTCTTGTTCTCGTGCACCCCTTTCTTTTTTCATAACCTAGACTAAAGAAGAAGCCCCTGAATCAGCGTATGTGACAAAACCATCCAAGTATCTAATTTCAATAACTTTTGGTTGAGGGGCAACTCACATTAGACCTGCCCCAAACTCGTCTATGCAAGATTAAGCTACAAATGTTCATGAAGCTGTGACTAAATCATCCACTTCATGAAGCTAATTTTCTGTTGCTACATGTTATACAAATTCTTAGTGGAGCGACGATAACATGTAGCAACAGAAAATTGTTGGTGTATATAGGAAAAATTACTACCTTCGAATCCACAGCTCCAACTAAAGTTATCATTGCATCCATCGTTACCATCTTCTCCATTTACCTCATTATGCTACAAAACTATTCAATAAGATGTACAAACAGAAACCACTCCACCAAATACCAGAAAGATTTTGACACACTCACCTTGAAGTTGTATGACACAAGGTCGTTCAAAGGAAATCCATCATGAGCAATAACAAAGCTGACGCTGTGGTATGGCTTCCGCTTGTTCACCTGCAAAAGTAAGCCTCAGACTTCAGAGTTGACTCACATATGTATGAAGGATTATAAGCCCATCACCAGACTCCAGAGATTTCTCAAAGCCTCATTCAGATACTTTTATTATGTTTCTTGAGCATTTCATATTTAATTGACTCTTACTCTGTACAAGTCCGCAGATACTCTAATGCAATCACAAGCACGGGACTAAAATACCAACGAATTCAACACACCTTTGTTTACATTTTGACCTCCAGGTCCTCCACTTCTAGCAAAACTCACACTTACATGTTCTGCAACGAAAAACAGGAAAACATACTTGTCGGCATTAATACGCAAATAATGATGCTTTTTCTTCAATCTATGCAAAAGTCAACATGATTATCAGATAAAGACGGGATTGGGGGATCTTGTTGGGGATAATTGAGAGATAGAGGGAGAGTAAAGCATGGAGAAGTTTTTTCTGATAAATCTTTCTTATAAAACTTTCTCAAATAATTTCATTATATCTAGGTACTTATATAGGTATAGTCCCATGACTCTTGACTTTCCAAGGTCCATAACCTTCTAACAATAACTACTAACTTTATTATTTCTAATTAATAGGACTTTCAATTACCCTAATTATTTTGGATCACTTCAACACACCCCCTTGATCCAAAAATCGTAGGAGCAATCTTTCTCGTTCGCACGTTAAGCCGAACATATCACCGTTACGTCCTTTGCCGCAACGTACCTACGAGACCTCGTTGTTCTCGTACTCTTCAATTTTCGCTCATCCCTCTAGAATGAACACATCTTCGCAAGTCTTGCACACATTGCGATCCTTTGACTCTTGAATCTCGATCTCGTCTTCGGATCTCGATCAATTGGGTTTTGCATACCCATTTTCTTCAATTCAAGGAGTACTTCTCCCTATAATCTTGTGAAGTCCTTGTTTTCAGTCTTCACCATGTGATGCACTTCTCATCATTTCGACGCACTTCTCGTCGATCACCATCTTGTTTTGTCGGAGCACTTCTCTCCGCAATCGATAGACCACTTCTCTCTACCTCTTCAATTTTGGTGCACTCTTACGATGATGAGCAAGCTACCTCCAAATTTGCGGTATTTCCGCAACCTCATTGTCATCGGTACTTTGACCTGACATACTTGGGCTCCACACCCAAATCTTCAAACGTCTCCTTTTGAGACTCAAGGAGCCTTTCGCTCCATAAAATTTGTAGCTTGCTTCGTCACCAATCGTACGTACACAAGGCTGGCACTGCCTTCTGTCGCCTTTTCAATTCTTCACCAAGGCTACGTAAGGAGCACATGATCACCCTTTTTTATTTTTTTATTTTTCTTTTTTTTGTGCTTCTTCATTTCTCACAAAGCCTACGTTGCCATTCCCAATCACACAATTTATGTTGTTTGATTTTCAAGGCTTCCGTGCCTAATTAAACAAACAACTCACGCTTTTTATGTTTTTGATAAATTGATTTACTCTCAACCTCTCTATCTCGGTCTCTCTTTTGTAAATTTCATGCCCTCAATTGGATAGCAACCTAATTCATTTTTGTTCGCCCCATCTGGAATCGAACCTGGCTACTTGAGTGGAGGTGGCCGCCATGCCAACCCTCTCAACTCAAGAGCTCTGATACCACAATGTTGGGGATAATTGAGAGATAGAGGGAGAGTAAAGCATGGAGAAGTTTTTCTGATAAATCTTTCTTATAAAACTTTCTCAAATAATCCCATTACATCTAGGTCCTTATATAGGTATAGTCCCATGACTCTTGACTTTCCAATGTCCATAACCTCCTAACAATAACTACTAACTTTATTATTTCTAATTAATAGGACTTTCAATGACCCTAATTATTTTGGATCACTTCAACAGATCTTTGGCCAATCCTACACCACGGTCAATACCTTCGCTGACCATCCGAGGAGCTGTCTTTAGCCAGTCTCACATCTAGCTCTACAAAATCACAACACGGTTTACAAAGAATGCAAACCGTCCAAATATACGAAACTTAAAACATGATCAGAATGTATATAAATTACAAAGGCTTGACAGAGACGATTTTAACTCACTTTGAAAAGAAAAAAAGAAGCAGCAGACGTACCTCAAGGTTGAGACAGATGAACAGACGATCAATCAGCAACAAGAAAAACCCAACACATCTACCAACCCATACGCTGAATCATCAAATCAACCCAGCTATAAATGAATTTCAGTTCCAATTTTAACTGAAATTAAACAACAAAATAAAACAATAATCAATTAATTAAATTGAGATACAAACCCAAACGAAATCCTATGTTGACCGAAGCAGAGTTTGCCAACATTTCTGGAAACGACATTCATGGCTACTCATTGTGACACCAACATTTCTTTGAGTATTGATCCGCCCTATAAACACCAAAAATCAACAAACCAAAAAAAGAAGCAAAACCCATTACCTTATACTACAAATCAAGTAAAATACAAACCCAAAAGCTGAAATGAATGAAATAAAAAAATAGATTCCTTTGATTTTTCCATGGAAATCATCTCATTCTTCCATAATAATAATATTAATAAAAAAAAAACAATACGATTTGATATCCTACATTAATGATACAGTACAAAGAACTGTACTGTAATCTAGCATCAAATCCGTGGGTTAGGAGCTGTGCTCAACTAACACGGAAGAAGATACAGGGGAAGAGAAGAAGATAATTAGGGGAGCAAGCTCAACCCAGAATCTTCAAGAGGAAGATTAGGAAAGAAGAGGAAATTGAGAGAAACAGAAAATCAAAGAAAAGAAGGAAATTCTCATTCAATTTTTGCATAAAACTCAGAATTGAATCTTACAACCTTATTTATACAATTATGAGTTTGTTAGCTGTCATTGTCATAGCCTAACCACCTATAACAAACTCTCAATTTGCTAATTAATCCTTATAACATTCCACCCTCCTTAGAATCAGACTTGACCTCAAGTCTTTGCTTTGCTCTCTAGTCTCTGTCACAGTCTTATGCTTGCATTCCGAGTCCCTGCGACATCAATTCTGCCCCCTGGATCAAACTTCTTCCTCGGTGCCGCATGACACATGACTTGGTACTCTTGGCAAACAGGCATGATAATGCCAATAATGCTCCTTTCCTGAACAACCACACTTTCTCCACTGTAATCAAGAGACTGATCATCATACCAAGAGTAACCTATAGCTTCGAAAAATGCAGCATCTTTTTCAGGCCTGGTGATTTCATAACGCCAATCAACATAGGTTCTTCCTGACATTCCCAAGCCAATCACAGTATTGGAGAGAGCATTCACAACAAGTTTTCGATTTTTTTCTAGCTTAATGTCAAAGCTGAATTCATTCAGTTTTGCTTGCTGTGTTTTCTTCAAGGATTTCTACTGCAAATTCACCAATTTCAGCCCATGGATTTTCCTGCAGACCATCATCCATAGCAGTTGTGTCTTCTTGCAAAGTTTCCGAAAGCGCTGTTGAACTTTGTGGTGAACAGTCATCACTGTCGAAGCTTTCTTGCACGATTCCATCAATTTCAGAAGTTTCTGAAACTTCAAAAAGATCCTCTTGCGCCATTGTTGATCCAAGAGGTTGATTTTGATCTTCCTCCTGATTGCCTTGTTGTGGAGTTATCATATCTTCGAAAATCTTATCGAGTCGCGCAAAAGTCTTTGACTGCTCCTCCATTGTTTTCGCCATTAATGTCAAGGCATCACAAAGGTTCAAAGGTTTATCCATGGCGAAAAATCGTAGCCGATAGAGATTTTCAGAGCTTAAATTTGCAGCAGGATGACCGGCTCTGATACCAATGATACAACCTTGTAATTGCAGGTTGTAAATGAAGTGTGTAAGAGAAGTATTACAGAAGAATATAGAGGAAGAAGGAAGAAGAGTGAAGGGGAAGAATCGAGAAAGATTGACTGAAGAAGGGGATGAAGATAACCGCCTAACTTCCAGCACAAGCTAGGAAGTTAGAAAAGATCTTGTAACAGAATTGTAAGAGAGAATTGAGAAGAGATTTGGAAAAGTTGTGTATTATTTTTCACAGTCAAAAATGACAACCATACAAAGTATTTATACAACTTTTCTTTTCTGTTAACTAATTACTTATTGTGATTAATCCTCTAATTAATCTCCTCTAACAATCTTCCCCCCTTAAGATAAGAGTTGCCCCCAACTCTTCTAATGAGAAAACTTTGCTGCAAATCCAGGAAATTGCTTCTCAAACTCTACTGCATCCTCCCATGTAGCTTCAGCATCACTAAAACCTTCCCAGCTTACCAAAAACTGGCTGGAAACTTTTCCTCTGAGTTTAACATTCCTTTGTTCCAACACTGTCGCAGGCACTGGTACATGGTTTGATGTCTGGTTCTGAAACCAAGGTGGTATATGAGTGGCAGCAGGTAAGATGCCATGAAAAGCCTTAAGCTGAGAAACATGAAAGACACTGTGTATCTTAGATGAAGCATGAAGTTTCAGCTGGTATGCTACTGCCCCTATAGCTGCAGAGATTTGAAATGGTCCATAAAACTTATTGGCCAGCTTCTGATTTCTTCTCTCCTGCACAGACTGTTGTCTGTAGGGTTGCAACTTCAGCCATACCCAATCTCCCACTTGAAAGACTCTCTCTGTTCTATGCTTATCAGCCAAAGTTTTCATCCTCTCCTGAGCCCTAAGCAAATTCTGTCTCAAATTGGCCATCATGTTCTCTCTTCTCTGCAAGGATCTGTCAACTTTATCAACTTTGGACTCTCCTGGCAAGTAGGGTAGATGCAAGGGAGGTTTCTGATTGTAGACAACCTCATAGGGAGTTAGCCCAGTTGCAGAGTGAAAATGAGTGTTAAACCACCATTCAGCCAAAGGTAGCCACATACTCCAGGCCTTAGCATTTTCTCCACACATACACCTTAAGTACATTTCCACACTTCTGTTAACCACCTATGTCTGACCATCTGTTTGGGGGTGGTAAGCTGATGACAATTTGAATTCTGTCCCCTGGAAAGTGAAAAGAGACTGCCAAAATTGACTCAAAAAGACAGGGTCTCTATCACTTACTATACTCTTGGGCCAGCCATGGAGTTTAAACACATGGTCCAAGTATGCTTGAGCCACTTCCACAGCTGTATAAGGGTGAGCCAAAGCTATGAAGTGTGCAGCTTTGCTCAGTCTGTCCACAACTACCAGTATCACATCCTTCCCCTGAGACTTTGGAAGACCAGAAATGAAGTCCATGGAAATGTCAACCCACACCTCTTCAGGAATTGGCAGTGGTTGTAGTAGCCCAGGATAAGCCACATTCTCATGCTTAGCAGCCTGACAAACCAAACACTTCCTTATGAAAGCACTCACATCCTTATTCATCCCTTTCCAATGAAATAATGCTTTGAGTCTCTTAAGTGTACCATACCTTCCACTGTGACCAGCCTCTCCAGAAGAATGATGCCAATTCAGCAAGTGACATTTCAACTCCTCCTCATTGCCAATAAGAATCTTCCCATTTTTTCTCAATAACCCATCTCTCCAAGTATAATTTGGGACTGTCATTTCCTGTTGTAGCTTCTGAATTATTTCCTGTAAATACTCATCCTTAACATAGCTGTCCTTGATCCTTTTCTCCAAATCAGAATCAACTATAGATATGGCTAGGTATAGGATTTCTGCACCTTGAACCCTAGATAATGCATCAGCAACCTTGTTTTCTGCCCCACTTCTGTATTGTATCTCATAATCAAACCCCATCAGTTTGGATAACCAAAATTGTTGAAAAGGTGTAGAGATTTTCTGCTGCAGGAGCCATTTCAGACTTTTCTGATCAGTTTTGATAATAAAGTGTTGTCCTGATAAGTATTGTTCCCATTTTTGTACAGCAAATACCATTGCCATCAATTCCTTTTCATAGACTGAGAGTTTCTGCCACTTGGGACCCAATGCTCTGCTTATATAAGCCAAAGGATGTCCTTCCTGCATGAGTACAACCCCAATCCCATCATTAGATGCATCAGTCTCTACCACAAAGGTTTTGGTGAAATCTGGTACTGCTAAGACAGGAGCAGTTGTCAGTGCTGTTTTCAAATTCTGAAAAGCCTTTTCAGCTTCCACATTCCATCCAAATGCTCCTTTCCTCAGTAAGTTTGTAAGGGGTTTACTTATGACAGCATAATTCCTTACAAACTTCCTGTAATACCCAGCTAAACCTAGAAAACTCCTCACATCTTTGACATTCCTGAGAACAGGCCAATTAAAAACAGCTTGTATTTTCTTGGGGTCTGTCTCAACTCCCTTCCCTGAGATAAAATGCCCCAGATATTCTACTCTCTCCATTGCAAATGCACACTTAGACAACTTAGCATACATCAGATTCTTTTGCATAAGACCAAACACCAAATCCAAATGTCTCCAATGCTCCTCATGAGTTCTACTGTAAATCAAAATGTCATAAAAAAAGACTAGGGCACATTTCCTGAGAAGAGGTTTTAAGACAGTGTTCATCCAACCCTGAAATGAAGCTGGGGCATTGGTCAAGCCAAAAGGCATGACTAAAAACTCATAATGCCCACTATGAGTCTTGAATGCTGTCTTATACACATCTTCAGCATGCATTCTCAACTGATGGTAGCCAGCCCTTAGATCTAGCTTGGTAAAAACAGCAGCGCCAGCTAATTCATCTATCAACTCCTCAATAATTGGTCTAGGAAACTTATCCTTCACTGTTTTATCGTTCAAATCCCTGTAATCCACACACAACCTCCATGATCCATCCTTCTTGCCCACTAAAACTACTGGAGAAGCAAAAGGGCTAGTACTATCTCGAATTATACCATTATCCAACATTTCCTGAATCAATCCCTCAATGATATCCCTTTTTGCAATAGGATACCTGTAGGGCCTGATATTAACCGGTAAGGCACCCTCCCTCAGGGGAATTTTATGATCATGAATGCCTCTAGCAGGTGGTAAGGCTTTTGGTTCCTCAAAGATGCTGCTATACTTTTCTAACAAGTGTTGCAAACAAGGTGTTGATCTTCCTGAGTCCACAGATACATAGTTGCTGATACTATGTCCGATATGCTTGCCCTCAGGTATCAGCTGCAACAAACAAAGTTGCGTTGCAGTAGATGCATAAGTAGTAGCAGTTTTGCCTTGAATCAACTTGATCTTTTGAGCAGGGATCCCCTTTAACACCACAGTGCCATTTCCCCATTCAAACTGCATTATCAGATGTTTAAAATCCCACTTGACTGATCCTAGAGTGCTCAACCACTGTACCCCTAGAACCATATCACATCCTCCCAATGGAATAAGGAGGGCATCTGAAGTGAAACTCCTGTGTTGCATTTCCCAAGCAAACCCTCTGGTGATGCTTTGACAGGGCAAGTGATTACCATCAGCTACAGACACAACTTGAGGAGGTATTTTTTCAATGACACAGCCCAACTTCTCTGCCATTTTTACATCCATAAAGTTATGTGTACTGCCAGAGTCGATGAGTATATGGATTAGCTTCCTGTTAACAAACCCTATGACCCTCATAGTTTGAAATCCTGGATTTCCTGACAGAGCATTAACAGAAATGAATGGTTCATCTGTTGCCTTAGTGCTCTCTCTCACTGGTTCTATCTCCTGGTCAACGGCATACTCCTCACAATCTACCTCTACCAAGAACACCTGCTTCTCCTTGAATTTACACTTGTGACCCCTAGAATAAGGTTCATCACAGTAATAACACTCCCCTCTTGCGAGTTTATCTGCCCGATCACTTGCAGAGATATACTTGGGTTGGCCAGGCTTAGGTGGATATGTTATAACAGGGTTTTTGAGTGCCGTAGTTGTAGGAGTAGGCAAAATACCCCGATAATTGGAATTTTGCGCAGATTTTGCAGGAAACACAGGTCTGTGACTCAATCTAACACTAGCATTTACAGACTCTTCCTGACAATGAGCAAATTCAATTGCATCAGCTATGCCCTGGGGTTTGAATGCTCGCACAAAGGGTTTAACAGCAGGTTTTAGTCCACTGATGAAACTGTCCAAGAAGTAATTATCAGGCAACAATGGATTCTTAAGCTTCATTAAACCTCTAAGGCGTTCAAATTCATCAATGTAGCTATCCAGAGAACTGATTTGAGCTAATTTATTGAACTTCTCCACCACATTATAGCTCAAATCATCACGAAAACGTGAGGTTAACGCTACTACAAACTCAGTCCAGCTTCCTGAATTATTCACTGCCAAATAGCTAGATGTCCAAACCTCAGCTTTCCCAATCATGTTCAAACAAGCTATATCGATTTTCTGAGCATCAGACACTTTGCACAGAGTAAAATACTTTTCACATTTTCGTAACCAAGACGTTACCTCCGTGCCGTCAAACGTCGGAAATTGAATTTTAGGTGTGATTCCAATATTCCGAGCTCCATTCTTCTGGTTTTCGGCTCCGCCACTTCCCCCGCCAGTCGACGAAGAATTTCGGCCGCCATTGTTGTTGTTCTGCTGCATGTGCGCCAAAAACTGAGTGAATTGCGCCTGTAACTGAGCTTGGCCCGTCGCTAACCGTGTAACTTCAGCTCGAAGCTGAGTCATTTGATCCTGCTCGCTCATTGTCTATCGATTTGATTGTTGATGTTGATAAGCTTGGTGACGAATGCGAGCTAGCTTACTTGATACGTTTTAGTGCGCGGAAGCAAAGGTATTATGGATCGCATAGAAGCTGATACTTATTTTGGTTGCGAAATACTAATTACCATTTCCCAAATTACCTAATATATATTAGATTTGATATACATTAGTTTTGTCGTTGATATAAGCTTTGATCCCACAACTCCTACATGCACAAGCCAATTTTGCCTGTATATTTCGATATATGATAATATTTGAGAACCAAAAATATATAGTTTGTAAAGCATTGGTCTAGGATAGCTTTGGTGTTGCTACAAATTTTAGTAAAAAAAAAAAGGTTAACAAACTTGAGAATTTATATTCTCATATTAACTTTGTCCTATATTTCATTGTTTCACTACTTAAATGTTTCACTGTTGTAATGAACTAATGATAGATACTAACTTCAGACCACACTCAATGCTAACATTTCTTCTAATAATTTAGCAAATGAGTAACCAATCAACCAAAAACAAAATAAATCAGTAAAAGAATCAAGCCCAAAACATTAGAGATGAACAAACCTGAGATCCGATTCGAACTGAATGAGGAAAGAGAAAGTGAGACGGAGTGAGAGGAAGAGTGAAGGAGGCAAGCAGGAGAGAGACAACAAGAGCATATTAGGTATGAAGGGGACAGCCAGGATCGACGGAGCAAGAAGGTCGCGCCTCATCCTCTCGATCAACTACTGTTCTTCCATGAACAGTAAACGATCCTGCGTTTTGAGTACAAATAACATGCGTTTAGTGGAGTTTTGTTGCGTTGCAAGAAGAAGTGGGGTGCGTTTTGGGGAGGCAACTGTAGCAATGCTACAATAGGGGGGGATAATGGGCTTTTAAAAGGTAAACAGATACCTTATGTTACACATTTTTATGAAAATTATATTTTTAAAATTTGTTGCTCAATATAATCACAGAGATTTTCTTGTCTAAAACTTTGGAATGATATATATGATTGATCGCAAAGAATATGTCAATTGTATCTTTTCCTAATAAAACAAATGTTATATTTCTTAATCTGAGAATTATTCGATTTATCCAGTGTATGACAGGTTGGAATATTCCGTATTACCTTTTACAATATTCGTCTATTAGAGATGGCTAAATATGGAGAGCGATTTTCTTTACTATTTTGTATAATATCATCCGATGTTAATTGAAAAGATGTCATTTCATTGGGAATTTATTAAGTGTTATTTCCTATTTTTAAGTAAATTTTATCTTATTTTGGGAATTATCTAATCTATCTCGTCTATGACAGGTTTCTGATTTACCGAGTGTAATATAGAAAATTTAGAAATTACTTTTTCCTCTTCTAGCAATATTTATTTAGATTTTATTGCCTTAAAGTGAAATTGCAATATATTATTCATATTTATAACCTTAAAACCAGATTTTATTACCGTCGGAAATTATTTTTTCCTTTTCTAGCTATATATTATTCACATTTTATTTCCTTAACGTGAAATCGCAGTATATTATTCATATTTTATAACCTTAAAATCAGTTTTTATTGCGTAGGAAATTGTTTCTTTCCCAAATTTTCAACTTTATAGTATTTATTTTGTGAACTTTTTGATTTATCCAACATATAATATCTTGGAATATTGTAGGAGCATCAAATTGATATCTTTTAAGATACTTTTAGTTTGTTCGGATTATATTATAATTTTATTTTATTTTAGGATAGTACCTTCTCTTAGACCCTGTTTGATAGGACTTATTCGCAGATGAATTCAGATCAAATCAGATCAGATCAGAATTATTCAGTTCAGATCAGATCCGATCAGAATTATTCAGATCAGATCAGATCAGATCAGAATCATTTAGTTCAGATCAGATCAGATCAGAATCATTCAGATCCGATCAGATGATTGAAATTTGTTTCAGTTCAGTGAAATAAATTATTTTCAAAATAATATCTTTATTATTTTTTATGATTATAGTACAAAATAAAAACTAAACAAGAACATTTAATTTAAAAAGAATCATTATAAATTACTAGTCAAAAAGTAAACGAATTGAAGTTTTTAATAGATTTCCATAGAGTTAATTACCCCATTACATATCATCCCCATGTTCAATATCAATCTCGATATCATTTAGCTCCACGCCAACTTCTTGTTGAGTATCATCTTCTTGCTCGACATAACTTGGAATTGATCTCCAAATTATCCGCGGTATCTCATCTCGTAACTTATCCATGGAGGCTTTTCGTGATGGGTTCAACAAATCATTATCCACCTTGCAAAAGGATCATTCTATTATGTAGGCCCTGTTTGATAGGACTTATTCACAGATGAATTCAGATCAGATCAGAATTATTCAGTTCAGATGAGATCAGATCAGAATTATTCAGATCAGATCAGATTAGATCAGAATCATTCAGTTCAGATCAGATCAGATCAGAATCATTTAGTTCAGATCAAATCAGATCAGATGATTGAAATTTGGTTCAGTTAAGTGAAATAAATTGTTTTCAAAATAATATCATTATTATTTTTTATGATTATAGTACAAAATTAAAACTAAACACGAAAATTTAATTTAAAAAGAATCATTATAAATTACTAGTAAAATAGTAAACGAATTGAAGTATCAAGTGGATTGCCATTGAGTTAATTATCCCATTGCATATCATCCCCATGTTCAATATCAATCTCGATATCATTTAGCTCCACGCCAACTTCTTGTTGAGTATCATCTTCTTGCTCAACATAACCTGGAATCGATCTCCAAATTCTCCGCGGTATCTCATCTTGTAACTTATCCATGGAGGCTTTTCGTGATGGGTTCAACAAATCATTATCCACCTTGTAAAAGGATCATTCTATTATGTAGGCCGTGTTTGATAGGACTTATTCACAGATGAATTCAGATCAGATCAGATCAGATCAGAATTATTCAGTTCAGATCATATCGAATCAGAATTATTCAGATCAGATTAGATCAGAATCATTCATTTCAGATCAGGTCAGATCAGAATCATTCAGTTCAGATCAAATCAGATCAGATGATTGAAATTTGGTTCAGTTCAGTGAAATAAATTGTTTTCAAAATAATATCATTATTATTTTTTATGATTATAGTACTCCCTCCTTAAATTTATATTTGACGTTCTAGCTAATCTTACTTTTTTTTTTTATACATGACGTTTTCTACTCCCAATACTGTGTATACACTTTCCCATGATCTATTCTACAGTTTTCCATGATCTTCATCTAAGGTATTAATTTCCCCAAATCTTCTCTTCTTCTCGTTGATTTCCAGTAGTATAATGAACCTTTATAAAATTACTTGTAAAAACTAAGCCATACTATGGGCAATATCAATCCTGGTTTGATCTTTGTCAAAAAAATTCCCTTGCAAAGATCCCCAAACTAGACTTGCAAATATGGAGGTTCCAGATTCAAAAGAAATAAAACAAAATATGAGTGATTTAGTGATTTCAAATTCCGAAGACGAAGAAGACATACGAAATATAGTGATTCCAGATTCCGAAGAAGAAGAAGAAGGAATTCACAATTTAGTAATTCCAGATTCACAAGAAGAAGAAGATGATCTAAAATTCAAATTAAAAAGAAGACTTTCATTACCTGGCACTCCGTTTAGAGGGAGAAGACGACTCGCGAATTCCAAAGGTTCCAGATTTAGGGGAACGAAATCTAAGATAGGAGAACCGACAACAAATTTCAATCGAGATGGAGGTCAATTAACAAGGGTAGATAGAGATGGAGGGGGTGTAGATGAAATAACAACAGTCGAAAATCGAGTGCATGACAGTGAACAAGAGGTACGAGCACCCATGGCAGGAGATGAAGAAGAAGACAATTTTGTCCAAATTTTTTTGAAGCTTTTTCTCCATCCATATTGGCCACTAAAAAATCTTAATGAAAAGTGATCTTACTGGGTTGCTTTTTGTTGAGGTCAACGTCTGTATGAGGTTACTTAAGTGAGGATTACAAATGAAAAGGAACATTTTAAAAAATTTAAAGATAAGTCTAATTTTTATTGAACCAATCTGATTACATTTTCAACCAAAGAAGGATCACAAACAATTTGTTTAGGAAGAGTTCCTAGCCTCTCTCTCCTAGCCTTATTCATATGTGGGATCTTGTATCGGTTCGCCCCTTCCTTTTTCATTATCTCAATCATGCATAGTTGAAGAGTTACCCATACTCGATTAATCTTAATTGGTGAGTACTCATCAAATGACTCCTCAACTGCTACAATCAGCTCATCAACGGTCTTAGCGTTCTTCTTTAATTGCAATGACTGAATAGCACTAAAAAAACCAAGATCCAAAATATTCAAATCTGGCGAATTTGCGGGTTGGCACATCAATCTAATGTCATACCCAAATTGAGAAGCAGCTATTTGGAAGTCTGGATCATTCGGATCAATATGAGTTCTTGCGTTATCTTGTTGTATCCAAATTGTATCCCTTGAATCTTCAATTGGCCACGAAGCTCGAATACTCGGGATTACTTTTTCAATCAAAATTTTTTTTATCACTTCTCTTGTCACAGATGGAATAGGTTTTGTCACTAGGGTGCCTGCTTCTCGATTTCGACTTCTTCTTATAGCAGGTTCTTTATAAACAAGGGGAAACACTCCTATTTTGCCGGAGAATGTTTTGTTTCCCTCCTCATCAAATCTTGGACGAGCCATAGCAACCAAGAACATCACTTTTCCTATGTAGTTCTTACTTTGACAAGTGCGCAAGGGATCGGCTTCCATGGGGTGCAAGTAGTATTTTTCAGTTTTTCTGGTCAAATAGAACCATTTCTCATCGATATGTACAACATTGTACATACCCATAAACTTTGATTCATCAGATTGGCTACTATTGTCAAGCATAGACAAACAATATTGCAAACGGGCTTTTTTGTGCTCTTCTTTCAAATGTGGTTTTAAGGTATTTGAGTGGCGGCGGATAAGTCCTTTTTTAAGAAGTTTATAAAGCGTGGTGTGACTAATACCCAACGCCTCGGCTAGTGAGTGTAGTGTGGTTCTTTGTTTTAAAGGAATCGACATGATACACATAAGATCAATTTGAAATTTCGGCCTTCCACATTTGCCCTTTTTATCATTCTTCACATTTCCCCCATTGTTTCGTCCTTTTTTCCAAATTCGTTGAACAGTACGTATAGGAACAGAAAATAAGTTAGAGACCTCAGTTGTCATACGTTTCCCTAGTTTTCCATTGCGACTTTTCTCCAACAAAGCCAAGTAAACTTTTTCTCGACAATCATCTGTTAAAAATAGTTTTCTTTTCCTACCATTATCACCTGCACAATAACACACTCAAAATAAAATCAAACATATTAACATACCCACAACAATTACGGTTACACCCCACTAGAATGAGTGCAAACATTAAAAAAATAGAGAATCATACACATTGAATAATGGACATGAATACGTGTATAAAAGCTTGGCATTTGATATAAAGACAAACACTTGAAGACTTACTAGAAGTAACTTCGGAATTATCATTTGCATGCATTTGAGAATTTGCAGAAGGTTCTGTTTCCTGACTATTTTCATCATCATCAATAATATCATCATCGTCGTCGTCGTCATCATCACGTTCTCCTTCTATTGGTTCAACATTTAAATCCCAAAACCTATATCTTGCTCCTTCTCCACCACCCCCCATATCAAGAACCAAAGTGTTTGCGGAGCGAGAGTGAATAGTTATAGGAATAGCACCTTGAGCATGATCTCGTTCTCCATCACTAGCAGGTATATTTTGTTCAAGCTCATCTATGGGTGGTTCATTGAGGTCAAATAATGTTGTTGCCATTGCATATGCAAGATTTTGTGTAGTACAAGTAATGAGAAGAAGTAATAGAGTATTTATAGAGAACAGATTAGTATTCAAGTTGTGTTGCAATCCAAATTTTGGCTCCATGCTTAAATTTACATTCAAATTTTAGATCAAATTATTTGGTGCGCACAATTGCAATTTTGAATTTTTTGATTCCAAAAGTTTCGAATTTTTTGATGGGTTGTACGTACATCAAAGGTTGATCTGAAGACAATAATTGATTTTTTTATTAACACGTTGAGAGTTAATGTTGGACAGAGAGAAAAGAGGAGAGTTAATTAAGAAAGAGATTAAGGTGGCTTTGTAGGTTTATTTTTCCTATTATCAAGAATAGTAATAATTAGCGAATTAATCAATTTCATCTTACATTAACTACTCCTTAATTCATGTGCCATTAGCTAAAACGTCAAATATACTTTTAAGGAGGGAGTACAAAATTAAAACTAAACAAGAAAATTTAATTTAAAAAGAATCATTATAAATTACTAGTAAAATAGTAAACGAATTTAAGTATCTAGTGGATTGCCATTGAGTTAATTATTCCATTACATATCATCCCCATGTTCAATATCAATCTCGATATCATTTAGCTCCACGCCAACTTCTTGTTGAGTATCATCTTCTTGCTCGACATAACCTGGAATTGATCTCCAAATTTTCCGCGTTATCTCATCTCGTAACTTATCCATGGAGGCTTTTCGTGATGGGTTCAACAAATCATTATCCACTTTGCAAAAGGATCATTCTGTTATGTAGGCCCTGTTTGATAGGACTTATTCGCAGATGAATTCAGATAAGATCAGATCAGATTAAAATTATTCAGATCAGATCAGATCAGAATCATTCAGTTCAGATCAGATCAGATCAGAATCATTCATTTGAGATCAGATCAGATCAGAATCATTCAGTTTAGATCATATGATTGAAATTTGGTTCAGTTCAGTGATATAAATTGTTTTCAAAATGATATCATTATTATTTTTTATGATTATAGTACAAAATTAAAACTAAACAAGAAAATTTAATTTAAAAAGAATCATTATAAATTACTAGTAAAAAAGTAAACGAATTGAAGTATCTAGTGGATTGTCATAGAGTTAATTATCCCATTACATATCATCCCCATGTTCAATATCAATCTCAATATCATTTAGCTCCACGCCAACTTCTTGTTGCGTATCATCTTCTTGCTCGACATAACCTGGAATTGATCTCCAAATTCTCCGCGTTATCTCATCTCGTAACTTATCCATGGAGGCTTTTCGTGATGGGTTCAACAAATCATTATCCACCTTGCAAAAGGATCAGTCTATTATGTACTCCATCCGTTTCTCTTTAAACACTTCATAGGCTCATAGTAAAGAGTGTGCAAGCTGCAACTCACATTTTTCTAGGACGAGTTTACGACCTTGGCAGTTCGAATGGACTTTTATACCATAATGAGTACAAAAGTCAGCGGTTGTTACTCTGCTTAAGTGGATCCATCAGTTCTGCAGGATCCATGATATCAATACGCAGGCTACAAATTGCATTTTTATTAGGATTGGTTTTACCATATAGAAATGTGTGGGGGTTCAGATAGTATCTCATCTTCCTACAAAATTCTTGTAAATTGCTATTGATTCTTCGTGATAAAATAATAGGATATAATAATAATAATAGTAGCAATAATAATAATAATAATAATAATAATAATAATAATAATAATAATAATAATAATAATAATAATAATAATAATAATAATAATAATAATAATGGTAATTATAATTATAAAACTATTAAAGAATATGTTAAATTGATATGTTCAGTTAAATTTTATTCAGTTCAGAAATCACAAATCCCATTCAGATCAGATCAGAATCATTCAGATCAGAATCATTCAGATCAGATCAGATCAGATCAGAATCATTCAGATCAGATCAAAATCATTCAGTTTAGATCAGATCAGATCAGATCAGTTCAGAAAGATGCAGTCTTATTAAACAGGGTCGTACTCCATCCATATCTCTTTAAACACCTCATAGGCTCATAGTAAAGAGTGTGCAAGCTGCAACGCACATTTTACTAGGACGAGTTTACGACCCTGGCAGTTCGAATGGACTTTTATACCATAATGAGTACAAAAGTCAGCGGTTGTTACTCTGCTTAAGTGGATCCAGCAGTTCTGCAGGATCCATGATATCAGTACGCAGGCTACAAATTGCATTTTTACTAGGATTGGTTTTACCATATAGAAATGTGTGGGGGCTCAGATAGTATCTCGTCTTCCCACAAAATTCTTGTAAATTGTTATTGATTCTTCGTGATAATATAATAGGATATAATAATAATAATAGTAGCAATAATAATAATAATAATAATAATAATAATGATGATGATGATGATGATGATGATGATAATAATAATAAGGGGTGGGGGCGATCGGGCGATTCATCAGGGAAGGGGGTTTTGCTCGTCGTTTGAGTCGATTCCGGCCTCCTTTTGGACGACCGACGACCCAATCGGCGATAGAGGGCCCTGTTTTCGGGTTCCTTTGGGGTGGTAGCGGGATTTTGGGGTTTCAATTACCCAATTCCACTTTTACGGGGTGTGCGGTGGGTAAAACACGGGATTTTGGGGTTGTTTTAAATACGGGGAGGGAGAGGGTGAAGTTTCACGGGGTCTTCGGTGCAGGGGTTATCGGGGTGACGTGTTTCGGGCTTTGCAATGGTCTTCAGCGGGTGTGGGTTGTCGCGCTTGCGCCGCGGTGCTCGCCTTTACCTGCGTCGGCCTTCCAGTGGTCGTCAGCGCTAGCTTGCAGTCACGTCGGAGGCCTCACCGATGTTTCTTTTTTTTAGTTTGTTGCCTTTTTTGGTTTTTTTTTCTAGTGCTTTGGTTTATTCTTTGGTTTTGTCTTTTGCGGTCCGTATGCCTGAGCCTGTAAGGTTCCACTGCCCTTTTGTCGGCCTTAATGGGTGCCAAGATGAGGGTGGGCGTGGCCTTACTAAGAGTTCGTTGATCGATCATTTGACTGATCGTCATTTTACTAGTGGTGCTCTTGACATCACTAAACGGGCTCTTTCGGCTTCCTTGGCTCTATTTGATGAGACTGAGTCCACTCTCAGGCGTATGAGTCTTTGGCTTTACGGTGATTGTTTCAAAACTCTTGCATTTCGTGCTAAATGTCCTCATGGTAGCAGGTCTAATTTTGTGGGTCCCGCTGATATTGGTGACGGAATTGTTCGTTTTATTCTCTATAATTTGGACAGACCGCCAGCCGCTGCTTCACCACTGCCGCCTGTGGAGGATACTGCTCGGGCTCTGTCTTCGGGTTTCGATGTTAACCTACTTGACCGCTTGCTTTCTAAACGGTTACGTACGGTTAAAGGGGAGCTTGACAAGGTCATTAGTAGGCCTGATGACATCTCTTGTTGGGTTCAGCTGTTTGTGTTGCCGCTGTGTACACTCAGGACTTTTTCACCGCGGAGTTGTCTTGAGCGTCGATCTACTACTAGACGCCGTTTCCAGGAAGAGTTTATTGTCTCTGCCGTTCGCACTTGGGGTGAGCCCGGGAGCGAGTGTCAGCTTGTTCAGGATACTTTGGCTGAGGATTCGCCTCCTTTGTTGGATGTTGATGATGAGGCCCTGGAGTTGTGTGAGCGTAATGTCACGCAGTGTAGGCGTAAGGTCGCTGATGGTCATTTTACTGCGGCGGTTGGTGTTCTATCTTCCTCTGGTATCGCCCCTTACTCTGATGCCACTTTGGAGGAATTAAAGGCGAAACATCCCATTGCACCTGACTCGTCTTTGCCTGCTGACTCTACTGATCTGCCTCACTTTGACGCTCATGTCCCTGTTGTTCTTGATCGGATTAGGAGCTTCCCGCGTGGTACCTCTTGTGGGCGCGACGATCTACGTGCTCAACATCTTATGGATTGTTTGAGTGGGGCCGCTATGGCAGTTTCCGATGAGCTACTTGCCTCTGTCACACGGGTGGTTAACCTTTTCCTTGAGGGGAAGTGTCCTGTTGTGTTAGGTCCCTTTGTTGCTAGTACACCGCTCACCCCGCTTGTTAAACCAGGCGGTGGTATTCGCCCTATTGCTGTAAGTACGGTGTGGCGGCGTTTGGTTTCCAAGGTTGGTGCCTCCATGGTAGGTCCATCCCTGGGTGATTATTTCGCTGACCTTCAGTTTGATGTTGGTGTGTCCGGGGGGGGGGGGGGGGGTGAGGCGGTCTTGCATGCCGTCAACCGCTTAGTTGAGGGTCGTGGAGATGAGGTGGGTCTCTCCATGTTATTGGTTGACTTTCGTAATGCCTTTAACATGGTGGATCGTGCTGCTATGCTTCAAGAGGTCCGTCTCCGATGTCCTGCACTTGCTCGTTGGGTCGAGTTCTGTTACTTTAGCCTTGCACGCTTATATTATGAGGAGCACACACTTTTGTCGTGTCAGAGGGTGCAGCAAGGTGACCCCCTTGGCCCGCTACTTTTTGCCCTAGTGTTGCACCCTTTGGCGTGTAAGATTAGGGACTCTTTTGACCTGTGTTTGCAGGCTTGGTATTTGGACGATGGCACTATTATCGGTGATACCTTGGTTGTAGGTTAGGTTTTGGAGTTAATTCAGTCCGAAGGTCCTCGTGTGGGTCTCCATCTTAATGTTGATAAGGCTAAGGTTTTTTGGCCTTCGGAGGATCCACGGAGCCGGCTTGATGGAGTTTTTCCCCCTAATAATGCTAGGCCTCTCCTTGGGGTCAAGCTTTTAGGTGGGCCAGTCAGTGTTGATTTTGGGTTTTGTAGTTCTTTGGTTATGAAGAGGGTGACAAATACCATTGAGCTCATGGGCGCGGTCGCTAGGCTTAATGATCCGCAGAGCTAGTTGTTGTTACTTCGGGCTTGCGCTGGGGTCTCTAAGCTATATTTTGCTTTACGTACTTGTGCGCCGCGTATTTTTGAGTCGGCTCAGCTTGCTTTTGATGCGGCCTTACGTTCTTCTTTGGAGCGTATCATGGTTGCTGCGGGTTCGGGTTTTGGTGATTGGCAGTGGAGGCTTGCTACTTTGCCTTTTTCTTTTGGGGGGCTTGGTGTCTATTCAGCCGAGGATGCTGTCCATTACGCTTTTTTGGCATCACTGCTTCAGTCTGCTAACTTGCAGACTACGCTTCTTCGCCATGCTAGTGTCACTTCTTCGGGATCTGCATTTGCTGATGCCGTTGGTGTTTTTAATAGGACTTTGGAGGTCGACATTTTGGGTAATCCTGGTGAGATCGCTGCCCCCAGACTTATGAAGAGATTGGCAGATTTGTATTTCGCACAGGTCGTTAGGGATGCCGCTTCTGTTTATTCCTTGACACCGCGTCAGTTAGCCTTATGGAGGTCTCAGCAGGGTAAGCACAGTTCTGATTGGCTTAGGGTGGTCCCCCTTTCGGGGTTGGGTCAGACTATGAATGGTCGGACCTATCGATGCGTTCTTTGCTATCGTCTGGGGATACCTTTGTTCACCGTAGAACACCTGTGCTCTGCTTGATCGCGGGTGTTTGTTGGTGATATATTTGAGGATCATGTAGTCTCATGTACGGGTGTTGTGGGCGTCAAGCATCGGCATAACGGTGTTCGTGACACGCTGGTTGACATCTGTTACCGATCAGGGATCTCCGCGGGAAAGGAGGTTGACATTGGCATGGTTGGCGCTGATGGTCGACCTCTTTGTCCAGCGAACATGTTGCTATATTCGTGGGCTGAGGGGCGTGATGTTTGTGTCGATTTGACTGGGTCTTCGCCCTTGACACAGACGGGATTGATTGACTTTGTACCAGGTAAGGTGGTGCGGGAAGCGGCCAATCGTAAGCGTGCTAAGTATGAGGCTAAGTGCGCTGCTTTGGGTTATGACTTCCTTCTCTTCTCTTTCTCCTCTATGGGGGAGTTGGAGCCAGCATTTGTTGCTCTGCTCAAGCGGATCCAGCAATTCTCTAGGATGCAGGATATCGGTTCGCAGGCTGAAGCTTTTATTTTCACTAGGATTGGTTTTTCCATAGCGAAAGGTGTGAGGGCTCAGATAGTATTTCGGCTCCCCACCAATTTTTTGTATTAGGTTATCTCAGATCAACCGTGCCGGTGTGTTCCGAAGATACCCTTCAGTCGGTGTTGAACTTGAGGCAAACACTGATTTTGTACGATTTGTTAACAGACCGTTGTTGTACAATCAAAGAAACCATCATTTACGGTCAAACTTGGTCGTCCACAGTACTATCAATTGCTCGTCAACGCAAAACCGTACAATCTGAAATGCTGGTTTTCCTTCGAGGGTTATGTGGACTGTTTGGAGTTCAGAAGGTATGGTTAATTATAATTACATGTTGTATAATTTTATAATTTCATCTTTTTTATATGTTAGTTATTTGCATGTGTTTAAACAATTTTGTACTTAGTTCATGAGGTGTTGATGCATGGAATTAAACGATGTTTGTATCATAATAATTTTGTATTTAGTTGCATGGGTTATTCAAAGCTGCAGATACAAAGCGTATTGCAAAGCTGTGGGTGTCCAATAATGAAGAAGGCAAAGGTAGGTCGTTGATGCCGGAAATCATTGTTATTGACTAATGGGAATGACCAAGCTATGGGATGAGAAAGCAATGTTTTGAAGAAGAAAAGATGCCCAGTGTGTTTTACTATGGTTTGAAGACAGCTAGCTTTGAGTTTCATGGTTGTTTAGTAACTTTAAATTTTTAATTAATCATTGTGTTTGTTAACTAGTGTTTAGTCTTTAATTACAAGTTTGGTGTCAAATCCTTAATGAGATAGTCCTATTGTTTGTGTTTCTTCAATTTTCACTGTAGAAATGATGACATTGACTAACAGCAACCCATCATAATTTACTAACATTTACTAGCACCATCCAATCATAATTTACTAACACCATCCCATAATCATTTACTCTCTTTCAACCAAATTTCCATCATTTACCACGCAAGTGAGGCATTGGACATGTTTCCACTTAAACTATTTAGATAAAAGATATTCATACTCACATACTAATGTGACGGCCTCAAAGGGCATTAGCTCGCACTCACTTTCCATATACATTTGGCGCACTTCTAACTAAACCATATCACAAATGAATCACACGTGTTGATTTAATAACGCCCAATTAGTGTTTCAAACATCAGCATACTCACATCGCTACTTACCGTACACAGTTTGCTAAAAACTCATCATATAATATTAATACAATATTGCACACACATATATATGTTCATCGCACTGACATTACATGAAAGCATATTTGGAGTTGCAAATTTCATTCCCCTACTTTGTTAAGAACTCATCATATAACATTAAAGTAATATTGCACACACACATATATGTTCATCTCACTGACATTACATGAAAGCATATTTGGAGTCGCAAACTTTATTCCCCTACTAAGCCCTTATCCGTTATACGAAATACAGTAGAATTGGACCCATGTGTGGTAGGTGCGATAACATGGAAATGCCTAACTTCACCTAATTCATCCTTTGTGAGAACAACCCTACAATTATTTGGGTTTCCATATGACACCCCGAGACCTGTTTGAACAACCCTACCAGATGTATGAAATTTCCGGCTATTAGGAGCTTTCATATCTGGACAATTACTAACATCCACCACATTATTTGTGAAGACAATAGCAATGTCCCATTTCATAGCTAGTTGGTCAAATCTGTTCCCCATTTTTGTGAACATTTTCACACGAGCATCCATCTCCTTTTTGTTACTTGTGTAAGCTGGGCTCCAAAACCTAGTAATGCTATCAATAACAATAAGTTTCACCGGAAACAGACTTGTAAGGTATGATCTTTGGATTGCTCCATCTAGTTGACAAAATACCTCAAGCAAATCCATAGGTGACTGTAATTCCTTTAAATTGACAAGTGTTAACGGGTTTGGTCCACTAGACCAATTTCCCACGAATGTATGCATTAAGGCTTGCAACTTTATTACCGGGAACGGTGCGGTGTGCAAATAGATCGTGCTCCCTTGAACGCTATTAGACTTTACAGCACACGCATCTAATTGCAAACATAGGTCAGTTTTCCCCGTTCTAGATTCTCCAAACAACTCTGTAACGCAACCGGTTGGGATACCTCCCCCTAGTAAGCAGTTCAACTTGAAATCTCCAATACAACATTTCACCTTCAATTGGGAAAGTTGGCAGTCAAAACTACGGTTTTGGGCAATGTCGTTGTTGGACTCATTCTCAGATTCATAGTCCGATGAGATTTGTGCACTTGGTTGTGATGTTTGGGTACATAAGAATATATTCCCACTTTGAGAGGATGTCATCGTACTCGTGTGGTGGGCTGTTTGAAATTTTGAACGTATGAGAAGGGAAGTGGTCAAGAAATGTTTGGGTTCAATAATGGATATTTGTGAGGTATAATATAGAAGTGAGTATTGATTGAGAGAGGCTGTCATTTGTAAACTTTATCATCCAACTAGTATTGAGTATTCTTTATGTATAAATGCGACGAAATTCAACAAATTCAAATTAGATCAGATAGTCATTCAAATCAAATCAAATCAGATCACTTGCAATCAAATCAGATTTGATCAAGTCACAAAGATGTAGTCCTATCAATAGAGCGTAATAGGACTTAGGCTTAGTTTGGTATGACCTAATTAAAGGAGAATTTAGATCAGATCAAAGTCATTCGAATCAGATTAAATCAAATCAGAGTCATTCAAATGAGATCAGAGCAGATCAGATAAGACCAGAATGAATACTCCCTCCGTCCCAGTTCAAACGCCTCGAACGTTTTTTGTAGTGGAATAAGAAAAATTGATATAATAAGTTGAGTGAGGTAATATTAGGAAAAATGAGGAGAGAGAATGTGGGGATTAATAAAAGTAGGAGAGATAGTGTGAGAGCTTATGTGATAATTTAATAAAAGTACGAGAGAGAAATATGTCCCAAAATAGATGGGGTGTTTGAAGTGGGACGTCCCAAAATGGAATATGGGGCGTTTGAACTGAGACGGAGGGAGTACATAGTTTGCGATGATGGTGACTCCGATAGCAATGGTTATGGTGAACACGACATTGCCTCGCAAGACTTAAATGTGCAATTATTTGACTATGACTCAAGTTGTAATATGGGGAGTGAGTAGATATTGTTCAATTAATTTAAGAAATTTATGTTTTTCGTGTAGTCTTGTTGTTTAAGTGTTTAAAGTATTAGTGTATTCTCAAGTTGTACTCGTACTAAACTGAGATTAAGAAAATACGAGATTAAGCGAGGCATTTCATTTTGTTGATGTTCAATGACTCGACTACAAAGTCTACAATAAACACAATGGTCAAATTAAAGTTACGCTTGTAGTAGTAATCCAACAACGACATCAAATAGAACAAACACTACGACATACAACTTGTTAATCTTCTTCTCCAACCTCTTGTGTTTTAAGCTCATAGCATGCGCTTTCATCTTGAATTCTTGTTCATGCTCTATTTCAGAATCAGATAAAACACCACCTCCTCGATCTCTTCTCTTCTTCTCATCTAGGAGCTTGTTAATCAAGTCCCTTTGCCAGTTGGTGCTGCCCTCATCGTACAGTAAAAAAAACTACATCGACTCTTTCCTAAATCAGGATCGTAATAATAGCAACCAAAAAATCTCCGACCCGGGTTAGTTCGAGTCGTGGATGGCCTGACCTGCGCAAGTCTACCACAATCGCAATATGTAGGGGGTTTGGAGGAGATGCTTGAGCTCGACATTCTAAAACAAACAACACCCAGTAAACATCAATTAAACTATATACTGATTTTTTTTTAATTAACAAACAAATACCATGTTAACATACCTTTCTCATGGATTGAAATGGGGAGAATCTTAGACAAAATATCCTATTTTATACAACTTTTAGTGTGTGAGTATGTGTTGATTGCAGATATTTTAGTTTGTGTGGTCTATAATGCCATCCACTTTATAACGGTCCAATGGAGACACATTAACGGTAGGGATACAAGAACCAGCTTTAGTCGTACTCACATCATATAATATGACACTCCGTTTTACTATATAAGTGTGAAAAATATTACTCGTACTCACATCAAATAATATGACACTCAGTTGAGGTTTAATGCTATTCAAATCTATTTAAGTATGACAAACATTATTGGTGTAATAAATACGTTTACGGTACATTAGCTAACCCTATGAATGCATTTAATGTATAAAAATCCTATATAAGACTTACATTACTTAGCACTTTCAGCAACTTATCAAAATAAAAGTGAACCTTATTTTATTAATTAAGTCAAAATTAAATATATAAATGGCATTTGAAGATGTCGGAAGAATTACATTCAAGTTGCAAGACGATACTAAAGAAAGCTATAGTATATATATTGCTATAATATGTCATATATGATACATGTAATATGACACACATTTATAAATGCTTCATTTAGGTACTCGAGATTATGGATCATGCGGAGACAACCGGTATTGCAAAGATTTTCGTGTTTTGGGATAAGTTGTGGACGTCAACTGAAGAAATCGACGCCAAATTGAAAGTAGGAGATCGAATTATGAAAGATGTTGACAAAAAATTCGATGCAAACATCATAACCCTCGATCAATTATTGGAAGAAAAAGCACGTTAACTATCGTAGATTTCATTACTTAATTTGCTTTTTTCATTTACTTAGTACAATAGTACGTAATGTTTATGTAAGTCACCATATGGTCTCAAAAACATATTTAGCATATGGCGTTTTTGTAGTGAAATAAGAAAAATTGATATAATAAGTTGAGTGGGGTAAAATGAGGAGAGAGAATGTGAGGATTAATAAAAGTAGGAGAGATAATGTGAGAGAAGATGTAATAATTTAATAAAAGTAAGAGAGAGAGAGAAATATGTCCCAAAATAGATGGGGTGTTTGAAGTGGGACGTCCCAAAATGGAATATGGGGCGTTTGAACTGGGACGGAGGGAGTATGTAACATCACCATTAATGAAGCATCACATCCTATCAAATCATGCTAAGAGAGACAGAGATTGACGAAGGGAAAATGAGATGTTGTAATTTAATGATTATGGTTAGTAATCAATTTACCGTCACATCGCCAGAAATCATGACTTCACTTCCTCTATGAAGGAGTTAACTCCTAATTTGAGGTCTAACGTTTTCAAAAAAAATTGAAATCAGGAACTCAAACGTTTTTTCTTTTCACTCTGCCTCTAACCTCCTCACTTTCCTCTCTCTCCTTCCCCATTGAACATCATCAGCAGTTAACCACCGTCACAACCACCATAAAAACATTCACCACCACCTCCTACCCCACAATCATAAACCCATATGAAATTTTTAGATCAAATTTTCTTGTAAAACAACCGCAACCTTCAAACTTTTAGATCAAATTTCCCTATAAATCAACCACAACCCAATAACAATGAGTAAACAAAATTACCCAAAAATCAATTTCCTCTTTTACGATGATATAAACCCCAACAAATTGTAAGAGACATAGAGATATTGAGATCAAGAAGATGGGTTTTGAAGAAGGAGATCAATGAAAGAAAGAGTAAGTAATGTGATTGGTTTTTTTTTTGGTAAAGTTTTGGATATCAGATGACTACAAATTGATTTGGGGCTTTGAAATCAATTTGCATAAGGCAAAGGTAGAGTGACTGTAATTGTAAAATAGGTGGTGAAATTGTTGAGTAGAAGATAATATGGGGTTATGAATTTGAATGTTGTAGTGGTGGTCGGCAGTAGTAGAAGATAATATGGGGTTATCAATTTAGAAATCAAGATTTAGGGGTAAAATCAATTTGTCGAAAAAATTACTGGGTGTTTTTGCATAGATGTTCCTTTTGAGTAATTTCCTGGGCATGTATGAATGTTCATAAATTTTAAAGCATGTTTATTGATTGTTGTTGTTCATTGATGGTGGGATTGGAGATTTGGAGATAATATGGGTAAATTGATGGTTGCCGAAACTTGAGATTAATGTCGGAGAACACAAAGCGAGTGGAGGAAGAAAGGAAAGCAGAAAGGTGGGTGACACACTATTGGAAACGGACGTTGGGGATGAGGTCCTTAACGGACCAAAAAAGCGTTAGAGTTCCTTCTTTCAAAACTATTGAAAACGTTGGACCCTCAATTGATAATCCGTAGTTAACTCCTCTATGAAGCATGTATAATGGTTTGGTAAGTATTTTAATGCTTGCTTGTTTTTCATACCGACATCATAAGATGGCACACTCAGATTTACAAATTGTTAGTCACTTGTTGGTAGTTCACTCTGACATTCATTATTCACGCAACGGAAATAATATCATAACCGTAGAGTTACGGTTTCACGATTGAGCGCCACCGTTATAACACTATTGATCACATACTTATCCGCAGATATGATATTCAAAATGATACACAGATTTATAGTCATCCAACTAAACCTACATTACTTTACATTAACGTCGAAAAGATATTGCGAGAAAATAAAACATACTCCATCCGATTACGATTTACAAGTACACATATCATAACATTATTAGTTCTAAAACAAACATTACCATGATATACATTAAACATAATTCATGCATACCTTACCGATAAAGGATTAACATGGTACACCAAACATTCATGCACACCTAACGACTTAATGAGGCAGCGAGAACCAGTGCATGTACAACTGAAGTGCACAAAGGTCGCAAGTTATTGTACTTGCGTCGTAAGGATCAGTGTTCAATGCCCAATGACCGACTCCATCAACGTTGCATATCTTTTGTGTTACTGGAGTAAGGGTTGCAGCACGATGATCATTAGTCATGCGTAAAAGGCGTGCAAAATACCTCTTCATTTTTTCCAACCCATCTTTTTGATCACGACATAACTCGAGCACCATCATCAAACCTTGAATCTTGTCATCCTCCGCCATAATTAGCAGTGCTTCGATCCACCTAGCAAATTCAGACTCGGCCATAGCGTCCCTAATGTGCTTCCTTCCCTCCACACGTTTCTGGCTAAGGACAGGAGAGTTGAAATACAAGTGCACGCCAAGAATGCAAAGTGCATCGGAGTCGCCGGCCGCTGCGAAGGTTTCGATTTCCCTAAACCTCTCCGGTGAAAGTGATGTGGCAGGCCGAAGATAACCATCTAAAACCCGCGGCATATTGATGACCAAACCTTGTACGGAGTATATATGTTTGGGAGAAATATAGATAATTTACATGCAAATGACTAAAGGTGGTAACATGCAAATGAGGAAAGGGATGAAGGCAATAGTTCCGTTCCTTATAAGTGAGAATTAGGGTTAGTAAAAAATTGAATAATATCAGTGCAGGAATGACATGTGTTGATCTAAAAACTGCCAGTTAGCACTTCACAAATCAGAAGAACACCAACAAACTCACATCGTTACCTACGGTACTGAGTTTGCTAAAACAAACTCATCATATAAAACTAGTATTGAGTATTGTTTACGTGTTTTTGAGTATGCGTTCGATTTAGATGAACATAACACATTTCCAATTTTTACATTGTATATGTGAATATGGTATATTGTAATCTGGATGTATCCAGCCCAGTTTATCATAACATTGTATTTTCATTATATTAGTCAAACTTTGTTATTCAATACCTTTACTCTTGGAATTTCATAGGTAGTTGTTCAAAGACAATCTTGTTTTTGCAATTTTCGTTCGATGCGTATTGACTAATGCGTTTCTATTAAACATAATAAATGATAGTCATTTTAGATTAAATTACAAAAAAGGTTAAAGTTTATGAAAGTATAGACGTTGCCTAATAACTCTACTAAAATGTATACGGTTAATTTCAAGCTAATCAATTATCATAGTTGCAATTTTCACTCGATGACTGCTGATTAATGCATTTCTATCAAACATATGTATAAATGAAACAAAATGAGTCATCATTATCAATGATAGGTTTTTCCTATCATCAATCTCTTTGTACCCATTTTCTCTCTCATCTTCCTTATATTTCATCAAACTTTGACATTTCATCTACTACAATGATATAAAATTTTCTATCATCCAATACCCCACTACATATTCTCTCTCCTATTAAAACATTTGTTAATATATATTTTATTACTTTCAAATACTAATATTAAGCATTAGCTACTTTTAAGTGTAGTTAGTATAGGAGATAGAGTGTTGAATTGCAGTGGGGCCACTGTTGATAGCTTGTTGTTTCCTATCAAAATGTGATAGGAATTGAGTTCTATCACAAAATGATAGAAAATTGGGTTATTATATCATTGTTATGAGGTATTTTTTTTCTATCACAAAATGATAGAAAGTTTGATAGAAAAAAATAGCATTGTTGTGGATGCTCAATACAAAATGGATCTCAAATTGAGGTACATTTCGAAACCAATCTAATGATATATATTTTTAAATTTCTTCTACATGTAACCAATGTTATGAGTGATTATATCACAAATCTATTATTAGAGGAGAAAACACGTCAATTATTGTAATTTTTAACAAATTCGATGCAGACGTTATAACACTCGATCAATTATTGGAGGAGAAAACACGTCAATTATTGTAATTTTTAACAAAATAAATTATACATCATCTCTATATAATAATATTTAGGCTAACATTACTAATCCACGTGTCGCTCTATATATAAATATATGCATTAAATATATTAAAACTAATGAAAATATTTTTATTATAAATATAATAAATAGAATAAATTAATCAACTTATTTATTGAATTAAGTAATAAAGAATTTTTCCCAAAATAGATGGGGTGTTTATTGATAATTTAATAAAAGTAGGAGAGAGAAATATGTCCCAAAATAGATGGGGTGTTTGAAGTGGGACGTCCCAAAATGGAATATGGGGCGCTTGAACTGGGACGGAGGGAGTATACGATTTGTAAATATCCGATAGCGTAGAGGTCGTAAAGGGTAATGAGCGTACCGGGCGTGTATGTGCTTGTAAGACGATACAAGAGTCAACTCTTTCTCTCTCCTCCCTCATCACCCTCTCTCTCTAAATCTGTCAACCATCACGTCAAAAGTGTCTCACTTTATACCCCTGTCTGTCATTGTCTCCACCTTTTGCGTACTTACACAAGCACAGGTCCCACTAAGATACGTCTAGTAACTCCTCACTTGAGTACAAACTGTGTCCTCCTTCAGTCCTTTGCGTACTTAGAGTAGCATTGGTCCCACTCAGATACGCATTATCTCTCCACTTAATGCCTTCTTCTTCTTCTTATGCTTTTGTGCCGCGGTCAATCACGCAATCAAACACATCATCCATGCAAAAGCCTACCTAGCTACAATTACAATCGATTACTCACCCGACGCAAATCAACTGTGTATTAATAATGAATGATTAAGCTAGACTGTTTTATTTGAGCTTCGGAATTTGGTAAATGTTGGATATTGAAAGGCGATGTAAATGTAACAGGTTGTCGTTAAAAATAATAAAAGGCAATATAAATGTAACATACGCAGATATGAGATAAAGAGAGGTATCATATAAACTATATAAATCATTTACGTATATATCTCAACCAAATCATACAAACTTTTCAAAACTAAGTGAGATTATGAGTAATTGTCCGTAGGAGTTGTTAATAATTAAATGTGGGTATTTCTCATGTTTCAAACTCTCCAAGTACTCCCTCCATAAATAATTTTAAGTCGTTGTCACTTATAGAGACGGTGGTTTGACTCTTAATTTAACGAAAATGTACTCTTTAATATACAATCCCTATTGTTTATGCCATTTTTCACTGTAAGTGTGTTTACCTTTTATCTGAATAAGGGTAATACACTTACATGTATGTATTCCATCGATGGAGTTATTACATCTCCAATAAAACTGTGGACTGCATCCAATGGTGTATAGACCCCTACATATTTATGATCCAATGGCCTATTACTCGCGCGCGTTAACAATGTGAAACCGTTCAAAAAATAATTTCATCACACAAACCAATATACTCTCTCTCTCTCTCTTCCTCTACACTCAACCGTCCCCTCACAACTTTACTTTCTCTCAAACTCTCTCTCTTCCGACGAATAATTGGCGGTTTCATTGAAGATTAGGCGTTTCGGTTCTCTCTCTTCATTCATCAAGCAATATTGAAGTCAACTTGCTCTCATCCTCTCTTCAAATATCCAAATCAATCTAAAACGTTACTGAAATCATTGATTCTTAAGTTTTGTTTTAAAACATCATGAAACTAAGGTTAGTTGATGTTATTCACTTGTAATCTTATACATATGATGTGGGATAAATTACGTAATGGTGCTTCTTATATATATTCGTTATTGATGAATAATTAGCGTTTTTAATATATGGTATTAGTATTACAATCTTCGCTCATGAATTGATTTTGAACTTCATTAATGCTTTTCGATGTTTTCCGTCTTTTGGAGAAAGGTTGTTGGGCATGGTTGATCGTTTGATGCATGAATCATGTGTTTCTTTAATGGTATACGCCTGTGCGGTACTTTAGATGTATGAGTTAGGTGGTTCCATGCCTAATTTTTATTGTGTTGACCATTATTGTTCATTGTGAATTTTGTTTTCATCACATTTTTTTGTCTTGAATGGTATACGCCTAGTTTTGATAAATACAATATTTGTATTTGGGATTCATGATGTTTGTAAATAAGTACAATATATCGTGCAAATTGTAGGCCTTCGTACAATCATGTCGTTCAAAGTCTTTAAAGGAAAGAAAAATAATAAAGAACTGGAACCATGTTCTTCCAATGATAGTGCATCTGAACTGTATCCATAGGCATTTGAAAATTACGATTCATCTGAGGATAGTGATTACGAAGGGCGACGAAAACTGCATATGTATTCATCTGATTCCGACACTATCAATTTTTCTGAGGCAAATGTTTTGGGCGAAGAGGCAGGAGACTACTACGGTGAGGACATGTCTGATTTAGATTCAAATGTAGAAGAAGAAGATGATGGTCATAGTTATGATGATGAGGGGCAAAGGATGAACGAGTTGGATGGTAGCAGCACCGATGAGCATGTTGAAAGTCCAAAGAGACAAAGGAGTGGTAAGGAGAAAGTGTCTGACAGTAAAGGCGATGGAAAGGGTGGTAAGAAAAAAAGAAAGGATGCAATCAAAATTAATTGGAGGATTGAGAGGTTTATTACGTTTGTGCGTAAACTCCATTCGGACCGTCATGTTGTGTTAATAAAAATGGGTCTAGGAGATTTCATTGAAATGCGCATTAGTACTCTCAATCGGCGCTTTGCAATGTCTTTGTACCGCAAGTTTGATCCGAGTACGTATTCCTTGGTTTTTGAAGACGGAAGCTACTTGCGCCTTAGGCCTCTGACTATAAGATGCGTCCTTGGTTTGCCCTTGTCTGGCCGTCCTGTTCCCACATCTGTGGCGGAATTACCACCTGATGAGCAAGAATTATACTATGCCTTGAAGACTGCGTTTAACTATGATGGAGGATTCAACCATGCAGTGCTTGAGAATTTCATGATGGAAAACAGTATTTCGGATGTAGAGTTTCGGCGCACTTTTTTACTTTATACTTTAGGCTCTATCCTTTGTCCTACCGCAAGTGCGTTGATTTCTCATGCGGTTCTTCCAGCAGCAATCCACTGCTCAGAGTCATTTGCGGAGTTTGGTTGGTCTCAATATGTTTTCGATTGGCTAATGAATGCGGCAACCCGATATAAACATCATGTCGTGAAAAACCCGAATACAGGGGCCGGGGGATGTGCATTAATGTTTGTGGTATGCATTTCTAATTCTTTCTGATCCGTTGAATGTTAAAATATTTTTAACATATACTTAACTTGTATTGTAAATGTAATTTCGATTCTCAGATAGCTTACCTCGACCAAAAACCACTGCCGATGTCCATGAATTGGTTCCAAACTGCAAGAGTCCTGGCGTGGACAGATGATCTGATACAGGCAAGTATAGTAGCTGATACGAAGTCAGATGATATACAATATGGGAAAATGAAGGTGACTTTTTAGTAATATACTCTTTTCGCTATACTCACTTTTTTTATTGATGTAATAGTTTTTTTTTTTTTTTTTTTTTTTTTTTTTTTTTTTTTTTTTTATCAAATAGATGTCATTCTTATGTACTTTGTTGTGCGTGTATCAGTTTGTTGATAATATTCACTATGGGTATTCCCACCCGATAGAAGGAAAGCATGTTCCATTGAGTACTCTTGGTTTTAACAATGGCCCATTGGTATCAACTACACCATGGCAAGAAGCTTGTTTCGATATTTCGCACATTGGAATGAACAATGAAGATGATCAAGACCGAAAGAGAGTAATTGTTCAACCTTTGATAGGTAAGAATGCGCCTAAACGAAAGCGGGATGAAGATGGTAATTTCATTGAGGGGATTGTACAACAACCTAAGATAAGGAGGAGGCAAAGGAAGAGGCGTGGTGAAGATGTCGGACAATCATCAGGAGGGATATTGATTATGAACAACGACAATGCACCGGCAAGCACATCTCATGGGTGTAGTTTTAGGAGTCAGCCAGTTGATGAACAAATTGAAACTGTGGTTCATTCAACTGAGACTGAACATCAACAAACTCAGCAGCAAACAACATCAACTGAAGGTGGTGAAGATGTCGGACAATTATCATCAGGGACGGCGATTATGAACAACGACAAAGCATCGACAAGCACATCTCATGGGTGCAGTTTTAGTAGTGATCCAGTTGATGAACAAATTCACAGTGTGGTTCACTCAAATTGAGACTGAACATCAACAACCTCAGCAGCAAACAACAACAACTCAAGATAGTCAGATTTCACCAATGGTGGAAGTTCAACACTTTGGAGCCACGCAACAAAATGATGGACTGTCCTCAGACCTTGAGCACCGACTGATGTCTATAGGTAGCGCATTAATGGATGATCATAACAATCATTCTAATGATGTGTTTGATTCTCATGGTAATATTATAGTGTCAAACCATCAATGGAATGTGTCGTCTTTTATTGATGATGGGGATAACAATGAGGTGCAGGGTCCGTTTGATGGAAATGTTGGGGGGATCGGAAATGAGGTACCCACCGATGTTCCCGTTGAGAACGCTAAAGGTGAAGCTTCGATTTCTGTTGAGATTGAGACGGATAAAAAGACCAGTGCTCTTCCTTCTCCACCCAAACATTCAGGCAATCCTCTTCCTTCTATTGGTGAGTCTGAAGTACGTTCTCCGGCAGTCAAAGAGTCGGACATTCCTGATCCTGTCCCAAAACATGATTTTGGAGACCTTCTCTGCAGGAGCGTACGCCAATAGACAAAGTGTCTTCCACATCTGACCTATCATCACATGATGTCGATATGGTGGAGTTCATCAACCATTTCAGTCATGAACGAAGACCAACGACTATGAACAAGTATTTGCTTCATGAAGATGATGTCATTGCGTGGAAGCCTGCCAAAGAAGCACAAGATGTATTTGATTACGTCCTTTCATACGAGCATCACAGATCCACAAAAAGGTATACATTTTCGGAGTTAAGCCTCAATTTAGTGTCCAATGTTTCCATGTTTTTATCTTTTGGTGTCTATGAGTTTTATTGTTATCATGATTTTATTTCCATCACAATATTAATGATTAAGTAATTAATATTAATAATAATAATAACAACAACAACAACAACAACAACAACAACAACAACAACAACAACAACAACAACAACAACAACGATAATAATAATAATAATAATATTTATAATATTAATAATAAGGCAGGAGGATGAATATCTTTCGTGAGAAGGATGAACATTTTACCGTTTGGTGTCTGAGTTTTATTGCTATAGGTGAGTTGCATTAGCCTCCTTTACTTGTAGTGTCGGTGAATGTAGTTGTATTAATTGAAATCTTATTAGAAACCAACGTAGGAGTGAAGAGGAGACCGTCCCTCCTGAGGAAGTGGAAGATGCAATTGTCGTTGATGGCATGTACATGCACGTACATGAGCTCCGCGACAACATCAGGGAACGAAGGGACGTTGGGTCGCCTCTTGTGAAGATCGTGGCCAAGTTGTACAACAAAAAATGGCACGATGGCAAGCAAGGTGCAAAACTAATGTTCTATCCTGAGTACATGGTAAGTATACATATATTTCTGGCTCAAATATTTTTGTGTTAAAACATCCAATTGTTGAAACTAGACTTCGAGTCGGTGATTGTTAGATCAGCACGGATCAGAATTAAAGTATGATACACTCCTCAATTGAGGTTCTATGAGATCAGACAGAAGTAAAATCTGAAAGCACTGTACCAAACGTAAGGGGAAACCAAACCTTTCTAGTGAAGCTAGCTAGCCTATTAGGCACTGTGTAAGAGCTCTGTGCTATCTATGGTAATTTTTATTCTAAGATGAGTTATATTAGGGATCAACTGGCCATGTCTGAACGGATTGCATGGAATTGATGATACTAAGAAGTTTGTATTTCTTTGATACAAATGGCAGAAATGTGCAACTAGAATTGTTAAGAAAGGGGCGCCTGCAGTGTTCGATGTAAATGGTGATCATATGAACAACTCCATCAAGAATATGGTCAACTTCTTGAAGAAATATGACTTCAAAAATTGTTCAATTGTAATATCTTTAAATTGCAGCTACTACTTACATGATTGATCAATTTTAAGATAAGTAATTTTAATTTTCTTGTGTATTTGTAGTTCTTCCTTCCCGTTTGCTTTGCAAGACATTGGTTTTGCTATGTGTTTGATCTAGAGATCGAAGGATTGCACTGTTGGATTCCATTCATTCAATTGAAGACGCTTTCCACAAGGGAATTTATAACGATATGGTAGTGATCGTACTTTGATTGTTGTATACTGTCCCACAAATTGTTTTTCATTTCACCGATTTATAATGTTTTTGGTATTTCAATTAGGTGAATCTCTTCTCTAAAGTGATGTTGGAGGTAGGTTTGGGGCATTATCAAGTTAAGGATTGGGAGAAGGTTGATGATCGCATACCTATACAACCAGACTTGTAAGTTGTAGTTCAGACTTTTACATTACACCATTTTGATCCCTCGGCGTGTTACAATTTTCGCACCTAACATGTTACAATTTTCTCCATACGGCCGTAAAGGAACAGCTGTGGCATTCATATGCTCCTTGCAATTGGCATTTGGAACGGACGATGGGTCTTGAGTAATACGGTAAGAAAATGTTTCAGCCATTCATGTCTTTTATGTTTCTATAATTACATGTGTTTTCTAAATTAATTATAAACGTATATATGTATGTCAATTCTGAGTATGATTAATGCAAGTACGAGTAGTAGAACACCATAAATTTAAAATTACATGAGTGTCGCCTAATGTTTCTTGAGTCTGCAATATGAATATCTTAGTACGACCACGTTTTATATCAAACTTGCTATTGGATTAACTCAATTATGTAAATTTATTATAAACGTATATATGTATGTCAATTCTGAGTATGATTAATGCAAGTATGAGTAATAGAACACCATAAATTTAAATTACATGAGTGTCGCCTAATGTTTCTTGAGTCTGCAATATGAATATCTCAGTACAACCACGTTTTATATCAAACTTGCTATTGGATTAACTCAATTATGTACATTTACATGTGTTTTCTAAGTTTACTTGAACACATGCAGATGGTAAGCTATTTCAAGTCTGCTAGAGAAATGCTAGTTACAACCGCTTGTCTACATGACATGAACGAGGTGGCAGAAGACTTGAAGAAACGTGCTTCGGCCGCACGAGAGCAAAAGATTCAAGACAAGAAGAAATGATGTGCTGTTTTCATTTTCGGAGGTTCCTTCAGTTGTTGTGACGTTGTTTTTTATCTTAATAAGGACATATCATTTGTAGTCGACTTTTGTTTACGAATGACTCAAGAACATGTAAAAGTACTCAGACATTTCTTTCACCTCTTGACTACCAACTCAGAGAGCTACTAATTACAACCGCTTGTCTACAAGAGATGAACGAAGTGGCAGGACACTTGAAGAAACGGGCTGCAATCACAGCAGAGCAGAAATTAGAGGCCAAGAAGAAGAAGAAATGATGTATTCACTTTCTGAGTTACCATCTTTCAGTGTGAAGGTCAAAGTGGACATGTTATGCATGTAATAGTTAAATTAAGACAAGTTCAGTGACTTTGTGTGCTCGACTTTCGTTTAACCACAACTCAGGACAATGCTAATTAATGTACACAGACTTTTCTTCCTTCAACTTCTTCATTCATCTCCATGTAAGTTGACACAAAAAATACCTATCTAGTGTCACATGCTGCTGTTGTGGTTTGATCACCATACCTATCTAGCGTTTGCAATTGTATCCCATAGTTGACGTTCCACAGCATACAAGTTAGCCCACAACGATACTAATTCAGGACTAGCTAGATGGCTCCACTGAATATCAACCGGAGGCATTGGAAATGGTTCGGTAAGCTGAAGTCGTAGCCAGTGATTACCTGTATTTAGCAAAAACAATATGCCAGCAGGACGATCTGTTTCGAGAGCACATTCGAACGGAATAATTGTCCTACCATAACTATATCTCGGCCGGCCAATCGGTTCATGATTTGCGAACATCACAATCGTCCAGTTGTACAGATTCGCAAACCCGTATAAATCCACGTCAGACATCCAATTGTCCATGAAGCATCCACTATTACTTTCCCATCTTATACGAGTCATTGCTACGCCCCATGACTGCTGGTTCCCATAAACCTCAATGTATATGGGTTTCTCCACTTCCTTCAACAGAGCTCCTCTCATTTGCATCCAATGGTCCTCCTTATTCCGTAGGGCATGAGCAAAGCATCGGAAACAACAATGACCATCTCCGACAGGGTTGTACCACCCTGACAGGTAGTCGAAAACACATGTTGGAAGAATTCTGATGTATGGGAAATCCAGCAAGTCAACTCTCGGGTTGATCAAAGAAGGTGCGCCTGCTGGACCTATAGTATAGTATATGATATACAAACGTCTCAGTAACAACAAATTTGCAATATCTGAAAGTTCTTCACAAATAATTATGTGTGTGTATGGAAAACGGATACCTGAGTTGACGCAGATGTCTTGTGAATTGAAAGTACCATTAGGTGCTGTTGAACGGGATTTTGTTGTCCGAGTACTTTTCGTAGCAGCTTTGCGAGATACATGCTCAAAAAAGCAAGGATCACGAGTCGTGCTGTTCTTCCTCTTCCGAGGACGACCTTTTGGATTCTCCTTTGTCACAGGCTCTTTCAAAGCCTGCTCTTCGGGTCGAAGAGCGGTGTGCAATCTACGGGTTAAATCACGTAATGTAGGTGCACCCCTTGTACGGGCCTCCTCGACTAGGGTTTCAAATTCATTAAGCTCTAACTGTTCAAAATCTAGATTCGGCAGCAAGAGTTGATCATAAATTAAGGTCGACCAAAACGTAGCCAAGTCGTGGGGATAAAACTCACGGCTTTCACGCAATGCATCGACAATTCTACATGCGCATGGAAGGCCATGTGTGGAAAGAAGCACGCACCCACACTTTTCATGAACCCGTTCATCTAGGTCCAAATAACGTTGCCTCTCATTTTTCAACAACTCTAATGCACAAAAAGATACTCGTGTTCGCAAATACATAAATGGGGGACCAAGTACCTCAGAGAGTATCTTATTCCGAGCATCTTCAAGATGACCGTTCACCTCGTGTTGTTGCCCTTCCATCTGTCCATGTGTTTTCCGAAATAACAAATCCAAGGAGCAAGTTGACGTCGCAAGCCACAACTTTAAAAATGCATGAGCACTCTCTACCCGACTTGTGCACGTGTTACCAAAATGGAGAACATCGTTAGTGAAACAATGTAAAAATTTAGCAGCATGAGGCAACCACTCTTTTTCGACGTAGAGTAACAAATAAGGGACTTTACTCCAGGTGTGGCGTAGTGCCGATACTGCAGCTTCAAACTCTGGTACTGATGTAGCATCCGTTACTCTATACGAAGAATTTTTTAAAACTCTTTTCACAGTCACTTCGTTGTTATCAAAACACTTGAGCGCACGAGCATTCACATTTGTGTTAATGTGCCAACAGCACAACAAATGCCGAGAAAATGGAAATAGTTCATCAAGATGCTTCAACAATGCCACCTCTTTATCGGTAACAATTGCCTTTGGAACTAAATCACCCAACAAGTATTTAAGCTGTGTTAACAGCCAAGTGTAAGATGCCATAGTCTCGTCTTTCATAAGAGCATACCCAATAGTGAAATTACACCCAACCGGGGTACATCCGACAATCTCTACCAAAGGTAACTTGTACGTTTGTCTTGTAAGTCGCATCAATTAGAATCACTTCATGATACGCACATAACATTCGGAGGCCAATTGGATGAGAAAAGAAAATATGAGTCAAATGCTCCCCATCGTTGTCGCTAAAACAAGCATACCCGTGCTCCCGAGCTTGTTGAAATGTGTACTGAATAGTTTGCATTAATCCCATTCCCTCACGCCGAATCTTTTGTTTCTCATTGTGAAATTGTTTCAAATTATGGTAACCATGATCCTTCGAATCATTAACATATTTCTTCATTGAACGAACGGGAACATTAGCCGAATCTAAATGCCTAATTGCTTCACGATCACTTGCCGAAAATGCCACCCTCTGCCTATGTCCTTCTTTATAGTGCTCAAATGGATGATTGTGCTCCCCTCTTTTTCGTACGCCGTAGATACGCCAACCACTATCACCACGTTCTTGTAATTTTAAAGCAAAATCACATCCTAACTTTCCAGTTTTTGATCGTGGCCTTCTTTTCTCTATGTTGGGGTCCGGGGTATAATTTGATCTTCGTTTACCCTAAACTATGTAGTACCTCCAAGGTCGAACATCGCTCGTTCTTTTCTTCGAATCCCTAACTAGAAAGAAACTTTTACTGCTAGCTATCTCATTTGCCCAATTCAAAGCATCATCAACAGATTGAAAACTTTGATCCGTAACAAATAGTGAGGTGTAATCAATCCCATCTCCACCATAATCTTCACGATTAAGCTACAGTTCAAGTAATAAATATTCAGGCATACTCACAATATCACCTGGCACATTCAGTTCAAGGAAAACCAATACTACTCAACTCAACAATACTTTTACACATACTCACAAGTTCATATGACACATTCAGTACCGTGAATTGCAAGCCATACTGACACATACAACATGCATACTTAGAGTCATGAAAACTACGTCTTAACAACACCGGTCGTCCAAGAAAATTAAAAAATAAAAATAAAATAAAATTTCAAGACTCATGTATCCAACAACAAATTTCCTCCTTACAACCAAAATTAAAAAAAAATAAATTAAAAAAACAAAAACAAAAACAACAAATTTCCTTAATACTTACATCGATTCCGCTCATGATGTTACACGAAATGCTACCACAGATCTTCTAAGATATGCTACACAAATTATTCCTCCAAATGCTTCATAACTTTCTGATCTTCTTTTTCAAATCTCAATTCCTCATGTTGAAGAAAATCAGATTGTTGAATCGTGGGTAACTGTGAAGTAGAAAATCATGTTTACACTAGAAAAATATTAAAGATGATGATGAAAATCAGATTGAAGTGAAGTAGGAGTGAACAGTGAAGTAGGAGTAAGTACGAGTGAAGTAGGAGCAAACGGAGTGAAGTGAAGAGGATGACAAAGGGTAGGAGGTATTATAGGTACAGCAAAAAAAGGGACCTTCTAAGTGGGGGTAAAGCAGGTATTTCTGGGCCAAAGTTGGGGCGTTAAATAAGGAATCGGGGCGCTAAATAGCAACCCCCTTTTTGTAACTCCAATGATGATGATGATGCTTTATGGGAACATTATAGCTCACCTACTGATGATGACCCACAACCACATATTTCTATTGAACCACAAGAACTTGCCACGTCGCCACCCATTGTCCCAACATTAAGCAGACCCCATGATATTGACCCGGAGGAAATTATTGTTAGCTGCACGCAAGAACACTCTGAGGAGGGTGTTCGGGGTGTAGCAGAAGAACAATCAGATGAGCCTATTTCAGACGAACATTGCGATGAAGATGCCTCTGAGTAGATGGGAAAAGGGAAGAGAACCAAGATACCGTAGTCAAGATTAAAGGCTTTTGTTACGCACGTCAAGTGTACAGTAAAGTTCTCGACACGTCCCCGTTCCTCTCGGCATGCCTCAGGTACTCCGTATCCTATTACTTACTTTGTCTCGTGCGATCGCTTTTCTATTAGACACAGAAACTTTGTCGCAGCTATGACAGCTGCGAAAGAGCCTCAATATTTTAAAGATGCTGTGCAAGATGCTGGTTGGCGTCAAGCCATGGATGACGAAATTTGTGATTTAGAAAAGAATGGGACATGGTTGTTGGAATAATTACCGCCAGGAAAGAAGGCACTCGGAAGTAAATGGGTTTACAAAATTAAACACCATTCAGATGGCAGTATAGAGAGGTTGAAAGCACGTCTTGTTATTTTCGGACACCATCAGGTCGAGGGGATAGACTATGACGAGACATTTGCCCCGTTGGCGAAGATGGTGACCGTACGTACATTTTTGGCAGTGGCAGCTATACAAAAATGGGAAGTACACCAAATGGACGTCCTGAAGGATCGTTGTAACACCCCACAATTTTGGGACTTTAATTAATTAGGGTGTTACGTTTATTAATCATTTTGAGAGAATTAATAAGAGTCATTTTGGGAATTTGGTGAATTATAGACTATATTATTAATTGGGTAGTTCTATTTTTGGGAAGTTCTATAATTGAGTTATTGGACTTGGATCGAGTTTATAGATCACTCATCTCACCCGATTAATAAAACCCGAACCCGAGTCTAATCCCTTACCCATTGACATAAACAAAATAAGAAACCCTACCTTCCCCTCAATCTATTCGGCCTCTCTCCATCTCCTCTCTCTCCTTTTCGTTTTCCTCCACCCGCAGAACATCTCAGCAGGACAACATCAACTTCAAACACACATAATTCTCTCATAAAATCTCTGATTAAAGCGTGGTTGGTGGCGTTAGAACCGTGCTTTCGATACGAATCCAGGAATATATAAATCGTGCCAAGATTATATCGGATGCCACTTGTGGAGGTGTTTTAGTGGAGCTGTGTCTATTTACCCGAGAATCTGTTCTGCCCCTCGGTCTTTTGAGGATTCCCGTCGACTCCTAAGGAATTAGAGGACGATATTTTATGGAGATGTCACTTACTCTATAATTAACAATATATCCAAAATTGGTAAGGCCTAGACTTCTGTATCCAAAGTTACATTGGTTTTCGTGAGTAAACCCTAATTGTCTTTCGTGGTTCATTGTGAAGTTGATTCCCGTCGATCCGTTTGGAGTTTGTGGACGAAATTTTTAGGACAGGTTTCTGACATACCCTTCTACAACATACTAAAATTTGGTGGTCATCCAATATCGGAGGTAGAAGTTATTTGTGTTTCTTTACCACTGTTCCTTTGAGGATCCGCTTCATATTAGTGAAAGTTGTGAGTTGTAAGACTTATGTTTACATCTTTTTGATTAGGGAATTGTGGATTGAGTTTATAATTGGATGATTAAGGATTAGCGTTATGAGGTAAGAACATTGATCACAAACCTCTCACTAGCCATTATCTTGTTTGATACACCTTGCTTGATCATCGTATGTTCTTGTTTTACACATTCATTCTTGTTACCCGTTTCGCTTGTGCCTAATTATATCATTGAACATATTTTCCTTCCGTCTTATCAATGTTCGTTTGCGGTCTTTCGACCACCATACTCCCCACGGCCTTCGGCCCTCTTGCCTTTCTCGGCCCTTCGGCCTCTAGCCGAGACCACCACTCGGCCACTCGGTCGAGTGGCGTGTTTGCTTGTTGCTTGTGTTTTTGTTTCGCTTCAAGTATCTATCGATTATGATCATTGTAATTTGTATCGTTAAGTAATGCACGCGTGAATAACGTATATAAAACGGATGAAAGAAAATAAATGACTCCACCTAGAGTACGATGGATTCGGCTCGGCCGATCATCGTTTGATATACCTCTGATCAAGGTACGTAGGGTCGGATTAGCTACCGACTTCCTAATAGTCTTCCTCCTAGATGGGAACTCGTCCTACCGGCCTGTCTTGCGAGGGGTGTGCACACTCGGGATTATTAGGGCGATAATTACAACTCTAGCTCGAACAAAGTTCGTTAAGTGGGGCTATGGGGTAGGACCCTGGCCGAAAATATGATTAAGAAATGTATATATATATAGTAGGCGACGATGCTCTTTTGATAATGCACTCTGCTGCTATTGATATTCCTATGCTATAACGTCAATTCGTTCTTGTTAGCTACGCGCCTCAAGGCGCGTATCTTATTTGTTCTTTATACTTGTTACTTCTTACTCAGCCTGTGCTGACGTTCTGTTTTCTGGTTCGTCCCTACCGTGTTCTGGGGCCTATGTCAATCTTCGATGGCATAGTTGACAGGTCTTGATGATATAGCTGCATGCTTACGAAGTTGATCATGTTGGGGATTTTCGAAAGACTTTATTTTTGTCTCAGACTTCATTCGTTCTGTTTTTGTAATTTGGATTTTGTTTTGAGAACTGTAGCTCGACATTTAAAGACTTCCGCTGTTTTATTTTCCGTTGGTTAGCTGCAGTTGAATTTCTAGCCTAGCAATTGACTTGGTAGTCAGTTGCGGCGTGACAATTCTAAATTATTTCTATTTATAGTTCAGTCAAAATTTAGGGTTGTTACAATCGTGTCCTTCGATCAAGTGTCATTTCCGATAATAACGAGGATTATGTTACGAGGATATTATATTCGGTAATATTAGGTGGTCGTAGTGTTTTGCTAGAAACCAACTACGGTCTGTTGGTTTAATGATTAAGCCGACTACTAACTATTACCGAGTCCTACAGGGTCACACGCTTAGAGTCTCAAACCAGGTCTAAGACGATAATATCTAATGGGTTATTAGTTATTATTGGGCTTAGGGTTTTACTGAGTGATTAGGTTATTTATTGTATTAAATATACTCAGAGTATATATGTACAAGAGAGCTGTATTACGTAACAGACAACATACAGAGTAATTGACTCTAGAACCTAAAAACCTAATCACACGTACAACACACATCCTCCTCAAGAAAAACGTGAGATTGTCTTCCAGCGTTCTAGCAGACAAGACTTGAGGAATCTGGTTCGGTGCTCGCGTGGACTGAGTAGAGGGGTCGTGTTTGGGATCCTGTTCCTCCTATAATCTGAGCAATTGTTACACGCATCAAGAGGTATGATTATTTGTATCGATCCTATTAATCTATGTATGCGATCTTGGGTTAGATGCACGAAAACCGTTTTCCTAATTCCGCACTTTTAGCATCTAAAACCCTACATTGGTACCAGAGCACCTTACATAAATTAATAGTGATCACGATTAATTTTGATACGTGATGCATGTTGAATACGTGAGGCATGCTTTTGATTATTACATTTCAATTTCGAATTATTATGATGTGGTTAAGTCGTACGTATGAAATCCGATTTCGATTTTTCGACATGTAAAATTATGATTTTACAAAAATCGGCCAAATTACTCATAAAATCCAGTTTTTTCCCAAAATTCTAATTGAACAGAAAACGTGTTTTTGGGTCAATTAGGGTATAATTCGAAATTAGGTTAAAATTGAATTGGGGAAAAATCTGTTTTTCCATAAATTGTTTTAACATAAAATTTCGGATAAAATTAAGCATACAAATTAGGATTTACATGCTTAGTTTTCGACCAAAACTCAAAAAAAAAAAAAAAAACACGAAATCAAAATCCCCAATTTGAAATTCGAATTTCGATTAATTGGTAATTTGGGATTCGAATTTGTTGTATAATTTTGATTATTATAAGAGTATTTCTTCAATTAAATGTTCAAAGGATAAAATTTTAAATCCAAAAAACGTTTTGGGTAAAAAATTTGGACGAAAATCAAAAAAAAAAAAAGGAAAAACGACTCACCTGGTGGAAGCCGTGGCTGGGCTGCGGTGGCGATCTAGGTCGATGGTACTGACCATCGCACTAGGCTCGCAAAGCTGGTACACACTCCCCACTACTGCAATTTGTTGCAGCCGCGCGCGAGGGCGAGGATGAGCGCGGAGGAGATGGTAGCCGGGACAGACTGGTGGTGGTGCTAGCGTTGTTGATTATCGGAATCGGCGGTAGCGGCAGTGGCCGAACTGAGCTGGGCTCGGTAGGGGGAGTTGTGTTGATTGGGGAAGATGAGTTTGATCAATTTTGATTAAAAGAATTTGATTGAAATTTTTTGATTGAAATAGATTTGGGAAAGTGTTTTTTTATTTATTTGCTGTGCGTGTGTTTGATGTGATTATCAAACAAAATGTTCATAGCCAAAATGAAACAAAAGTAGGCGTTGAGTACGTGTAGTGCAGGCGTGCAGCAGAAAACAAATAGTAATGTTGACCAATTTGTTGGTTTAAATAATATCTACCTACGACTTACGATTATTGTGAATAATACCACTTAATTAATGTTGATTGAAATGAAATAATAAATTCTTATGTGATTAATTTGTTAATTATGTTTATTATGAGCATGCTAATTTATGTGTTTAATTGTTAGATGCTCTTTTGTGTTTAAATTGTTTAAATGCATGTTTATTCTATTTAATATGTTATATTGAATGAATGATTATAATATGTGATATTATTGTGGAGGTGACTAATATGGCCCAAAATAGGATAGAAAATACGGTCTGCGTACCGTTATGTATTTTTGAAATATAAATACGGTCTGCGTACCGTTATGTATTTTTGTAATTTATTATTTATATCGTTTTACGGTCTGCGTACCGTTTATAAATTGTAATTACAAAGAAGTTGTGGGCCGATGATTGAAGATCATGGATGGGATCCAGCTTACAAGACGGAGCCTAGAAGATTAGATCTTTAGGATTAGGGGCCATATTAGGATCACATTTATTTTTCGCATTTAATTACCGTAATTATTTTGCGCAACTTATTTATGTTTGGTCACTAGTATCTCACGTGTTCACTAGATATTACGTCATACATAAAATAAGAAGACCCTAAGTAATATTGAGCTAGATGCCTTTCCAATTCAACGCCTATGATGCCTGAGATTTTAGGTGATAGGTTTCGCCAAAGCGAGGTGTTATCTAAAATCTTAGGATAGTACGGGTAATTCCTTAGGGGAATTGCGTGGGTGATTTGGTTACTCACAACAAAATATCAAAAGACAAAGTTTTGGTTTTGAGGTACAGTGATAAGTAGGTAATGAGATTGCACTTATCAAACCAAGAATTATAAACGGTTATAATTAGTAAAAGAGTTTACTTACCTTGATCATTTAAGTTTTAGGGAAGGGCCAAAGTCCGCTTAGAACTTATGTGAAATGGGGTCTTGGAATCTTTTAATTCAACTAGGGTATTTATTTTGTTGAATTGAATGTAGATAGCTTATATGTTTAAATTAGTTAAAATTATACGCTATCATATAAACATAATCTAAAATCTTTGCGTTTGTTTGTAGATATCATGAATCGCGATAATTTCAATTTGCGTTCGATCCTTGAGAAGTATAAGCTGAACGACAAGAACTTCCTTGATTGGGAGAGAACTTTGAGAATAGTTCTAAGGGCTGAAGGTCGAGAAGATGTTCTTGATACCCCAATTCCTGTCCTAGAGGAAGCAGCTACTGCTGCTGACAGAAATACCGAGCGTCGAGTTAGAGAAAGATCGGTGCCTGTCACTTGTCTGATGCTGGTTGTCATGGAACCATCCCTTCAAAAGAGGTTTAAGAGGATGGATGCCCATACAATCATCACCACCCTGAGAACCATGTTTCAGGATCGTGCTAGATTAGAGAGGTATGACACTATACAGCTATAGTCGAAGCCAAGCTAGAAGTGGGAAAACCGGTAGGACCGCATGTTTTTGAAATGATTGGTTTGTTTGAAAACATGGAACGTCTTGGTGCTCCTGCAAGTGTAGAATGGGCAACTGACATGATTCTTCACTCCCTTCACAATGGTTTTAGAACCTTTCGCATGCACTATAACATGCAGGGAGCTGATAGACCTCTGGCTGAGTTACATGGGATGTTGAAAGCTGTTGAAAAGGACTTAAAGCCGGAACCTAAGAAAGAAGTTCTTACGGTCACCAAAGGAAAGGGTTTCAAGAAAACTGGGGCTGCTGGCAAGAAATATGTGGCTGGCAATGGGAAAGGCAAAATGGTTGCTGACCCTAAGCCAAAACCCACTCCTGCTCCTGAAAAGGAGAGGATAGCTGCCAATAGCAAGTGTTTCCATTGTAATGAAATTGGACATTGGAAAAGAAACTGCCCCAAGTACATGGAAGACTTGAAGAGTGGAAAAGTAGTCAAATCCACTAGAGGTATTTATGTTATAGAAATTAATCTCACATATTCTTCTTCTTGGGTATTAGATACCGGTTGTGGTTCTCACATTATTTCGAATGTGCAGGGTCTCAGAAGAAGTAGAAGTTTGGCAAAAGGAGAGGTAGATCTACGCGTTGGAAATGGAGCACGAGTTGCTGCTTTAAGTGTAGGATCATATAGTTTACTATTACCCTCTGGTTTAGCATTAGAACTAAATAACTGTTATTACGTTCCTGCAATTATCAAAAACATCATTTCAGTTTCAGTTTTGGATTCTGAGGGTTATTCATTTAATATTAAGAATAATTGTTGTTCTATTTATATGAATGAGATGTTTTATGCCAAAGCAAAGTTAATTAATGGTCTTTACATACTTAATTTAAAGAGCCATATCTATAATGTAAATAATAAACAGCAAAAATCAAAAGATTCTAATCTCGCTTATCTGTGGCATTGTCGATTAGGTCACATTAATAAAAAACGCATACAAAAACTCCAAAGGGATGGGATTTTAGCATTGTTTGATCTCGAATCTTTCGATATTTGCGAATCATGTTTAATGGGAAAAATGACAAAGTCACCTTTTACTGGAAAAGCAGAGAGAGCTAGTGATCTATTGGGACTCATCCATACTGATGTATGTGGACCAATGAGTACACAAGCTCGAAGCGGATTCAGTTACTTCATTACTTTTACTGATGATTTAAGCAGATACGGGTATATCTACTTAATGAAACAAAAGTCTGAATCATTTGACATGTTCAAACGATTTCAAAATGAAGTGGAGAATCAACTTGGCAAGAAAATTAAAACATTACGTTCTGATCGTGGTGGGGAATATTGGAGCCGAGAATTTGATAATCATCTAGCAGATTGTGGAATTCTTTCACAATTAACTCCCGCAGGAAAGCCACAATGGAACGGTGTGTCTGAAAGGAGGAATAGAACCCTATTAGATATGGTTCGCTCGATGATGGGTTTTGCCGATCTTCCAATATCCTTTTGGGGATATGCTCTCGAGACTGAAGCATTTGCACTTAACAGGTCACCATCAAAAGCTGTGGATAAGACACCATACGAGATATGGACAGGAAAAACTCCTAAATTGTCTTTTCTGAAAATCTGGGGTTGCGAAGTCTATGTAAAATGGTTACTGTCAGACAAACTCGGACCCAAATCAGATAAATGTTTCTTCGTGGGTTACCCCAAAGAAACAAAGGGTTACTACTTCTACAATCCAAATGAGCGGAAGGTGTTTGTTGCTCGTGATGGTGTCTTTTTGGAAAGAGATTTCATTTCCAAAAAGGCAAGTGGGAATAGTAGTATGTTTCTCGAAGAAATTCGAGATGAGCAACAAACGGATGTGGTTGGTCCCACATCAGAGACGGGCTGGCCGGATTCCACCGTCCCTTCGGGGAATGTGGAACAAGCTCAGAGGATGGCGTATTCCACGCGCGAATCCTCTTCCGTCCTACTAGAATCTAATTCTAACGAAGATTCACAAGATGTTGTGACTTCTTCTCCTGTTGCTAATAACCCACGTAGATCGAGTAGGCCATGGGTACCGTCGAGAAAATATGTGGATTTTCTTTTGACAGAGAGTCACGATATCTTACTTTTAGAAAGTGAAGAGCCTACCACCTATAAACAAGCTTTGATGAGTGCTGACTCCGTAAAATGGCTTGAAGCCATGAAATCTGAGATGGATTCCATGTCTGAAAATCAAGTATGGGACTTGGCTGATTTGCTAGATGGGGTAAAACCTATCGGTTGCAAGTGGGTTTTCAAATTGAAAACAGACAAGGATGGAAACATAGATGTTTTCAAAGCAAGATTAGTTGCAAAGGGTTTTAAGCAGATTCATGGTATTGACTATGATGAAACTTTCTCCCCAGTTGCAATGCTAAAATCCGTCCTGATACTCCTAGCGATTGCAGCTCATTACGATTATGAGATCTGGCAGATGGATGTCAAAACAGCCTTTCTTAATGGTTATCTGAAAGAGGATGTGTACATGACACAACCTGAAGGTTTTGAGGATCCAGATAATCCTAGTAAAGTATGCAAACTTCAGAAATCTATTTATGGATTGAAGCAAGCATCTCGGAGTTGGAACCTTCGCTTTGATGAGTCGGTCCAATCATTTGGCTTTCTCAAATGTGAAGGAGAACCCTGTGTGTATAAGAAAGTTAGTAGGAGTGATGTTGTCTTCTTAATCTTGTATGTAGATGACATACTTCTCGTTGGAAACAATATTCCTATGCTGGAATCTGTAAAGGTTTGGCTTGGAAAATGTTTTTCAATGAAAGATTTAGGAGACGCAGAGTACATTCTTGGAATCAAAATCTATAGGGATAGATCCAAGAGGATGATAGGACTGAGCCAAGGAACTTATATTGATAAAGTTCTTAAGAGGTTCGGCATGGAAAACTCTAAAAGAGGTTTTCTACCTATGCAACATGGCATACGTCTTAGCGAGACTCAGTGTCCTAGAACACCTGATGAGCTGAAACAGATGAGCCCGATTCCTTATGCGTCAGTCATAGGATCGATCATATATGCTATGATTTGTACTCGCCCAGATGTTTCATATGCTTTAAGCGTGTGTAGCAGATACCAATCACGTCCCGGTGTACCACAATGGAATGCAGCTAAGAACATTCTGAAATACTTGAGAAGGACTAAAGATGATTTCTTAGTGTATGGAGGTGAGGATGAACTTATCGTTGAAGGATATACCGATGCAAGCTTCCAGACTGACAAAGATGACTCCAGATCCCAATCTGGATATATTTTTCGTCTGAATGGAGGAGCAGTGAGCTGGAAGAGTTCAAAGCAGAGCACGGTGGCTGATTCTACAACTGAAGACGAGTACATTACTGCTGGTGAAGCAGCAAAGGAAGCTGTTTGGATGGTGAACTTTATTAGTGAACTTGGTGTTGTTTCTAGTGTTGCTAACGGAATAGACCTTTATTGTGAGAATAATGGTGTTATTTCTCAAGTAAAACAACCAAGGTCACATAGTAAAGCCAAACATGTGCTCAGAAAATTTCATATCATTCGCGAGTTTGTCAAACGAGGAGATATGAAACTTTGCAATGTACACATAGATGCTAACATTGCAGATCCGTTGACTAAACCTTTACCGCAATCAAAGCATGATAGTCATATTCGAGATATGGATATCAAGCATGTTGGAGATTGGCTTTGATTTTGTATGATTTTGAAATTATGAATTTGTTCATGGTTTGAATCTTACACTACGGTTATGTTTGTTATTATTGCGAAACGTTGTTTCACGATCTATTTAATTATGGTTTAGAAATTAAATATTGTCCAGAATAATTTACTATTTCAAATAGGTTTGTCAAAATGTTATTTGACAAATGAAACCCTATTTAGTGAACTGAAATTATAAATTGGATTTGAGTCCCTAGTATAAGTCATTTATCATGGACAGACTAATGACACAGAAATACTAGTTTGTAAGTTGATTGATGGTGCTGTTTCATGGACCATAGGGACATTGGATGTCTAGTCGATTACATGGATATATTGTAACACCCCGACTCATCGCCTGAGCCAAGAGTAGTCCCCTATGGCAGCTTGCCAGGCTATGGGCTGACCTCACAGACCAACACGGGTCCTCTCGGCACATTTTGACCTCACTCATGCGTACCCTGAGAAACTTCCCAGGAGGTCACCCATACTGAAATTACTCCTAGTCAAGCACGCTTAACTTTGGAGTTTTTATCACATGGGCTTCCTAAAAGGAAAGTCGACTTTGTTGGTATGAGTAGCACTATCAATCCTTTTTAAGCACCTCATATGAGCCCTTAATCTCTTGGGAACTTCCACTGAAATCTGGGGTATTACACTCACCCCCTCTTAAGAAAGGAACGTCCTCGTTGCGACTGGCAGCCAACCATAGTCTAGCTCCAAGATCTTCCCCCGCTAGGCTGTTGACCTGGGCTCTCCTGACCACATAATCAACACGCGGTAGCAAGGTTGATCTGATACCATTTGTAACACCCCCGACTCATCGCCTGAGCCGAGAGTAGTCACCTATGGCAGCTTGCCAGGCTGTGGGCTGACCTCACAGATCAACATGTAACACCCCGTATTTTTTTAAGGAGTAATTTAATAAGGGTGTTACTTAATAACTTGAGTTGTCGAGATTAAAGTGGGTCTTTTGTAATTACACTTGGGATTATATTTGATAGGTATTTAGCATTTACAAGATAAAACAAATAAACCTAATTCTATTTCCTATCAAAATTACCCTTTTACCCTCCCATTAATAATTATATATATAATCCCCTAAACCCCTTTTGTCCTATAAGTACATCATCACCATCTTCAATTCATGAACGACATGATACTCTTCGCCACGCACGAACTCCATGGCTGCCACCTTCTTTCGCTCGCAACGATTATTTCTCCAGCCCGTTTTTGACGCAACCTACACCACTAGACTCCCTTCGTTCTCCTCTACGTGAAGGTATAAGTTTTGTTCCATATGAATGAGGTTTTACCGGTGTCTATGTTTCGTATAACACGTTATTAGCCTTGATTTCGAAGAATATTGTTGACTTAGTTGTTGTTTGGCTTGCTTGCCTTAATTATATGATCTGATTTTGAGAACTTTTCGAGTTGGGTAATTTGTTTGGGGGTTGTTTTTACGCTTTGGGTTGTTTTTAGTGATGAAAGTGTTGATGGTGTTGATCGATGATGATGTTGCTGGCTTTGTTAGTAGTTGCCGTAGTGTTGCCAACGTGTAGTTATTGTGGTTTTGTTATTGTAGTTGCTTGGCCGCGCCGTTGCTGTTTTGGGTATCGTAGGTCTTAATTTTGTACTAGCAATTGGGTAGTAGTTGTTGTGGATGTTATTTTGTGGGTTGCCGGGAGTTGAAGTCTCAGAGTTGATGATTGAATATCATGGGCTATTTCGATTATAGTTAAGTTGTAATGCGAGTTCGTTTTATTAATTCTAGTTGTCTTTTGATGTTAAATAGCTAGCGTTTTAGAGAGGTTCAATTTGACGATTTTGAGATAAGTAATTGAGGAGGAAGTTTGGCGATTTAAAGTAAGAACATTGATTTACCACTTGGTCTTCCTATATTATCATGCCTTGTTAATAATCCGTTTCATATCCATTGAATTCATACTTCTCCTTGATTTCTCAATTTACCTTATTCGATTTTTGATGTTGTATAATCACTTGATTTGCCTAAGGCCTTTTGGCCCCTTCTTTGTCCCCTCATGGTGGGCTATCTTGTTTCCGTTTCTCAGTTGCTCGATTGATTTGTATTGAATCGTTGACTCCGGCTACGGCCGTTTATAAATTGTATTATCGAATAACGTACCATCAAATAATGAATGTAAAACGGATGAAAGAAAAGAACGACAAATGTTTACCACCTAGAGTGATTGTGATGCGGCCCTGGCCGATCACCGTTATACCTCTGATCAAGGTACTGTTTCGGTCGGAGTAGCTACCGACTGCCTATTAGGCTTTCCTCCTACAGATACGCATCCTACTGGATCTCTAGCGAGGGGTGTGCACATTTTAAGTCTTTAGGAATCGTTTATATGTACTCTAGCTCGCGCCGGTTCGAGATTGTAGTGGCTGCGAGGTAGGAGCCCAGCCGTGTATGTTAGACAAGACCGTTTGTCTCGTCAGCGATACGTGACTATCGCACTGCCGTGTCCCGATGGTACTCTGTATTCATTATTACATCCAGTGCTTATTATTTGTTAGCTACGCGCCGCAAGGCGCGTATCTTTGTTTCTCTGCTTTATGTTTCTTACTCAGCCTGTGCTGACGTTCTGTTTTCTGGTTTGTTTCCTACCGTGTTCTGGGGCCTATGTCATTCTTCGATGGCATAGTTGACAGGTCTTGATGTTGTGGATGCTTGCTATAGAGATTCATTTGCATGCCGGGAACTTTTCATAAACATTATTTAGATGTGGATTATATTTGGTTTTGTAATTTAATTTCAGTTTTGAGAACTGTAGCTCGACATTCTAAGTCTTCTGCTGTCGTCTTTTCGTTTGTTCGAATTTATTAAGTTGTAATTGAATTTCAAGCCTAACAGTTGACTCGGTAGTCAACTGCGGCGTAACAATTCTATAATATTTCCTCATTTATCATTGCGAAAATTTAGGGTTGTTCCAGTTGGTATCAGAGCCGTTAGGTTCTGATTCGTCGAGTCTACAAAAAGTTTTCAAATCAAATTTCGAAAAGTTTCTAAAATGGGGCGAGTCGGGTGCATACATTCGCATGCTATTTGCTATGTGCTACTTGCTATTTGTACTACACCATGAAGTTTTAAGACTGACTTTTGGGAGTTCTAAGAGTGACTAGTTTAGACCGACTCACTTTGGAGATTGTATTCTGGTACTAGCAACAATTGATGATCTATTGGCTTATGAATTCTAAAATGTTAGTTGATTATTTTGAATGTGATATTGGAGGTTTAATCGAAGTGAACTGAAACTATTGGAAGTCAAGTAGGGACGCGAAAGACCTTTTTAGGGTTTATATTAAGGATGGGTATAATGACGATGCTATGATTTTATTGAGCACATAATGTTTATCGTTTTCGAGGATTTGACCTTATAAAGGTGATATGAGGTAGAACATGCCATTAGATTTGTGTATGTGAGATAGTGGTAAATCGCAAAATTTTGGGCCAACCGTCAATTTACTTTTTTCTAGACCCTCAAAATCAATTCATGTAAATAAGTGGTGTAAGAAAATTGAGAGAAACTAGTTGACAAACCCATGCTTAACTCTGTAGAAACAACCCACCCTATTCCTTCTAATTTGGTCACCCCAATAGGTAAGAAACCTTGTTATCACTAGGGAGAAAGGGAAAAGCCGAAGAAGGGAACCATATTGGTTTATAATAGATCCAAGCACATGGGTCGAGAAGAGTGATTATACACTCGATATTGTATACTCAACTACAATCGATGTGAACTTTAGGAAATACTAAATGGAGAGTTGAGATTTTGGGGATGCTAATTATGGAGAACCGAAATTGATTGAGAAGGTTGCGTCTCCTGTATCTTGTGTTATCTTTGGGTTAGATGAGTAAGATTTATTATGGATTTTATGCTATCGAAGATACCAAAAAAAAAAAAAAAAAAAAAAAAAAAAAAGGATCCAAAATTTTATTGGCGTGAGAGTCGATATTTTGTCAAGGAGTGGCGAGGTTTAAATAGTGGTAAGTTAGTTAGCCTCGATTATGGATTCCATTACTTGGGTATGAGAGTTTTGGTGTTTTCATTGCTTTATTTCCCTTGCACCTACATTTATGCATCTTGTAATTATTTTAAAAATGGGGACAATGACCCTAAGAGTTTATTTCAGAATTAAGTCATTTGATTAGGACTATATGCTACTTGAAAGCCTTCATGTGTATGCATGTGTGTGTTTTGTAGCCCCGATTTACACACTCGTAATGATTTGGCTCACGGTGGCACCAGAGGGTGTGTCCACTTGGCTCGGCCAAGGCGTGAATCGCGTTGTCTCCGTCTCTCTCTCTCTCTGCTCGAAGTTCGTATCAGATAACCAACCGAGGAATGATACGACCACTAAACAACTGGAAAAGCAATACTCTTAATTCAGAAGTAGTCCAAAATCAAAGAAGACATTCAAATAATCCGTTTGCTTGAGTATTAGTACTGCATTGCATGAGATTGCAAACCTAGCTCATTTGAAAACCGTGGTTTAATGGTTAACCTATTATTTTGGGAGCGTCTAACGCAATGCTTTAGATTATAAATGGATGTGTGGAAACTGGAGCCCATTGTTAGGTGAAGGATCAGAATTAGTTTGAGCTTATTTCTGGTGAAATATGGTTAGCACTGGTAGTGGTAACTTCTCCATATGCGGTTTTAGGTGGTAATGATGAATAAATTGGGCATTCCTATACCAAACTTAGAATATAGATAAGCAAAGGGGGGCGCCTTCAGAACTCCTCGAACTATTATCCTATTCGGTATGAGATTTCTCTCGACGATCATGCGACTGAGAGTTAAACGCCTGGTATATAATCGAAAACAAAGTTTGAGTGTATCTTGAGTAATTAATCGCTTCAAATCTGGGAATTTAAACCGGTGAGGTAAAGAAGGGTTGCTTGGGGGCGAAGATTCAACCTGAAAGGATCGGTTACACCTGTTGGTTCAGACTTGGTATATATAAAATACATCAGAGGGAGGAGATAAGGGGATTATGAGTCGTCAACTAATTGAGAACCAAAATTGTACTATGAAAGCGATTCTGCCATTCATGTAAAGGACATGATTGTATGACAAATTATTATGATTTAAGCAACAGGAAGGAATTAGGCTGTTACGTTAGGAGTTCCCACCCTCGTTGAGTATCCGCATGGTGAAATTTTGATATAAGTTGAGTATTGAAAGTTGAGACAGAAGCTGTTTTGGGGACTTCCAACCATAAGTGTAAAAGTAGACAGGCACCATATTGGGAGTTTATTAGGTTTGAAAGACTGATGTACCGTTGATGGAAAAACTATTGAACGAAGTAGCTATGCTCGCTTTTGTCACCGTTGTACTTTGAATCAATTGGGTATAAGTCTGAGCAATAGAAAATTTTGAAGTACGATATAGCTTGAGGTGTAAGATAAGGCTATACATATACTATGGACGAATTAATGGGATTTAAACATATGAATGCTACTAGATTTATGAAAAAAAAAAAAAAAAACCTTAATTCCAAGTGCAGTCACTTACTGACTATAAGATTAAGCAAGGTACGATGGAAGTCGTGAACCCGGAGTACTTTGTATGTGTTTGAATTTCAACTTTAGGTTGGTAGAAAGGTGAATTATGGATTTAGCATTGATATGTGTCTATTGCGGTTGTGGGCCAAAAGGTATTATGCTAGATGCGACAGAACATTTGTGTATAGAAGACATAGCGATTGTTGTTCTACTCAGATTCGATATTGCATTCACAGTGGTTATTATAGTATTGAGTGGCTGCAAATAAAACTAAACCCTCTTTGGAAAAGGTGCAATAGTATTGCATTGGTTAAAAAGCCTTGGTGTTCTGAAATGGATGAGAAGACTACAAAAGAAAACCAAGGTAGATTATATCAATTTTAGTTTGACAAGTTTGAGACTTGAGGATGCATTTTTTCAAGGATGAAGTTTCCTTAAGTCAAATAGGGTAATGGGTTTACCCAATGACTAAGGCTAAAGAGTGTGCCAAAACTTGAGAACTCTATATGTGAATATGTGCATTGACTAAGTTCCCAAGGATTTCCGTACAGTTATATAAAGCTTGTGTGGTTGCTCTAAGGTCTACAGTGTAAGACATGGATACAAGGAGACTCCAATGTGCAAGGAATAGGGAAAGCGACTTCAAGAGACCTATAGTATATGTTTTACGAGTCGAATAAGAATGTTATATGGAAGGAAAATTCCTAGCTAGAGAGTGAATTCTCAACACATTAAGTTTATATGATCACAAGATTAAACTCATTCGCACAAGCATAGAGGTCGACTCTAAGTAATACCTAAGGGTTGATGTGAGACATGAATGGATAAAATTGGGAGAGCTACAAAGTGCGTGTTCAGGCAACCTAATGAGTGTGAGGAGAATGACCTACTAGGGGTTAGAACGATGATTATAGTCTTCAACCTTAGAGACATTCAAGTCCAGGCCAACCCAAAAGGGTGAGATAGGTGTATAATTCGAGGGTCAAACATGAGACATTCGGTTAGATCACTGAAACTTATTGCGTATTATGAGGCGAATAATTAATGATGAGATGGAGAATCAAAAGTCATGGTCGACAACTTATGGAGTTGAGGAACCATCATAAATGGCTTAGAGATAGATTCATAAGCCCCTGGATACATCAAGCGCATATAGATCTAATTGGGATCATGACCCGCAACAAGGAGCCTAGTTAGTGCGATCAAATAATTACAAGAGGACGACAATATCTTGCCGGGGTAAAACGACACTAAGGTTCACCAATTATGGAGATGAAATGGAGCTTAACAGGTAACAACGTCTATTACAAGCTCACCACGACATAAAAAGGATGTTCATTTTGTGAAAATAAGTGATAAATAGAGGCCAAATGTGAAGGATACATGGAATAATAAGATATGATTTGGTCAGATGCATATATGCATTGAGTAGTAAGATTGTGCAAGTTTAAACGATCCGTAATTCGAGATTTCAGATGCAAGTTCTAGGGTGGCCTTTGATACCCATTGGAATAACGAGGTGTAAATCACAATACTTTTAAGTAGATCAGAACGCTCAATCATGAATTCGATGTGGAAAATAGGAACGATGAGATTCAAAAGGGCATGAAAACTTCAGTAAAACTTTTGTTGGTATGAATTTATTTTAATTTTGAGTTGCCGGCCGGCTTCTGGAAAGGTTCTATATTTGTAATTCGATCCATGTCTACAAACGACAATCGTATTGGAAGTTGAAAAGTTCGATATCACGCAGACTACAGTTAATGAGAAATGATCATCAAACATAATCGATCGTGGGATCAGAAAGAAACAAGGAAAGCTCGTATGACAAAACATTGGGATGCGATACCAAGGTAAAAAAAAAATGCGTATGAAAAGTGGCATCGGCTGATGATCAGAAAAGTTGAGTGTTTACACAAAGTACTTTTGGTTCGAGGACGAACCTTTTTCTTTAAGGGGGATGAGAACGTTACGTGTTCCTCCTCCGCCCTCATTTATGTGAATTGCATGTTTTATTTGTTGTTATATGAACCTTGTTGCACATTGATCTAATGAACCGAGATACTCACCTCGTGCACTGATAATGCATGTATACCTGCTTCCGTGCACTTGTAATGCACATGTGCTTGTTTCCTACGCTAACGATGCACGCGTAATATCATGTTGTCTATTTCACACACACAAACGCGTGGCATTTGTTTCTCGAATTGACTGGAGTGCCCTAAGCACAATCTGAACTACATATCTTCATCATATATGGTGCTCGAATGCCATGTATGTCACTACATGTATACAGATAAAAGCTTATTTACTTTCCATTCATTTCACTCTCTTCGCTCGAAAGCTCAGGTAGTGTTAAAGTTGTTTGACTAAGCGTAAATGTTTGGAGAGCAAGAAACGTGAGAGGATGGTGATTGGGGAACATTTCGAAGGATGAGTTTACGCTTCGGGGACGAAGCGCTCTCTTAAGGAGGGAAACCTGTAACACCCCGTATTTTTTTAAGGAGTAATTTAATAAGGGTGTTACTCAATAACTTGAGTTGTCGAGATTAAAGTGGGCCTTTTGTAATTACACTTGGGATTATATTTGATAGGTATTTAGCATTTACAAGATAAAACAAATAAACCTAATTCTATTTCCTATCAAAATTACCCTTTTACCCTCCCATTAATAATTATATATATAATCCCCTAAACCCCTTTTGTCCAATACGTACATCATCACCATCTTCAATTCATGAACGACATGATACTCTTCGCCGCGCACGAACTCCATGGCTGCCACCTTCTTTCGCTCGCCACGATTATTTCTCCAGCCCGTTTTTGACGCAACCTACACCACTAGACTCCCTTCGTTCTCCTCTACGTGAAGGTATAAGTTTTGTTCCATATGAATGAGGTTTTACCGGTGTCGATGTTTCGTATAACACGTTATTAGCCTTGATGTCGAAGAATATCGTTGACTTAGTTGTTGTTTGGCTTGCTTGCCTTAATTATATGATCTGATTTTGAGAACTTTTCGACTTGGGTAATTTGTTTGGGGGTCGTTTTGACGCTTTGGGTTGTTTTCAGTGATGAAAGTGTTGATGGTGTTGATCGATGATGATGTTGCTGGCTTTGTTAGTAGTTGCCGTAGTGTTGCCAACGTGTAGTTATTGTGGTTTTGTTATTGTAGTTGCTTGGCCGCACCGTTGCTGTTTTGGGTATCGTAGGTCTTAATTTTGTACTAGCAATTGGGTAGTAGTTGTTGTGGATGTTATTTTGTGGGTTGCCGGGAGTTGAAGTCTCAGAGTTGATGATTGAATATCATGGGCTATTTCGATTATAGTTAAGTTGTAATGCGAGTTCGTTTTATTAATTCTAGTTGTCTTTTGATGTTAAATAGCTAGCGTTTTAGAGAGGTTCATATCCATTGAATTCATACTTTCCTTGATTTCTCAATTTACCTTATTCGATTTTTGATGTTGTATAATCACTTGATTTGCCTAAGGCCTTTTGGCCCCTTCTTTGTCCCCTCATGGTGGGCTATCTTGTTTCCGTTTCTCAGTTGCTCGATTGATTTGTATTGAATCGTTGACTCCGGCTACGGCCGTTTATAAATTGTATTATCGAATAACGTACCATCAAATAATGAATGTAAAACGGATGAAAGAAAAGAACGACAAATGTTTACCACCTAGAGTGATTGTGATGCGGCCCTGACTGATCACCGTTATACCTCTGATCAAGGTACTGTTTCGGTCGGAGTAGCTACCGACTGCCTATTAGGCTTTCCTCCTAGAGGTACGCATCCTACTGGATCTCTAGCGAGGGGGGTGCACATTTTAAATCTTTAGGAATCATTTATATGTACTCTAGGTCGCGACGGTTCGAGATTGTGGTGGCTGCGGGGTAGGAGCCCAGCCATGTATGTTAGACAAGACCGTTTGTCTCGTCAGCGATACATGACTATCGCACTGCCGTGTCCCGAACTCCCGATGGTACTCTGTATTCATTATTACATCCAGTGCTTATTATTTGTTAGCTACGCGCCTTGCGGCGCGTATCTTTGTTTCTCTGCTTTATGTTTCTTACTCAGCCTGTGCTGACGTTCTGTTTTCTGATTTGTTTCCTACCGTGTTCTGGGGCCTATGTCATTCTTCGATGGCATAGTTGACAGGTCTTGATGTTGTGGATGCTTGCTAGAGGAATTCATTTGCATGCCGGGAACTTTTCATAAACATTATTTAGACGTGGATTATATTTGGTTTTGTAATTTAATTTCTGTTTTGAGAACTGTAGCTCGACATTCTAATTTTTCTGCTGTCGTCTTTTCGTTTGTTCGAATTTATTAAGTTGTAATTGAATTTCAAGCCTAGCAGTTGACTCGGTAGTCAACTGCGGCGTAACAATTCTATAATATTTCCTCATTTATCATTGCGAAAATTTAGGGTTGTTACATATATACTAGATAGCATATATTGGACTGACCCACTATGCAATTCCGTAAATTACATTTGGAATTCGTACTGATTATTATGGTAAATTCCTTAGACATGAGTGCATCATTTCTCCTATGAAAGGATAGGTATGTCTTTGATCTTGATTAACGTCATGCTGTAAAAGGGGACTATAAAGGCAATGATCGGGGCTGCTAAAAATTGAGTGGGAGTAATGGGTGCACAAGATTGGAGAGTCCTCCTATGTGATAGGAATGGTGTCCAGGCCACTTGAAGAGTAGGAACTGAAAATGCATGGTCGTGCTCGAATGGATTATATGTTAATCATTCATCTTGCAGTTCAACTCAGATTTCAAGGAACGATTTGATTGATGATATAAAGGATATGTGATATAGCAATATATTCAAATCAGACACTAAGAGATGAGGGAATTCATATGACACACTTGCTCTAGGACAAGTGGGAGATTGAAGGATCGTGTCCTTCGATCAAGTGTCATTTCCGATAATAACGAGGATTATATTACGAGAATATTATATTCGGTAATATTAGGTGGTCGTAGTGTTTTGCTAGAAACCAACTACGGTCTGTTGGTTTAATGATTAAGCCGACTACTAACTATTACCGAGTCCTACAGGGTCACACGCTTAAAGTCTTGAACCAGGTTTAAGACGATAATATCTAATGGGATATTAGTTATTATTGGGCTTAGGGTTTTACTGAGTTATTAGGTTATTTATTGTATTAAATATACTCAGAGTATATATGTACAAGAGAGCTGTATTACGTAACAGACAACATACAGAGTAATTGACTCTAAAACCTAAAAACCTAATCACACGTACAACACACAGCCTCCTCAAGAAAAACGTGAGACTGTCTCCCAGCGTTCTAGCAAACAAGACTTGAGGAATCTGGTTCGGTGCTCGCGTGGACTGAGTAGAGGGGTCGCGTTTGGGATCCTGTTCCTCCTATAATCTGAGCAATTGTTACACGCATCAAGAGGTATGATTATTTGTATCGATCCTATTAATTTATGTATGCGATCTTGGGTTAGATGCACGAAAACCGTTTTCCTAATTCCGCACTTTTAGCATCTAAAACCCTACACGTCCATAATGCCTTCCTTCACGGTGACCTGAATGAAGAAGTTTACATGAAACTTCCTCCCGGATTTCAAAAGACCGACACACACTTGGTTCGCAGATTGAAAAAATCCCTTTATGGACTCAAACAGGCACCTCGTTGTTGGTTTGCAAAGCTAGCCGCGGCACTCAAAAAATACGGTTTTGTCTAATCTTACTCTGATTATTCTCTCTTTACACTGCGTAGGGGAGACGTACATCTTTATGTATTAGTATATGTTGATGACTTAATAATTCCAGGCAATAGTCCTACGGCATTGAAAATTTTTAAAGCTTATTTAGGCACTTGCTTTCACATGAAGGATTTAGGAAAGCTAAAATACATCTTAGGGTTAGAAGTGGCCCGAAGTCCCGAGGGAATTTATATTTGTTAGAGGAAGTATGCCTTAGAAATTATTGAAGAAACAGGGCTATTAGGTGCAAAGCCAGCAGAGTTTCCTATGGAACAACACCATAAACTTGCGTTAGCAACCGGTGTGTTTCTTGATGATCCGGAATCCTATCGTCGCTTAATTGGGCGACTTATATATCAGTCCGTCACACGACCTGATCTTGCGTATTCGGTGCATATCTTATCTCAATTTATGAAAGAACCTCTTGTGAACCACTGGGAGGCAGCCTTAAGGGTTGTCCGCTATTTGAAGAAAAATCCAGGACAAAACATTCTCCTACGATCTGATAGCTTGTTGTAGTTGGAAGGATGGTGTGACTCGGACTGGGCTAGTTGCCCAATCACACGTCGTTCATTGACTGGGTGGTTGGTTCGTCTTGGTTCTTCCCCAATATCTTGGAAGACTAAGAAACAACAGACTGTCTCTCGTTCTTCTGCCGAAGCGGAATATCGTTCTATGGCTGCTATAACTTGTGAGCTCAAGTGGCTCAAACAACTCCTTGGTGATTTGGGAATCAATCATACTAGTGGTATGAATTTATTTTGTGATAATCAATCAGCCTTACATATTGCTCAAAATCCCGTATTTCATGAACGTACTAAGCACATTGAAGCCGATTGTCACTTTGTTCGTGATGCGGTGACATCAGGACTTATATCTCCCTCGTACGTCCATACTACGCAACAATTGGCTGATATCTTTACCAAAGCTTTGGGGAAAGCACAGTTTGAATTTCTTCTTCGCAAGTTGGGCATTCGTGATCTTCATGCTCCAACTTGAGGGGGGGTATTGAGATATTATTGAGATATTCTTGTAGCATACTCCCTCCATTCAACTCCACTCTTCCTATCACTTTTCGGCACGCACTTTAAGGTGCGATTCTACCTATGTTTGAGATTACGTGAAATTCTAAAATTTTTTGAAAATCACTATTGACATTTAATCTTGTTTGTCTAAAATTTTTGGAATTTTACGTAATCTCTAACATAGAGAAAATCGCGCCTTAAAGTGCGTGCCGAATAGTGTTAGGAAGAGTGGACTTGAATGGAGGGAGTATTATATATTGTATTTATCTTGTTGCAGTACTTAGAAGATAGCATATCGTGTTAGTATAGAAAGGTTTTCTATGTAAGGAAAACCGTGTGAATTGATGAGTAGGATCACCATATTTTGTGGGATTACTCTCCTAGGATTTTCTACACTCATGTAATATAAATTGAACGAAAAGATTAAGGAGGGGGACACACAATACAATTCAGAAATCTTAGTAATAATTAAATCTGGAGTTTGGACAGAAAAACGAAGAAACAAACTCATAATTTATCACGAATTTCATGCCACAAAATTAAGAAAGCAATTTGATTAATTATAGAAAAAAATATCATTGCCTTATTAGCTGAAAGTCCGTTTTTTTTTTAAATGTGTTTATACTTAATTATGGAAAATATCTATTTCAAAAAAAAAAAATATGGAAAATATCATTTTTTAGCTGAAAATCCGTTTTTTCCTTATTATCATGCGTGATTATTTGTTAATAAATTGAGATATTCACGGTATATATCGCCAGCGTATATTACGAAATAATATACTGTTAAATATAACATTGATTAAAGTATGGATGGAGATTTTCCGCTTTTATTTAGATTCCGGATATTTTGAAAAAAAATGTGTTGTTTAATATATTGCTAATTTAACTATGGGAAATTCCATTTTTAGGAAAGATTTTGTTGCCTAAAAAAAGCGGGTATTCAAAGATAATATATTGTTCATATAATATCAGATTTTCCGTTTTTATTAGAATCTGGATATTTTGAAAAATATAATCAGAGTTTTCCGTTTTTTTTTCTTTGCAATTTTAAGGTTAAATTAGGCAAAAATATTTTTTTATTCTGGCTCCATCATATAATTTATGGTTTTAAAAGAATATATATATATATATATATATATATATATATATATATATATATATATATATATATATTTTTTGATTTTCGGATATCTCTTTGCTATTTTTAAGCTAATTACGTAGATCATGCTTTTAGCTAATTTAGGAACTTATACTGATTAATATATGATGATATGTTAATTAAGGAAATTCTCATTTATTCTGTAGATTTTACTGCCTAAATTACGGAGTATTGACATCAGCAATGATGTGGCGCTGATGTCAAATCTGATGTGAACGGCCTAATATGCTTCTAAATCTACTGCTATTGTATTTATATTTATATATGATATTTATGCGTGGTTATTTTAGGTAAATTTATCGAAAACGGGGAGTGTAGTGGTGTTCAGCAAAAAAAAAAAAAAAAAGAAAAAAGGAAAAACCGAAAATTAAAATATAAGTAAAGATCATATTTCCTATGTAACTAAACTTAACATTTGAAATAATAAAATTTAGATTTATGAACAAAATAATACATATAGTAAATGTTATGGTAAATTTTATAAGATCGGGGCATTGTTTATCATAAGATGATTTTTATAATGTAACTTCCTTGCAAAATCCAAGGACATAAAACCCTCGTATCTACTATTATTAGATCATAGTTGACCAACGTGAGATGGAAGAATGATGACATATTTGCATTCGATTCGCTACAATTGCGAAAAAGGAATTTCACAAATAAAATTACGTACGTGAGAAATTAGAGATTTAGAATAACTCATCTATAGGCGGGAAGAATATACACCGATGCTAGGAAATCCCTTTGTCTCATCGGTTGTTTGTACTCAAAGCCTTACCCCTACTGTCCCACTTTCTCAAGCAAAGAACACCCCTGCGACACACCGAGGCATATATAATGGTGTCACAACAAACAACATTTATCCAGAAACAATTTTTAGGAAAGGTACATATAAGACGTACATAGTACATCAAAACTCAAGAGCAGAGTCCTCCCCTTGCATCACTCGAACAAAACGGTCATTAATTTGTAGTTGACCCACATGAGGGTATGAGACGATAAATAAGACTTTCATGCATGACTACATCTGTTATAGGACTAATTAGCAGGGACTAATTAGCAAACTTTTAGCATTTGAAGAAGTTGTTAGAAGTTGTTATAAGTTGTTACAAGTTAGTTAGAGGCGGTTATTAGTTGACAATGACAGTTATCTGCCAAGACTTGTATAAATAAGGTTGTAGATCACCATTTACAACTTATGCAATTATAATAAAAATCCTTCTACATCTCTCTCTGAAATTCTCTCTAACTTCTTCATCTTCCTCTTCAAGTTTCCTGTCTTCTTCTTCTATTTTCATCTTCTTCTTCTTCAAAGACTCTTCTGGAATCTTCTTCTTGAAGTTTCTTCTACAACTTGACATTCTCGGCTTGTTTTCTGAGCTACATTACAGCTACAATATTTGTACTGTAATACGGTGTACGGAGTGTCACTTTATATATATGACTATAGAAAGCATTTTCATGACAACTTTGTTTCTCTAAACTACTTGTAAAATAATACCCCGTAATAGAGAGTAGAGTACTGGACAATAGCATCTAGTGATACGTAAAACCATGGGGTTTATAGGAATTGAGTGGTGTTGAAAGAGTACAAGAAATTCTGGAAATTACCTAGAAATGGAAAAACTAAAAACAGGAAAAAGAACTTGTTTTTGTGTGATTTTTCTGGGTTTTTTTCGAGAAATAAAAAGAAACAATTGAAAACCATGAAGGCTTAATCAATTGAGGGATAGATTTAGTGCAAGACACACTCGAACCAGCCACGAAGGCAAAAGGCGCCACAAAGGTCACCATAAACCACGATGGATTTCTAGAGTAAAACTCATATTTTTCATTCATCAAAATCTATTTTTTACATATGAGGCTGCCCATATATATATAGGTGCTCAGGAAAAAGATGACATTACCCTAAAGAGATTAACAACATGATTTAATGGCTGAAAATAAAACAACAACAAAATGCAGCAAAATAAAAGAAACTAAATCCCTATTGGATGACACAAGGCTCCTCCTTTGTCCATATTCTCATGTAAGTGTGGTGAGGTGTCTTAAATGAAGAGAGAACAGCTTATAATTTCGTGCATATCTGTCCAATAAGGTAACTGATAGCTGTTGAAATAATGAAGGACCACAAGAGTGACAATGACAGGTGATGTCGCTTTCAGAGCTTTTAATCTCAGCCAAAAGCAGTCACATGTCCCATTTCTCACATTCCATGACCTAAGGGTATTCCTAGGATCATATGACAACTTCTCAGGGTAAGTGACAACCACATGAAAAGACAAAAATGCCCCTTCCGCGCATTGAGATGCATTTCCAGACATTACATGTACAGTATTTCTTCATGCGCTGGTTTCGAATTGCACAGGCCATAACTTTGTGCTCCGATATCTTCTTTGAACCCATAATATGGCAAATTAAAGCTGTGGATCTTAGCTTTCATATGAAAAAAGAATAAATCCAAAATTCCTCATGGTTTAGAAAATATGCCCCTCTGAGTGACATTAGGTCAGTCCCATTTCTGCAGGTCTGGCATTCTGATGCCCTATCTTTGACCCATCATAAAATATTGCTTGTAGCTTCAATGGAGCTATAAATGGTGTCATAAGAAAGCTTGGACAATGAATTTACACCCATATAAGAACCATAGCCATAGCCTATATATACCCAAGTATATGAAGCTCCTAAGTCAGATGCAAATTACTGAAACTGTCAGCCTTTTTCCAGAAATATGCAACTTTAATTAATAGTCTCATTTCAATGGGAATTCTTGTGCATCTTGGGGGTGAGATTATTGGCATTAAAAGATGAGAGTCCTGACCCCATGCTCCCGCATCATCTAGCATGCGCCAAGTCTCAAAGACGATTCAGAAGTATCTTCTACAACCGCAATATCAATGCATCATACAAACTACGTAATGAATTTATATCAACATCACTAAAGTACCTAAGCTGAGTGACCTTAACTTGGAACGAAGCATGTTTTAATGGGTTTCTTAGTAAATCAATGTTACAATCCCGAGCTCTCAACACCTGATTGAAGTATCCGATACATGTATCCAACTGACACTCGACTCCAATCACGACGAAATTCTGCATAAAGAAATAATATTACTATCATGCAAATCAAGGAACGCTTTTTTTTTTTTTAAATAATGCTTTTAATTAAAGTATTTCAAGTTTTGGGTGCGAAATGAAAATATTTGCACGAAATGGGTCCATGTAGGATCGGGAATTCTCCGAACCAAATTTTTCGTTTTCAGACAAAAGAACCAAAATCGCTACGGCGCTGAGTGGTTATGCCCATAACCGCCCGGATTTCTGACAGTTTTGGCGGGTTCTATGATTAGCGAAAATTTTCCAGAGTCACCAAAACCGTCCAAAAAAAAGATGGTTTTGGACCAAAACCGTCGGGATTTGGGGCGGTTATGCCAAAACCGTCACGCGCCCTGGCGGTTTTGGGTTGTTTTGCGGAAAAAAAATGCGAAGCTATTCCCAATTCTACGTGGACCCATTTCGCATAAATATTTTGTTTCCACACCCAAAACTTGAAATAATTCAATTAAAATCATTATTTAAAGAAATCGTTCCAAATCAAGGGCCAAAACAATACGTCAATCTCCGTAAGTTGATCATCAAACAAATGCGAAGGAAGAAAAACAAAATTAGCAATATGGAATTCAAGGGCAAAATAGAAACAGAGTAGAATACAAATCCTTTTTCACACATTTAAAAAAATGAAACCATCATGGATAAATTGATAAAAGAATGGAGGAACATGATACAAATCAAACTGAATTGGCCATAATTCGTCAATACTTAATCAAACTTAAAAACCATCGTGGATTAAGAGCCAATTTAATAACGGTGAAATTACGGGCACTAAAACTAATAACGGTAAGATTGATCATAATCATAAGAACAATCAAAGTAATCTTGTTAGTAGTTGCCTGCTTTCGGAGATTGAGTTCACCAAGGCCTTCCTCCAGGCTCCAATTGGCAACAAACACGAAAATCCCTAGAAATCATAATACCGTACCGCATGGACCATGGCCATATATCATTGATAATCACTAATCATCAAACAAAATAGCTGTAAACAAACCATCTACGAACCACTATATCAATACCTTTGTAATATACATAGATTGTTGCAGTTCTTTCCCTTCAAAGTTAGTTGCCAAAGCCCGGAAATCTTTTGTTAATTCGAAAGTAAACCCAAACAATTTGTACACTTAAAAAAGTGGGGGCTGGGAAAGGAAGATGAGAATGGAAGTTAAGAGAATGCAAGATCAGGAGGGAGATAGATGGTAAACAATTGATCAAGGGAAAGTAGAATGATACGGAGTATGTTTTTTAGTAGGAAAATACTAGGATCCTATAAGGAGACAACTTAGAAAGTGTCTGCATTAATCTTGTAGTAAATAAAATGTGATGTGTAGTAAATTTTCTAGTAGAATTTTGGAAATAGTTAGTTTTAAGGAAACTGCAAAAATTAAGGATTGGTGATTTTGGAAACAAATCAAATTGTATTTTGTTTCCATTGATAGATTCACAATATTTTTAATTTACTCTCAATGACATAAATTTACTACAAACCTTTAAAATTTACTGCACAACCAAATTATTTACTACTACTACAACAACAACAACAACCAAGTCTTATTCCCAAAATGATTTGGGGTCGGATAACATGAATCGTCATCCGGTAACCGTCTTGTGTACGCCATAAAATTTCTTTAGTCCTAGTTTTTTTTTTTTTTTTTTTTTTTTGCTTTTTTAATTAGAATGTAGAAGGGTAAAATTGGCAAATCAGACTGCCTCACCAATAAGGGGCGCTTCCTTTTATATATAATAATAACATAGATACTATCTATCTAATATTATATACCTAAACCTTGACACTTAGGCTAAGTTTGGTAAAACTAATTAAAAATAATTTGCATGCCCGTGCCATGCACGAGCTATGTATTTATATTGTTTATTATACTCGTTTTATAAGAAAAATGTTGGTTTATCTTTGTTCTAATAAATTACCATAATGATTATTTTCCATAAATTAGCTAATATTATACTACCCTATGATAATTTATTACCATATCATAACCGATAATTGTATTAAATGCTATTTTATGTTCTATCCAATTAATGAATGCCAAGTGTCCTCCTAGGAAAGACTTGGTTTACGGTTTTAATATATAGTATTAGATTAGATTATATAGTATTTGAATGATGAAATAGTAGATGAATGCTGAAAGCTGAAATAAAAATCGCAATAGTAGCTGAGAGTTTTTAGCTGATAGTAATAGTAGTGTTTGGCTGGGAGTTAACTGATATAGGAGCTGGTATATATAAAACTACATAAAAATGCATTATTTATTTTTAATCTCAATTTAATTTAGTAAGTAAACGAGGGTAAATTAGGAATAAAATTATGATAAGCTACCTTATTTTTAAATAAGTTACATGGGGTAACTTCTTACATAAACTAGCTTATTATTTAAGCTAGTGGTGTTACCAAACCAACTTATTTGGTCAAAGAGCTTAAAAAACTAGTCAAATAAGCTACTTTGGCCAAATAAGCTAGCTTATTGTGCATACCAAACATATCCTTATTAAAATAGTATATTATTAGCCACTTTATGGTAAATAATAGTTATGGTTGTATAGTTTACAATATGAGACATAAGAGATATTACTATGGTCGTTTGCTAAACAATATATATATATATATCAATACATACATCAATATCAATATAACAATATATAGGAATTGTATCAGGTTAGAACTTAGAAGTAACCGGTGGTCCGTCGGTGGTCAACGGTGGGCCGCCGGTGGTCAACGGTGGTCTGGTGGTGGACTTCACAGTTAGCTAAGTTATATTAGTGGAAGTTGGTGGAGTTCTTAGAGTTATTGGAGTTACACAATTTAGTTAGTGCAGTTGTATGCATGGAGTTAGCTAATTTAGTAGTGGAGTTATTACTTCTGACAAAAGGTTACTTCTGACCGGATGCATCCCCTATATATATCTTACCTTATACTATGTTCTAGTTTGCATGCCCGTGCCACACCCGACGGGTTGTCTATTAATATTGTTTACACTCATTTTATATAAAAAGTAGGTTTATTTTTGTTCTAATATTTTTAAGAATGGTACTATATATTTTTTTCTTCAAAATATGTCACCCGTCATATTATATTATATCTATCTCTACTCAGTCATCATATTATCATTACCTCTTCATTTTTATGTCGCCCATTATACTTCTTCATGTTCAATCAACTATCCTGTCACCCGTTATATCACATTATTTAAATTTATCATCATGAATTAGCTAACCACCATTATTATCTCTTAGTTCTCATATTGTAACTAAATGAAATATGGATAAACACTTAACATCTCAATTGATCACGTGTGAATTATATAAACATGTGTAATCACACCTTCATCAATTACGACTGGTGAAATTCGTACGCACGAGTGTTACTTCGATAATCTCGACAAGAGGGATGTCCTACGACTGATACCTATTGGAAATTTAAGTGGAATCCATAAAAATAAAATATGGATAAACACTCAACATCTCAATGGATCTCAGGTGAACCAGATTAACATGTGTAATCGTACCTTCATCAATCACGTTGTAGAAAATATATAGTTAGCGATCTCCACAATTATAATAATTCAAATGTATTAGTTATCTAAGGGAAATGGCATTAAGAGGTTAAGTAAGTATATATGAAATAACTAAATCAAATTGACAAAATGACACGAAATTTTGAATTTATAATTTAATATTAGGAAGTAATTATTGTTTTGAATAAGTATTTCAAAATCAAATAAATTAGAAAAATACATATTAATCAAATAAAGTAAGGACAATACATTAATTTTTCGAAATAATTACGTAAAAAATATTTTAAATTATATATGTATAATGAATATCATCCACACCAAAGCCATCATAAGGAACTTACACAATTAAATTACATAAAAGGATAAACTATTCGAAGTATTGATTATATAGTGATAAAAATAAATTAAAATAAAATATAAAATATTGCATGTAAAAAAGATGTACCGTCCAAGGATTATACATGTAACACACATGTATTGACCTAGGTCCATTCATGTGTTTCACATGTAATACCCTAGGTCGTTACATGTTTTTCAGATGTAAGAACCTTGATCATTACATGTGTTTTAGATGTATAGACCTAGGTCCTTACATGTGTTTTACATGGATTGGCTTAGGTATGTACATGTGTTCCACATGTACTGTCCTAGGGCCTTACATCTTTTTCACATGTCAATGTAAATTTCCGAAAAATTCATTTTTGACAACGTAAATTAAAGTTTTAAGTACTAAAATGTAATGATATATACTAAATCATTTATAGATTCATATCCCATGTTCATTGCTCAAGATTTAATGTACAAAACATGCTAAACTTAGGTTTAGAGGGAGGAAGAAGGAGAGAGAGAGAGAGTGCAAGATTAGCCAATGGCATAAGTGGAAAAAAATGAGAAAAATGGGGCGACAAGTAGTATTTGTGGGGCGACATATAGCACTCCACTTATTATTTTCCATCAATTAGTTAATAATATACTTTACTAGTTTAATGACCCGTGCAAAATTGCACGGTCTGTTTAAATGACATTGTTATATTATAAATACTATTTAATCATATTATAAATATATAAATAGGTCATTAATCTTAAACTAACCCCGCCACATCATCACTTAACGGTCAAGACTTGACGGTGTTAGTCAAAATCGGTTAAAGGGGCACCATGTGCATTGGGTGATATAGTTCAAGGGCACCAAGTGTGTAGTAGTTTCAAAAATGGGGGCAGCACGCACATTTGGACATAACTCAGGGGCACAACATGAATTTCCCGTACTAAAACATAGCCAGATTAATCAATACGTCTTAATAGAAATATGATAGGATATAGACATTAGACCTATCAAAAGTATCGATCACATCACCAACCTATAAACCCAACTTGATCCAACTCGTCTTTTAGTATCCACGACTTTTATTGACGAAGACTTATTATGTCATCCAACACATTGGGCCAACCCCAACCTGACCCATTATCACGTCATTAAGACAAAATAGGAAAATTTTGAACTCATAAATGAACTAAAAGAATGTGAAGTTCACATCGTAACTCAACTTGATCACCCCGTCTTTTATAAGCCTGAACCCGTTTCTGGTAGATAACCATGGCCTGGACCAACACATTTTTAGATCAAACTCTTCTTAGCTCGTTGACGCATAGTTAGTCAAAAATAAGAAGAATAATATTACTATACTAAATACTTCTCGATTTATTGTATTTGGTTAAACCAAACACATGTACATGTACATAAACACGCCCATTCAATTTTAACCGACCTATTTTTGTACATGTGTGTGGTTAAACACTTAAACCAAAGGGAACAATTTTGAGATAGATAAGGGCAGTCAAGTTCAGCCCGTGACTTGTAGTAATTTGAGCTTCTTTAATAATTATATATTTATGGGTCAAAGACTCAAACTTATACTGGACTCATCCGTTTGAATTAATAAAACCGAGAAACTGAAATACAACAATCAAACCATGGTAAGAAACTAAGAATTATATACATACTAGTTTTAAGCCCATGCGTTGCACAGTTCAAATAATATATCATTCTTAATGATTTTTATATTTATAACCAACTACGCTATCATTTCAATTAAAATAATTCATAACAATTGTTGTGATGTTGCTTAAATGTATTTTAAAATCTGGATCAATTCCAAAAAAAAAAAAAAAAAAAAAAAAAAATACAAAGTTGTCTAGATTGTTCATGTTTAAAATATACAACAACATTTCTTATCTATACTCTTAAAAAAAAAAACCTTTTTAATAGATATAGTATACAAAGTTGATTTTAAAAATTAAACATTGCATATCGTAAAATACATAAATGGATCTCAAATTGAAATACATTTCGAATCAAATAAAATGATATATGTTTAAAAGTTTCGGATAGACATAACTAATTGTATGATCAATTGTACTCAATTTCTATAAGTATAGCTTTATGTAGTTTCACGAAAATGAGAATCTCTGTGTGAATTGTTAATGATTAGTTGTGTAATATATCCTCTTCTTGTTTGGACTAATTAGAACTTTACGTCATATTAGAACTTTTACTCTTAGTCTAATTTTTCCTTATACACATAAGGAAGGATCAAAGAGGATGAAGATAGGAAAAAAACGAAAGCTTACAGTAAATATGGCAATTATGCAACATTATGCTTACACTAAACTTGAAATTTCTGTCACTATTTAAGTTAGATGGTAAATTTTGATTGTTTAATATGACAATTCCATTATTATAGTAATTCCTAAGATTAATGCATATATTTTTTTTTTCCTAAACTCACAAACTCAAAAGATTACAAAGCTCTAAGAAAATTAGAAATGCTCTAGACACGTTGAATGGCCACGAAAAAAACTTCGTTTATATATATATACTAGTTTATTGACCCGTGCAAAATTGCACGGGCTATTAATTACATGACATTGTTATGAAATCTAACTTAATTATGCTTATGATGATAGTGGTGTTTATCGTAGTTGATCGATGAGACTTAAAACAAATAGGGTACGACAAAAAATGTTATAATTATCAAAAGTTTCTTAAACCTCATAACTCCACTTGATTTAACCCGTCCTTTATAGGCCATAAACCCGTTTCTAGTATCCATTAACATACCTTGAAAATAAGTATGATTAAAATAGTATTATAAAAATGTAACTCCCACGATTAATTGTGTTCTTCATAGTTCATTTTGCATATTTTTATTGTAATTAATAACATGCGGTGGAAAGTAAAAATAGGTAAGAGACAGTTATTATAGTTTCAATATTAAATAAGACATAATGATATACTTCCATCTGTATTGTGACCTACCCCGAAATGATCATTTGCTAATTGACCGGTGTATGACCCAGAGTCGTTTGCTCGTGCAAATTGCTTGGGTTATTATATGATATTTCAATAGTTTTAATTAAATTTCCTTAATTAAAGAAAAATACTATTATGCCTATGAAAAGTTTAGCCGAGGTAACATAGCCAGATTCTACTTGTTTGTCCTAGGTCATGAACCCTATTTTATTTTGTGAGTTATGGTCAACAATAACCTAAGCCAACTTTTGATTGACCGGCATAACTCTGCCAGAGAGAACCCGAGTCTTTGACCCATTTCGACCCCACTATCTAACTTATACTAATATGTTAGTAGCTAATATAGGATTATGCTACATGAACCCGTTTTTAATATGAACTGTGACCATTTATGTCTCGAACTAGTGTTGACCCACATATTTTTTGGTGAATCTTGTTTTGTTGTCCTATTTTTCTAAATATCATTCTTCGTACATTATCCAGATAACGATAATAATAATAGTAAAACGTGTTTTGATAAATTACACGAAATTAAGCCTAAAAAAAGTGAATCAGAATTCTTTTCTAATTTTATATTATACTCTTTGTGACAATTTACCTTGTAAAGTGGCAATATGCTTAGTGTATTGAGTCTAATAATTCATTGTGCACAATTTTGGACTGTATCAATCTTGAAATTAAAGTTGTGTAAATTGATCTATTCGAAAATGGTTGTTATATTATATTGCCATTTTTAACTCTATTTTACACCAAATAATTGACTGTTCAAACGTAAACTTATATAATAATATTATTTTAATTTAATCATAAGTTCTAAAAAAGGAAATAGGAGTATAATATTAAATCTCTTAAAAGATTCTAAGTCATTATACATTTTCTATAGCCAGTCACCCGTTACCTGATTGTTAGCTATTAGTTAGTGAAATGATATTTGTCACCCTAGTTTACTATTATCGCCCAAGTGTTCACAACCTTTTTCAATTATACCCTTTTATCTCGTAAACCATTTTCCTTAACGATCGAATGGCAATTTTTCAATGTGAGTACTTTATGATGTTGAGTCTATACGGATAGAAAGAAGTTTAAACTCAAAGTTCTAGACCAATATCGAATGGCAAATATGTAACAGATTCGTTAATAACTCGTCCTATTTTGCTTGTGGGAATAAGACATTAATACATCCAACAACTATGGAGTAGTAATAACTAACAATCAAGAAATGAATAAAACGTAAAAGAAAAAAATTGTAAGTATGAGTGATGTTACTTAACTCGTTAAACATTTATTAGTACTTCTACTAATAATACAATTGTAGTTCTACAATCCCGTCTAGACGTCCAGTAATCGGAACCGTGTCCAATCCGATTAGCCCAAAAAACCGCCTAATTAAAAAGCCATTAAAACTTGAACTTGAGTCTACGTTTTGGGTTTCTATGCATTTCGTTCTATGCTCTACCCATTTTCTAATTTGTAGTTTGTCTGTTAATTAGATTTTGATGATTTTTCTCTGTCTAATCTAACATTATTAGAAAATCAAAAACCAAGATCAACAACTGAACCGGATAGATTTTATATACATAAGTAACATAAGATATATACATATATTCTTCAAAACTTGTTACATCGGAAAAAGGCAAAACTTCAAAAGATAGCTTGCTGTCGTTCAATGATGCTGCTGGTAGTCATCTTCCGTGAGCTGGTGTAATGCTCCTGTACTGCTGGTGCAGCATTGGAGCAATGCTTTTGTATTGTTGTTGTCACTGTATCAATGATACGGTAACACTACTATGTCGTACTAATCTATCATTGGCCACCAAGATATTTATTAGATATATATATATATAGGGTGAGGATCCTCTAGAGTTCGAATTTGGTAGAGTTGATAGAGTTTACCAAAACAAGTAATAAGACAAAATAAAAAGAATTTTGAGGGTCATAAATAAATTGTTAAAAAATTTCTTCTTGCCTTTTTAGGCCAACTCTACCAAATAGAGTTGATTTGCAACTCTAGAGGATCACAACACACACACACATATATATATATAGAGGAGCTGTACAACAAAATTACTGACATTCATAAATTTAGAAAACTCGAGGGAAACAAACCAAAAAAAATAAGTACGAATGATTGTCATACGTACCTGAAAGTTTTTTCCCACTGAAAAAAAAAAGAAGAGGGAAGTTGTCTAATAATGCTGGAGATGACAAATGATCCGGGATTAATTTGAGCGATGACCACTCAACTGCTCAAATAAATCTGCATATCAATTGAAAAATGAGACAATGACGATGCCGGCAACGATGAAACCGCGTGGTGATAATAACAGTTATAAACTATTGAAACTTAAATCCATGACTTTAATCCAATTGATGTATGAGTAGTGCCAATTTCAATAAACTCATAATGGACATACAACTCATAAAGCGCGAATAAAAGATTAAACAGAGTATGAATAATAAAGAAAAAAATGGATCAAAAGATTAAAAAAAAAAAAAAAACATGATGATGGCGGATTAGGGTTGCACTAGCAGGCTGTAATTATAAAAATCAAGGCTGCCTATGCTTTTGGCAAGACAAATGAGAAACAGATTAGTGAAGGATGCTGAAGGTGTATTGAAGTTCAGAGGAGAAAGCAAAAGAGAAGGCGAGGTTTTTAATAACTACAAAATGAGTTATATCTTTCCTAAATAAATCACTCGAATAATGGAAATTCAATGTCACACATATCTCATATGGACGTTCAAGATTTTAGCAAAATATTTGCCTAACTTTGTGTAAATCAGCATAGGATATTGCCTACAATCACTTGATTATATCATAAAATATGGACACAATTTGATTAAACTTTGGGAAGTTTTGGAGATGTATTTCAGTCTACTTCCTTTACGTACAAAATGATAATTATTCCAGTGATTTTGTTCCCAAATGTGGATGAATATTATTAGGGGGAAGATATTTAAACATATTTATGATATATTCTCGAAATATTTATGATATATTTGATGTATATAGATCCATTTGCAAAGATTTCTGCCTTTTTTTGCTAGATTTCACACTTGAATTTCGTCATTTTTAGAATGATATTTATTCCGCAACGTTTTTTAACGGTAAAAATTAGTCGGCTGATGTCATCGATGATGTGGCTATGATGTCACTGCTGAGTTGGATAGGCTAAAAAACTGTGAATTGTACCGGTAATTATATAATATATGATATGATGATATGAGATATGATATATATATATATATATATATACAGACGAGATCAGGTGCGAACTCCTGCTCGCGTGCTCGCGTGAGAACTGCGCACTCCCATAGAGTGACACAGAGTGTCACATAGAGTGACACGCACGTATTATACGCAAAAAAAAAAAAAATAAAAAAATAAAAAAAAAGAAGAAGAGAAAGGGAGTCTTCCCTCCTCCCGTCATAATCTTCACTCACTTTCTCTCTCCTCTTCCTCTTATCTCCTGCTTTTTCTCTCTTTTCCAAAATCCCCAAAAACTTTACAAAAATTCATCAAATTTCTTAAAATCTGGGCTTCAAATTTACATAGAATCACTGCAAATTTAGATCAATGATGAAGAACGCCTAAAATCCGGTTCTTGAAAGGATAAGATGATGGTGAAATAAGGCGAAATCGCTATCTCGATCTGTTCGATTCGATCGAATTTAATAACGGCTATTGTGTAAAGATTGAGACGAGATTATGCATCACGAAATCATCAAAGTGGATCGCATCGAACATTTTGATTCATTTGATTGCATGCTAATGAAGTCAAAATTCTAGGTCAGATTTCTTTACATTTCGAATCTTACATTTTTCGATTTCATGTAATCTTTGCGGAATTTTCATTTTTTTCATCTATATATGTGACGTATTTTGATCTATAATTTGTTATTGTTTGTTCATTAATTTGTTCGTGTTTGTTCGTGTGATTCAACGTTTTTGGATTTAGAATTTCGTGGAAAATACAATGACACCTACTAAACAAGATAATGACACTATGTTTCGAATATGAGTTGAACGATCTAATTTTAGAATTAAATTTGTAGTTTTGAGATTTTTAGATTTCGTGGAAAATACAATGACACCTACTGAACGATAAAATGACACTAGGTTTGAGATTAATTTTTGGAGTGAAAACAGCATGTGTCACTGTATGGACAAAGGTGTGTCACTGTATGTACAAACGTGTGTTATTCTATGGCTAGCTGTGTAATTCTATGAACAATCTTGTTGCGGTGGCGGACGACGAAATTTTGGCGGCGACGGTCACTAGTTGCGGTGGCGGTGGTTGTGGTTGTCCATAAAATGACATAGGGTTGTGCATAGAATGACACATGTTTGTCAATAGAATGACACTGGTTTGTCAGTACAATGACACTATGGGCACTTCGTTGTTATTGGTGGTTTGCCCATAGAATGACACAGGTTTCTCAATATAATGACACAGGTTTCTCAATGGAATGACACGCGGTGTTATTGTTCAGTGTCATTGTATGAATTGTGGTTTTGATAGCTCATTTGGTAAAGCATTTGTGTACATACACGAATGTCGTAGGTTCAATTCCTACATGAGTTCTAAATTTTCATGTCATTCTATAGACTTTCTGTGTCATTGTATGTATGTGTTATTCTATGGATGTTTTGTGTCATTGTATGTGAGTGTCACATACTCTATTGCAATTGCAGGGGTACTCTTATGATCCTCACTCTATATATATATATATATATATATATATATATATATATATATGTTCAGGTACGAACTTTGTGTATATAGGAACTTTAGGAACCAATCTTAACCCTCCAATTACAATGATCCACGGCTCAGAACTCCTCACTCTTTTGAATGGCAAATCTGTACATATTCCCGCCCAGAAAACAAATTTCTCGCATGGGATGAATTGACGCCACACTTCTGCCACTTTTTTGATGAATTTTCACCCACTTGCAACGTGATATCAAATTTGGGGGACCACTACCTATTCATTTTGGCATGATTACTGATTTTAGCTATTAACTTTGACAATTATGTAGTTCGAAAGATCGATGAACATGCTGCTAATTTTGATGAATATGCGATTATATTACGATAAACATACCGTTTTAATTAGATGAACATAGAAAATTCCTATAGTTCCTATATAACTAAGGTTCTTAATTTGAACCTGACCCTATATATATCTAAGTTCAGGTAGGAACTTTATGTATATAGGAACTTTAGGAACCAATCTCAACCATTCATCTCCTTAAATCTAATGGTCCAAATAAATGAAGAATTAATAATAAAAATCAAAGAAAATATATACCCATCCTCAACCCACCTCCTCTTCACTCTCCTCCGACCCCACCCCAAACCAAAACTACCCGCATGTGCTGCCGCCGCCCAGCACCAATATCCACCGCCTTCGTCGGCATCACCACCGTACCGCTGGGAGTGCCATGCTCCGGCGACTTCGAAGCGGTGGTCTCCTTGCCCCACAACCGCTTCCCCACGCCTCATGTCGCATTTTCCCTCTCTTCGACATTTCCTTCACTTATCTTCCGATACTTATCGCCGCCCTACACCAACAAACCCGGCGACTCCATTTCTCTGCCCTCTCTCCTCCCACGTTCTCCCTTTAGCGTCCTACATCGATGACGATAGCCGTCGACAACGGAGCAGGTAAGTTGATTGTGTTCATCAAAATTCATTGAATGAATTAAAATGGGATGAACATTGAATTTGAATTGAATGAACATATAGTAATATTTGATGAACTTATGGTGTAAATCTAATGAACATTTAGTACAAAATTGATGAACATACATCCACAATGCAATTTTATTTTGATGAACAAGTGTGATTTGATGAACATGCCATTGTAATTTGATGAACATTGACTTAATTTTAATGAACATACAACTTAAACTCGATGAACATTGACTTAAACTCGAGTTCGCTGGCGGCCGTAGAGAAGGTTGTGTTTGTCATTGGGTTTGTGAGAGACATGGGAAGAGAGAACATATATATGGAAGTGGTGCGTGGTGTCGCGAAGGTGGAGGGGTCGGAGGAGAGCGATTCGCTTGGTGGTCATGGCGGCGTATGGTGTTGGTGAAGAATGGCCGGTGGTGAGAATGGTCAGGTGATGGGTGGCGGTGGGTGGGTGGTTAGGGTGGCGGTCGACTGTCGGGTTGTTGGGAGGGTAAAGGGGAAAGAGCGAGAAAATAATTTGTTTGCATAGTTTATTGTTTTCTAATAACTAGTTCTTTTACCCGTATAAAAATTGCACGGGAGGTTATAACACAATTTTATTGTAAATTGTTTTAACTTTTGAATTATTTACTAATACTATACGTATACGATGTTGTTACGTCAAATTTACAACAATAGTGACCGTTAGGATTTTAGAAAAAATTTGAGTGTTTGCCGCACTGGAGGTATACGGGATATGCAGTGGACAAATCAACCGTGTTGACCGGGCGATAATATAACCAATGAAAAGATGTCACATGTGAAGATTCAGTTAGATAACTGCACCAGATGACGGAATTTTTTTAGATAAACATGTGGTAACATCATCAAATACCATGAACATACCGAATTATATTAAAAAATTGGCATAAAAACAATTGGTGTCATATATGATTACCCGTAATTAAGGCAACTGAATTAAAGTTACAAATAAATTACAATAATTTATCTATTTTGTTAAACTACAATAATTTATCTATTTTGTTATCACCCGTGTAATTCAGCCTGTATTTAACTTAATAACAAATTGATATATTTGTACCTTTAATATTATCTGATTACCACAACCTTGTTGAGTACAGTAATCAATAATTACCCGCACCCGTGTATATTCTACGTGGCTAAAATGGGCTAGACTACGCAAGTTATTCTGTGAAAATCAAATCTCAAAGTTCAAACATTGTTTCGCTGTGTTCATTTCATTTATTATTAACTTGCGTAAATCCATACCTATATTGATGTATGCTTTTATGTGTCTAGAGTACTTCCTGTATAATTTTACTTTGTTTAATATATTCTTAAAACTTTTTTATTTCATTTGTCTTAGGCTTGCCTCCTTTCTACTCTGGCCCATTTTTTTGGTCTCAATTGCCATTAAAAAAAAAAAAAAAAAAAAAACTGTATATTTTGATTTCGTTTTGGAGAAACTACTTAGTAATTTAAATTTAGTTCAGTTAACCCATAGGTGATAGGAAATTAGTAAATGCTAATACAACTGGTAGTTATTACACCCGTGCTAAAAAAATTAGATTCATTAGATTATAGGACTAATCAATTCTATATTTTTTTAATTGATATCCATACCTATTAATCTTCGTGCGCTTGACCCTAAAAGTTAAGTGATTTAAGTTAACTTTTTTTCTTAGGTTAATTTACGGGTTATTCAAGGCAAATTGTAGTTGTGTTTTCATCGGTTTACGATGTATACGACTCACATGCAATGTATCTACTCAAACCCAATATACATCCGACCATATTCCACCTGAACTATAAGATACTCTACTTTATTTGAACGTCAAATGACCCTAATTGTTAAATGCTTTTTTTACGATTTGAGTTCTACTCCAAAGTACCAAGTGTAATCATATGGCGAAAGTAGCAATTTGGCTCCGAGACTTTAACTAATTGTGCAATTGACCAGTATACTTTCAATGGTAGCAATTTGACCCATTTTCTTTTCACTTAAGTGCAATTCAACCATTTTTTCTAATTCTCATTCAATTTTCAATTAAATCAAATTTGTGTTGATTAAAAAAATATAATTATATTTTTTTATCTAATAAACTCAATGTAATATCTAAAAAAACTAGATAAGAACCTTAAAAAGAAGTTCCATTTGTTTTGGTTTAAAATTGTTCATATCCCCAAGAAACCGTAAAATTTCAATAATAAAAATAAAACTAATTTTATTTTTTCATCAATGCATAATTTTCTTTTTAATTGAATACATAATATTCAAAATGGGGTACATGTCAAACCTTTAACCTAATCGTTAACTTAACTTAACCCAATCTGACCCATTTTTTTTCCTTACTTAGAACCTGTTTTTAGCAACATATGCCCACATTGATTAACTTATATTACCAGAGTTACAAATCATATCGATGAAGGTTTGTTTTTGCATTCGACTTTCAATAGATTGACACCCAAATTGAAGGTTCATTTTCGTTCATCGTATAATTTTGATTCATATGTTCAATCTTCATTTTTTTTTTAATTTTCGATTAAAGCAATCAAATTTGATTGGCGTATGGTAGAGACTTATGTTTTGCTTGCATAACCATTGGCTCACGATTGTATTAAACTACTTTGTTGGCTGCTCCATCGTTTTGTTTTTATTTTTTAGGGTAGTTGATTTTCCTAATATTTTAGGGCTCAAAACATACCGATTCTCGGCACATAATAATCATCTTGATAGATTTTTTTGGTGGTGATCATGATAAACATCTTGATAGATGTCATTCATAAAAATATAGTAGTATATAGAAAGTGCAAATGATCCGTGTTTCTGTCTTGCTTGTTTTTTTTTTTTTTTTTTTTTTTTTTTTTTTTTTTTTTTTATTATTGCCCATTTTTATGGTATATTTTTGCTGATTTTAGTGGTAATAAGTGCATAATTAGTGTAATATAGCAACAATATATATCAATACAATAATTACCTTCTTAGCATGTGTCATGCGTATGCGTACATGTGCCTAGCGTAACCATGTGAGTGCTATTAACAAAAAGTTTCATTTGACATCAGCAGCATACGTGGACGTCATAAGAATTGTTTAAAATCACGGCTATTAATAAAATATATATTGGATGAATATTTAATATTTAGTATATATATATTGGATGAATATTTAGTTATACTAAATACTAAAATATATATTGGATGACTAAATATTGAATTTTTTTTCGAAATAGGGCTCAAAAAATAAATATTGAACAAAATGGGTTGGATTGAAAAATGTTTAATCTTATAGGGTGCACGTCACCCCATTTCAAGTTCGGGACAAAACCGCCAGTGCCCCTGGCGGTTTTAAGTGTCTTGAACAGTTGCTATGAGGTTGTAAGTGATACTTTGGCTAGGGTAAAACCGCCATGGGGGGTGGCGGTTTCACTTAAGTGAAACCGCCACCCCCCATAGCGGTTTCAAATTTTTTTTTTTTTTGTTTTGGATTGACGTTATATCGCGGTGATATTTTGGCCAAGGGTGAAACCGCCATGGGGGGTGGCGGTTTCACTCAAGTGAAACCGCCACCCTCCATGGCGGTTTCACCCTCGGCCAAAATATCACCCACTCGATTTGTATACTCATTTTTGTGAAGAAACCGCCATGGAGGGTGGCGATTTCTCTTCACTTAAAACCGCCAGGGGCACTGGCGGTTTTGTCCCGGACCTGAAATGGGGTGACGTGCACCCCATAAGATTGAACATTTTTCAATCCAACCCATTTTGTTTAATATTTATTTTTTGAGCCCTATTTCGAAAAAAAATTCCTAAATATTAAATATTCATCCAATATATTAAATATAAATCCTCTATTACCGAAATCATTATAGTATAACTAAACATGGTTTATTTTAAGGTCGTAACTATATTGTAGATTTTATATTCTCATTTTTAATATGATGACTATAGTTGTATCTCTCTGTCAATTGATAGGTAATTCAATATTATATATTTTAGGAATGTCCATAAACTTTTCCAAAGCTCTAGGAGAATTTCATTTGCGTTGTGCGATTTTCCCCCATTTCCAGATGCATTCGATTCGATCAAAATAATAGTTGATTTTCTAAGAACATTACATTAAGGTGGTTGACCTAATTATTTTGGCTGACAGTAATATTTTACTACAAAGAGACCTACTCATACAGATCAATTTCTTCCATTAAGGTATAGCTCACCTAATTAAATTAAGGTATTTTCTAATTAATTTAGATCATTTGACATCTGAAATGTGCAAATCAGATCAAACAACATTCGATTTAATTATATAGCTTCATACCATATCATACAAAATCTAAATAACTAAAGACGTAATCAATTGTCATGCCAATAACCTCAAACTAAGGTTCCCTGAGTAATTACAATTCTTTTTATTTAGCTTATTAGATCAATTGACATCTGAAATGTTTATATTAGATCACATAATTTCTCATTTAATCAAATAACTTCGTCAGATCATACAGAACCTAAATGACCAAGACATAATCACTTTTTATGCAAATAACCTCAAGCTAAGCGGATTGATCTTCTCTTGATATTACCATTTTTACAACAAATATATTTAAGTGTAGTCTATCAAGATTCATTGATTTAAATTGCAAATGATGACAATTATAATAAATTTTCAAAAATAATAATATCTAAAAAAAAAATTTGACATATATATATATATATATATATATATATATATATATATATATATATATATAAGATTCTCTATTCAAAAATATGTTTCAATATCAGTTTTGGAGGTGAGACATTAAAATGATAAAAAAAAATTAAATAGAAAGCCAAAAATTACAAATGTATAATATCACGAAAGTATATATAAACCAACTTTAAGTATATTATATGTCATATATTACCTAAAAATCCATAATAATTTACAAGAAATTGGTGGGGAGCCGAAATACGATCTAATCCCGTCTGAGTCATGGGCGACGACCCAGTCAAATCGACGCAAATGTCGCGCCCTCGATCCTAAGAATAAAGCAGCATGTCTGCTAGGCGAAGAGGTCGGCCATCGGCACCAATCATACCAATGTCAACCTCCTTTCCAGCTGAGATCCCTGAACGATAACAGATGTCAACCAGCGTGTCACGAACAACATTATGCCGATGTTTGACGCCAACTAACCCCGTACACGATACAGCATGATCTCTGAATATATCACCCACGAAGACCAGCGAGCAAGCAGAGCACGAGCGATCAATGGTGAATAAAGGCACCCCAAGACGGTAACAAAGCACGCAACGATAAGTACGACCATTCATGGTCTGACCCAACACCGAAATAGGGACCACCCTAAGCCAATCGGAACTGTGTGCACCCTGCTGAGACTTCCACAAAGCCAACTGACGTGGTGTCAAGGAATAAACAGAAGCGGCATCCCTAGCTACCCGAGCGAAATACATATCTGTCAATCGTTTCATAAGTCGGGGGGCAGTGATCTCGTCAAGATTATACAAGATATCAACCTCTAAAGTCCGATTAAAAACACCAACAGCGTCAGCAAACGCAGACCCCAAAGAGACAACACCAGCATTACGGAGAAACTTAGACTGCAGGTCAGCAGACTGAAGTCGCGACGCTAAAAAAGCATAATGGACAGCATCCCTGGCCGAATAGACACCAAGCCCTCCGAATTAAAAAGGCAAAGTAGCGAGCCTCCACTGCCAATCACCGAAATCCGGACCTGAAGCAACAACGATACGTTCCAAGGAAGAGCGTAGGGCTGCATCAAAAGCTAGTATATTAGTTTGATCTTTTTTTTTTTTTTTTTTTTGCGAAATCAATAGCCAATACCTTATCTCGCAAAATGAAATCGTCATACATTTTGGAAAGGACTCGAAGGAGGGAATATCTGTTTTTATGGTTACAATAAACTCAAATTTGGAATTTAATCTTTCCTTAACCCATAAGAATATTATGTTGTATTATCTTACCATTTCATAATCACCATTTATACTTGCTTATATGGAATTACTATCTTTCCTTACTTATAAGTGAATTTTTTAATTCATAAATGAAATTTTTATTCACTAAAAACTATAATAAGATTTCTTTAACTCTAGACGCAAAAAAAAAAAAAAAGCTCATAGTTAGATGCAGATAAGATCATATTCATTCAAAACTATAAAAACTGTCTTTATTTGTAGGTTGTGGTCAAATGTTTATACATAGAAAAAAAGCATAAATTAGAAAAAAAAAAAAACAGACATCTATAATAACGCATTGAGGAACATAACTGACTTATACTCCAACTTATTAGTATTGGTATATTACTAAATAAGTTGAATTACTATCCACCTATAGTAGATAAGTGACTTATCGTTATTAGTATTACTAACTCTAATTCGAAACCTACCATTAAAAAAACAAACATTTGGTTCTATATATACCAAAATGTAGATAATGTCGTTTGATTTTTTTCTCACGTATTAAAATGTAAATTTTGATTATGGAATATTATCTTACTATATAACTCGTAAAAGAAAACTTTTATATTGATTCATCTTTTCAAATTTACCATACACTTACATATGGTATCTACATATTCATAAGTAATAAATGAATTCTTTACACGATTACCATAAACTTACATATGCTAACTACATTTTCATAACACTTAATTAATTCTTTATTCACGTAAAGCTCTAAAAAAATTCGTAAGTAACCTATTCAATAGAGTGACTTATAATTGTTAGTATTGAGAAATTCATTTGAATAAACGAATACCCATTTATAGCAATGTGACGTATAGTTATTATTATTATAATATCTCAAATTTAAAGGTCATCATTTGTTGATTATATGTACCAAAATGTAGAAAATGTCATATTAGACTTTTGCTTATGCAATATTATCTTGTCATATAAAATAATTTCATGATTATGAAAATGTCTTTTTTCATGGTTACTATAAGGTTATATATTTTCATGATTACCATAAACTTATGTATGATATACTACATTTCCATAACTAATATGCATGATTAACATAAACTCACAAATGGTATAACAAAAATACCATAACATAAATAATTTCATGATTATGAAAATGTCATATCTTCATAGTTACCATACGCTTATTTCATGATTACCATAAGATTATGTATGTTATACTACATTTCCATAACTAAAAGATGAATTTTGTACACGATTACCATAAACTCACATATGGTATATAACAACAATTCCATAACACAAATTAATTCCTTATTCACCAGAAGCTCTAAGAAAATTCGAAAAGCTCTGGACCTCTTCAATGCCCATGAAAAAAGCTTTGTTTATAAATATATATAAAATAAGATTGATTAGTTTTACTTTCTTGTTAATTAAAGTTAGCTCTATTTGTTCTTAAAATTCCACTATGGTCGAGAATAGAGTTGGGAAATTTTCGTTTTATTTCATGCTGTAAAAAGTAAAAGTGTTAGAAAACTCTTAGCACTAAATTGTCAATTTATATATTTATGGTAATCGTGTTGACCCGTTAAATTAAATGTGTAGTAAAGTAAACGTCAGTATGCTCATTGGTAGATCAGCCAAAAATGTGTCTATCAGGATTTGAACCCCTGACTTCTCACTTACTTATTCATCACATTACCAGTGTGCTAGCTGTTAATTCATGCATATTTTGTTAACTCATACTATAAAAAAGAAAATCACCAATCCAAATGAATGTAGATGACCAAATCTTTAATTTTTGAAAATTTTGACGAATTATGGAAATAAATATGACATTAATGTAAGTATACATTAGCTTCGACCTTCCATATTCCATATGTGAGTATCAACATAATATATATGCAGGTGTGAATTTAATTTTTAAACAAAACAATACAGGATGATTCATACGGCCCATCTATCTATCTATCTATCTATCTATCTATTCTATATCTTTTAATAAAGCCATGCCATTAAGCTGATGTGACATGACTTTAATAAACTATCGACATGTCAACAAAAAAAAATAATTTACGCCCGAATCTGATTGTGAGCCGTAATAAAGCAAAACGGGAAATGATAATAATAATAGTAGCCTTATTATACGTGATTGTGTAAACATACTTTCATTATTATACGTGATTGTTTGAACACTCAATGTACCATTTCCTCTATTAACCTACATGTAGGCCAGTTATAATATAATACTCCGTATAGTATTAACTAATTAACATATGTTAACTCTCTAAAAAAAAATTAACATATGTTAACTTTTACACTATTCACGCTTTGTATTGTGAATATAATAACACATGGAGCAAATTAGAGAGGTAGATAGTAGCAACACCATAGTATTAACTAATTAACATATGTTAACTTTTACACTATTCACGCTTATTGTGAATATGATAACACAGGGAGCAAATTAGAGAGGTAGATAATAGCAACACGACAACCATTTGCTCAACATTTGATCTCTCCCGTTACTTTTGCGTCCTCCTACAATTATTCAAATACAAATACAAATGTAAATAAGCTGCATATTGTTCCCAAAAATAATAAATTGCAAATTTTGTTACTTTATCGAGTTCATAGCGGAATTAGAAATTGTATCAAAAATAACATTTTTGAATGTAAAAGCGTAATTATAATATGAAAGCATAATATTTAAGTGTTTGGCAGACATAAAAAGAATATTCTTGCCTTCTGTGATAATTTTGGCTTATGTCGTTTGATGATCACTCGGAGATTTATGGTACATCAACTTTCGATCAGCTATCATGATATCAACTTTGCTGGGTTTAAATTGTCGTGAGTTTATTGATGTATTTGTGAATTGTGGTGTTGATGGAAGATGCCCAAGATGGTGTCGTGATTTTCATGGAATAAACTGTTGATTGTTTTCCTTATTTTGTGAGAGATGGTTTATGTTTTTTTTTTAATGATTTAAGTTATGTGATTGTCTTTTGCCCTCACACTGTTATTGAGTATTACTTTGGCATTACTCTCACTTACAAACATTATTATTATTACAAGCCTAATGTAGGGCTACCTATTTTGTGATTTTCGTACCTTATCATTTATAATTTCCTCTGATATTTCTTAAATGCGAACCTTTACGAATCTAATAACTTTATTTTGCCCATATGAATTCAATTAGTTTTTTGTTAAATAAAAAATAAAACTCACCTAAAAAAAAAGTCACATGTTCCTAGAATGAGGGAGTATATACATAACACTTTAATAACTAATTCACATAAGCATTTAAGAACCCTGTGCCATGGCACGGGTTCATAAGCTAGTTCTAACTAAATTAATACATAAACCTCCCCCTAAACCCTTTTTATATGTTACGTACCATCATCACCTTCATCAAATTCCCCGCCGCGACGAACTCGAATGCCGTCACCTTCATTCTCTCGCCACGCCCAATTCTCCAGTCCGTTTTTGACGAAACTTACACCATCGGATTCCCCTTTTCCTTCTCTACGTGAAGGTATAAGTTTTGCTACATACGATCAAGGTTTTACCAATGTCGATATTTCGCATAACACGTTATTAACCTTAATTTTATTTGGAGAATCTTACTGTTTTAATCCTAACCTCTATAATTAATACTCGATGTAAGCCCATGCGTTGCACGGGTCTCTTAATTACGATATATAATTATGGTGAAAAGTTGAACCGATAAATATTTGACCATTATGATATAGGAACTATTACTTGTATTTTATTTAACCTATGTAGGCAATTATTTTCATTTTATGATCCTCATTTTACCAAAAAAAAAAAAAAAAAAAAAAACTTACACTCTCAAACCAGCATGTTTTAATGTCACTACAATTCAAATTTTATTCAAAAACACTACATTAAATATTGTTGTATTACTTAACCTCTTTAAATAAAAGATATCATTACTTATTTATTGGAAATATTCACATGATATCCTTGTGTTTCTATCTTTCCCTAGAGTTCCACATTTCCAGTTCATGTATAATATGTACAATAATTTTTGCCCTTTCGGATACATAATTGAAAAAACAAAACAAAAAAAATACTATAATCCAAAATAAAATATTTGTCTTTTATCGTACAACTTTAAATTGGCACCCTCCAATAATAAATTAGAACCAAATTAAAGTTTTATTCAAAAACACTATCTTAAATTAATGATTAGAAACATTCATACGGTACCCTTGTGGTTTTAATTTTCTAAGGAGTTTTACGTTTTCGTTTTGAAACCTTTGAGGTTTCATTTTTGTGAATCATGATACTAAGTTTATAATTAACTCTTAATGCTAATAGTTCTTATAAGAATTTAGCAAATGAGCATTATTGATCACAAAAATCAAACATTGTGGGTACAATGTACACAAACATGTGAATACAAATACCTTTTAAAATGGGTCAAAGAGATAGTAAGTTTCATTCTCGTGAATAAAAAGACTATTTTTTAATAGAATTTTCTTACAATATATATACTCCCAACAAAACACCATCTTTGACCTTGTTTTTATTACTAATATTGTCGTATTATTTTAGTTTCATTTATTCGAACATTCACTACCCTAACCTTTCTTTCATGTTTTTGTCTTCCCTTCCCCTCTCCACATTTTCCTAAAATAATATATTACAAATTGATAAATATTATTCTAAATTGACATCTTATGATACGAATACCATATGAGTATTTAGTTATGAAACCTGAGTTATAAGAAGAGTTAAGACATAGAAAATAGAAAATTAATATACGTATAAACATAGAATCTTTCAATCGTTGTGCAAACTAAAAAGAAACCGGATTGAAATTAAGAAGATTAGGAACATATAATATTAGGAAAATGCATCTCCTTTCACCTATTTATCCACTTCTCTAATAAATATCCTAATGTACAATTTTTTAGTAGAAGAATTATATATTCTATGTTTCAATAATGTGGGACTATTTTTTAGTACTTTTTTTTTTTTTTTTTTTTTTTTTTTTTTTTTGCCATTAGAGATTGTCCCACATTGTCCAAGAAGTAAGGTTGTATTTGGGCACAATATAGGTTAGGTTCTTTTAATTTTTCCCACATCATCTGTACGACGCATGTAAAAGTGTTATCAGTATGATTACTATAATGGTATTACATGCCTAATTGACCAATTAGCCAATCACCATTCAGAATAGTGGCGTATTATCCTGAATTAAGGTTAGCATTCAGTAGAATAGAGAGGTGAATGAAATGTTGAAGTTTGGAAAATATAGATTAAGAGGGGGCGGTAAATAGTGGCCTTTTCATTGTAGTGAACTTAATAGGACACAACTTATATAACTCGTTAATTCTAGGTTTGCTAGTATTTAGTTAGGTCCGTTTAAAAAAATAAACCTAGTTTAATTAGATATGTGATTATGAGATGTTGTATATAGTTTTATAATCGTTGCACGGGATCTCTTAATAATGATGTCTAATCATGATGATAAAATTGAACAGATGAATATCTAAACTTTTATATTACTTTCATTTTACTTTACCCGTGTAGACGATTATTTTCAATATAAACTTCTTTTTACAAAATTCGCGTAAACACAATCGCGCAAACTCAACCGCGACTGCTCCTCCGCCTGCCGCTGCTTCATCCTCAGCTCCTCCTCCCGCTGCCGTGCCGAAGAAGCTTGACCGATCGCAAACTGACCTAAATTCCGGCTAACCGACCGGATATCCACAAGCCAATCGCCGAACTCGTCCTTCGCCTTCTTCTCGGCGTAAATGCATACTCTCTTACTGAGCCCCAATAATTTGATATGTGATTATGAGATGTCGTATATGTTAGTATTTCTCTGAAGGTAAAAAAAATATCTGTGATTGCGATAAGCATGTGCTTAACAAAAATGTAGGTGAAAATTTGACATGTGCTTGCTTTTGATCAAGGTAGAACCAATCGTTGACATTAATTAGTGTGGAGGCAAACCACTATAGGAAATTAGAAAGTTTAAGTAACTTAGCCAATTTTTAATCGAAAGATCAAGTACTTGCTTGGAGTAAGTATGTAATTCTAATAGCGTATATATACAATGTGAATTTCGTTTGCAGACCAAGGTTATGCACTCTAAAATTTCGTCATAGGGTTTGGGTTGTTGTATGGGTATACATGTAATATTGTTCCACATCGTTTTGTTACATGGAGATGAACTAAAATAGGAGCAAGATCATAAAGGTGTTATGCTTCTATAGTCCAGTTTTTCAATAGCATAATTCCATCAAATGAAAAGAGAGAAAAAAAAAAACAAAGAAACAAACTAAATGTATGATATAATATAGAGACTATATTATGATTTATTATTACTAATACCACTTTTACTTCAAAAAGACGTTTTTTTTAAACTAAAATATAATAATGTGTGTTAATTTAAAAAAATGTCTTGTAATATACGGAGTATATATTTTTTTTTCCTGAAATTATGAGGTTACTACAAAAACTTATTATGTTTAATTTGCATCCAAAATTCTAATAAAACAAAGAACAATGTTTAAACTTGCCAATCAATACTTTAGGAGCTTATTAAAGCCAGCCGAGTATATATGATCAGACATTATGATTGTGAATGCTGATCTAGGATTTCAACTATTTATAGCTACCTGATTGTTTAACTTCGATTAGGATTAGGAATATGATAGATCAGGATTAGGAAAATATACCAAAAATCTTGTCCGATAAATCCCTCATTTATTGATTGATAAGGAGTTTCTAGAATGTTCCACTCTTATTTAATTATTTTTTACTTACCATATCAGGTACAATTTATATTAAATTGAGTTTCTTGAATGTTCCATTCTTATTTATTTATTTATTTTTACTTACCATATCATAAACAATTCATATTAATTTAATTGAGTTTGCAGAATATTCCATTCTTATTTAATTATTATTGACTTACCATATCATATACAATTTACATTAAAGTATTTAGTGACTTACCATATGTAAGATTATGGACATTCTAGAATGTTTCAATCGTTGTGGGAGCTCAAAAAAAGTCTGCTTTAATAATATATATTGATTGTTTTGAGGAGTTTTTGATTCGTTTGGTTTTAGAGGTTGTTAATTTGGAGTTGTGTTTATGTGTTGATTTGGTGTTGTGGGTTATGGCATTGTGGTTGGCTGTGATTGTCGGTTTTGTCGCTATGGCGCGGTGGTGGTCGTGGATTTGGTGTAGTTTGGTTGTCAGGGCTGCCGTATCGTGAGTCATCTATAGGAGTGGCTGTGTATGTGGTGCTCATTGTTGTGGTTTTTGGGTCGTACTGTGGTGGGTAGTCTAGGGGACTAGCGAGAATATGGCTTAGTTGACTGGCCGTTTGTTTTGCCAAGTTGTGTGTTGGCTTAAAGGGAATCATTAAGGTCACTAAATAAGAACTTTGTGGTCTCTGATGGTATAAACGTTTGGGGTTAGTGGAAGTGAGTCATTATGTAAGTAACTTGGGGTTAGTATTGTAGATGAGCCAAAATAGTGGTCGATGATTTTTATAGTGTCACGTACCTACGAGTTTACTTGTTAAAATTTATTATCGTTTGGTGTTAATTAGATGGTTGGTTAAGGAAGCTCGACTTGCCTACTTGGAGAAAGACAATTGAGGAAGAGTTTGGCGTTTGAGGTAAGAACATTAATCACGATCCTTTCGAATAATCAATCTCCTTTTTTGGCTCACTTTTATATTTGTTCATCGCTCTTATCTTTGATTTATGCGCTCATCCTCATTTATCGCTTCACTTATGCCTAATTTATATTATGAGCGTACTTTTACTTGAGTTTGATATTCAATTTCGGCCTTTCGGCCATGTTGCTTCACACGCAGCCTCTCGGCCTTTTGACCGTGCTCCCCACTCGGCCTCGAGTGGCTTCTTCTTATGTCGCTTGAGTTCGTGCATTTGCTTCAAGTATCTTATCGGTTCAGATCATTTCAATTTGGATTCTCAAATAATATACCCCCAAATAATGTATTAACATTTGGATTAAATCAAAAGAAGATGAGTCGATACCACCTAGAGTACAATGCATTCGGCTCGGCCGATCATCGTTTTATTTACCTCTGATCAAGGTACTGTGTAAGTCGGATTAGCTACCGACTTCCTAATAGTCTTCCTCCTAGATGGGATCTCGTCCTACCGGCCTATCTTGCGAGGGGTGTGCACACTCGGGGTTATTAGAGGCTATACTTACAACTCTAGCTCGAACTAAGTTCGATAGTGTGATGGTTGTGGGGTAGGACCCTGACCGAACGTATGATTGATTACTCAAGATTTATTGGCTTTTACTTATGTACAGAATTATATTTGTCGAGCGATGATGCTCCGCTCATGCTACACTCTACAGTGGTTGATTTTCCCCATTGATATCGTTAATCTGTTCTTGTTAGCTACGCGCCTCAAGGCACGTATCTTATTTGTTATCCTTTATGCTTTTGATATTCTTACTCAGCCTGTTGCTGATGTACGTTCTTTTCTCTGGTTCGTTCCCTATCTTATTTCTGGGGCCTACGTCAATCTCGATGGCGTAGTTGACAGGTCTTGATGTTTTGGATGCTTGCTAGGAGTCAGTTGCATGCTGGGGATTCATTAGCACTTGTTGAACTTATAATTTCATTTGAACTACGTATTTTGGTTTTGGTTTTGAGAAATGTAGATCGATATTTCAAGACTTCCGCGTTTTATCTTTCTTCTGGATTGTTGTAGTTGAATTTATAGCCTATCAATTGACTCAGTAGTCAATTGCGGCGTGACAATTCTAAAGTATTTCTTTGTTTAGTCAAGCGAAAATTTAGGGTTGTTACAGTTGGTATCAGAGTGTTAGGTTCTGATTCGTCGAGTCTACAAAAAGTTTTCAAAACGAATTTGAAAAGTTTTAAAAGGGGGCGAGTCGGGTGCATACATTCGCATGCTATTTGCTACATGCTACGTGTTAATTTCTTATACTACACCATGGAGTTCTACTATTGGCTTCTGGGAGTTCTAGGAGTGAATATTTTTAGACTGACTCACTTTGGAGATTTTCTTTTGGTATTAACAGGAATTGATGATCTAATAGTTTATGGATTCTAAGTTACAGTTTATTATTTGAATGTGATTTTGGAATAGCTTAAGGCGACTTGAGGTTTTTTCGGATTAAACTGAAACTATTAGAAGACAAATAAAGACACGAAGGACCTTTTAGGTTTATACTAAGGATGGGTTTGATGATAATGTTATGATTGTATTTGAGCTCTGAACGCTTACCGTTAACGAGGATTTGTCCTTATAGATGAGATATGAGGTAGAACATGACATTTGACATGTGTATGATAGATGCTGGTAAACCACAAACAAGGGAGACAATCATTTACCCACTCTTTTCCAAACCATAATACCCTATTCATGGTGCTAAGGCAAATAAGATGATTAAAAAAAAAAACAAAGACGAACCTATGCTTATCCTTGTAGAAACAACCGACACTTCTCCAACAACCTTTGCTCCACCCATTGAATCTATCATGATGATTATTTGAAGGGAAAGTGAAAAGTTGAAGAAGGGACTAGTAATGGTGAGACTATGAGGGAGCTCAGCATACGCGTTGTAGGTTCGGGTCAGGTTCGGTTTGGGTCGGGTCTAGTTCGGGTGTATCAACTACGAGTCAAATTCGGGTCGGGTCGTATTCAGGTCAAATCATTCTCAAATGTTTTAAACATATTAGTATCAAATTTCTTAAAATTTTGTTTCATACTATCTTAACTTGAAATTTTATTGCTAATTTGAGTGTTTGAAGATATGATATAGCTTTCGAAGTCTCTTTTTTTCAATCGATTCATTTAAATGTTTGATTATCCGGGTCTGAGTCATTTCAGTTCGGGTCTGTTTCGGGTCGGGGCAATATCGGGTGAAACAGTATTCGGGTCAATTTCAGGTTCGAGTCGGGTCATTTCGGGTTTTGGTTTGAATTCAGATTACAAATTCGGGTCAAATTCAGATGTTCGAGTCAAATATTTCGGGTCTGGGTCAGTTTTGCCAGGTCTAAACTTCCCCAATGAGAGACTGTACGGACAAACCAGTCGCTCAGAAATTCATGGCTGCTAAGCGAGGAAGAGGTTGCCCACCAAAAGTAAACACACAGTCAGATACATCAGTCCAAGACGAAGCTAATGAAGCTGATTTTGAAGCTACCCAGATGGAATCGGGAAATCAGGGAGGAACCCAGATGGAAAATGAAACTCGAACTACGGTTTCGGTGAATGATTTGATTGATTCAGCTCTGCGTCAGTCAGGTAAGCATTCGAAAGCTCCAAAATGCACTGCTAATGTTAATGAAAAGCATGATTCAACTGTCGATTTGCCTAATAATGAAACAATAGAGAATGTGAAGAAAACCTGGAATTCGATAGTTAGGGGAAAATCTAGGGCTGGGATGAATTTATTCTTTGATGAATCAAGTAGCAAAGAGAATGAAATTCACATTGATGAGATGGATTTTATGGAGGAATTGGAGAGTTGGAAATTCACACTGTTGGAAAATGTATTAGGGGCAAAACCCACTGTCAAGGATCTCAATGAATTTGCTGTGAAAAATTGGAATAATGGTAAGGCTCCTGATATAAAATACTTTAGGCGTGGATGGTTTACAATAAGATTCTGGTCAGAGCAGGATATGATGGAGGTTTTGAGGGGAGGTCCATGGAAAGCGGGAGGAAATCCTTTCATCCTAAAACCTTGGACTCCTACAATATCTCAGGAACTAGATAGAGTTTCACATATACCTGTTTGGGTGCTTTTACCTGGTCTGGATCCATGGCTATGGACTGAGCAGGTATTAACAAAATTGGCAAGCCCATGTTTGCTGACCATACTACTACACATAAAGAAAAATTGTCATTTGCTCGGATTCTCATTGAAGTTGATGTAGCTTCAGAATTGCTTGAGGGAGTGATAATCAATATACCAGGGTATGGGCAAATAAATCAAAGGGTAGATTATGAGTAGGTGCCTTTTTATTGTAAGACATGTTCAAAACTTGGGCATCTCTCTAACTCTTGCAAGATGAATAAGAAAGCTGAGCTGAAGAGTCAACAAGGGAAAGTGTATAAACCTAAGATACCACCAAAAGTACCTGAACCACAGTAAGTGACAGACTCCACAAAGAAAGTGGAAGAAACTCAAGTAGTGGTAGAGGATAGTGGTCATAAAGAGCAAACCACACCCTCACCAGTGAAAGAAGGAGAGGATGCCGTTGATGAGATGGGATTCAGAAAATGGAAGAAATCTGCAACTAGGGGATCTTCTCTCAAAATCATACACCCAACAAGCCTAAAGAATTGCTTTGAGATATTGCTGGAAGATTCAGAACAGGGACAAATGGGGCATGAGATACTTGATTAAGGTCCTATAGAGGTAGGAGATCCACCTGAGCCTCCACCTCAATGAATTTTGCTTCCTGGAATGTCAGAGGACTAAATGAGGTCCTCAAGCAGCATGAGACTAAGAATCTCATGTTGAAATATGGGATAAATCTTCTAGGGATAATAGAAACTAGAGTTAAGGAGAGTAAAGTTGGAAATATAGTCAAGCGAAGTTTGCAGAGACTTAATGTAGTAACTAGGCCTGGGCAACAGGGCAGGCCCCCGTTAAAAGCCCACGAATGACCCTCATAAAGAGGGTCAAAGCCCGGCCTGTCAAATAACGGGGCGGGTCGAGAAAGGGTCAAGCCCTTTAAGAACCGACGCGGGCCTGACCCTTTTAAAACAAAAAAAACACGGGCCTGGTAGCAAAACCCGACATTATTACTAAATAAAACCATGGGTCTTCCTTATTATTGTCATCATCCGCTTGTTGTGGCTGTTGTTGTCCATTGTCGTTGTTTGTTTTGCATTTGTTGGGCAATGGATCTCCGCATAATCCTGGATTGCCTATGTATGCCATTGACGCGTCTTTGAGTACACGAAGTTGTTCTCCGGTGGGTATTTCACCATGAAGTTGGTTGTAGGACAAGTTGAGGCTGATCAAAGAAGTCAGTGCGGAGAGGCTGGTGGGTATGGTGCCCGAAAGATGGTTGTTGGATAAGTCGAGAGATTCTAATGAAGACATTTCGCCAATCTTGTCCAGAATACTTCCTGTGAGATGATTGTGGGACAAGTTCAAACCAATGAGTCCATTGAGGTTTGTGAGACCCGGAGGAATCGAACCGACTAAGGAATTGCACGAAAGGTCTAAATCCACGAACAAATGCAGATTACTTGTATACTCTAGTACTTCTCCTTTTAGAACCTCTGCGGCACTTACGCCATCTAAAGTAAGGTTGTCACTAAATAGACTTATAAATTCCTTTGAAAATTCAATGCTTTCCTTTTTATTTCATTCTTACGAACATTTTGTTCATCGTCATAAAATTGGATATTTTCATGTTCATATTTAAGTGAGTTTTCTCATGGGTCGGGTCGGGCCGGGCCAAACAGACCCGTGACCCGCCCCGCCCCGTTTCGAAAATGTAATGCCCCGCCCCAGGCCCGCCCCGTTTTACAATGACCCGACCCCGCCCCGACCCGGCCCGTTGCCCAGGCCTAGTAGTAACCTATCATAATCAGCACTACAATGGTAGGATTTGGATAGTCTGGAGACCTCAAGCAATCACTGTGAAGGTGATTATGCCTACAAGTCAACTAATGCATTGTAGAGTACATCAGTTAGGCAATAACACTGAGATCATAGTCTCAATTGTATGTGCCAGTAATGCAGCTGCGGAGAGGAAGTAATTAACGAGGGACTTAACCACTTGCACTACAAATTCCCTTCCATGGATTGTCATGGGAGATTTTAATGTTACTAGATGGAATTCAGAGAGAATTGGAAATAATGTGGCTCCTCAAGGAGACTTGGAGGAGTTTAATAGATGTCTGATGATTTGTGGTCTGGAAGATCTAAAATCAAGGGGTTGTGAGTTCACTTGGACTAACAACCAGGATGGTTTGGATAGAGCTTGGGCGAAACTCGATAAAGCCCTAGTAAACATCTGCTGGCTAAATTGTTTTCCAAGCTCTAATGCTGAATTTCTTCCCCAAGGAGTGTCTAATCATACTCCAGTTTTGGTTTGAATTTGTGCATACCAAGTTGTTAAGAAGACTTTTAAGTTTCTAAAGTGTTGGGCTGACCACAAAGACTATCACAGAATTGTGGAGGAGGCATGGAGAAAATGGTGCCCTGGAAGCCCTTTTGATAGACTATATGCATGGCAAGTTAAGGAATGTCAAGTATGCCCTTACCACTCTTAATAGTAAGATTTTTCCAAATCTTACAGAAAGAGTTAGGCTATGCAAGGAGGAATTAGAAAAGCAACAATATACTTTGAACCAAAATCCTGGTAACCTGAGGATGCAACAAGAAGTAGAGGAAATAAAAGACAGATATTGCAAATTAAAGGCAGCAGAAATTAGTATGCAGAACCAAAGGGCCAAAGTAACCCACATTCAGCTTGATGACAGCAGCACTAAATTCTTCTACTCAAGGATTGATGAACGGAAAAATCGGGAAATAATTACCAGTATTAAAGACTTAAATGGAAGGGAGTGCTGTCAGCATCAGGAAATTTCAGAAGCTTCCATCTCGTTTTATAAAAGCTTACTTGAAACTTCTAGGGGAGTGGAGGACTTGGATTATAACTTTGTAAGGCAAGGAGACTTCTTACCTGATCATTTCCAGGAGAGCTTGATCCAAAGAGTAACAAAGGAGGAAATTAAGGGTGCTCTTTTTAGTATGAACCCTAATAAAAGTCCAGGGCAAGATGGATTTGGGGCTGGGTTTTTCCTGAAATCTTGGAATGTAATTCAGGATGACTTTAACTTTGCCATTTGGGAATTTTTGAGAGATTTCACTTGCCAAAGAAAGTCAATGCAACCATGATTACCCTTATTCCAAAGAAGAAGAATGCAGAGTCAGTAATAGATTTCAGGCCTATAGCTTGCTGCTCCACAGTGTATAAAGTCATTAGCAAAATCTTGGCTAATAGACTCAAAAAAACCCTCCCTGACTTGATAGGAAAGGAGCAAGCAGCATTTGCCCCTGGGAGAAGCATTTATGGTAATATAACTCTTTCACAGTCCCTAGTGAAGGGTTATACACAACATCACATCTCACCAAGGTGTCTAATCAAAGTAGACATCCGGAAAGCTTTTGATACTCTAGACTGGGATTTTATAAGGAAAATGTTGGAAGCTTACAAATTCCCTGATGTTTTTGTTAAGTGGGTCTGCAAATGCTTGAATACAACATGGTTCTCACTGAAGATCAATGGGACTTGTGAAGGATTCTTTCAAGGGAAAAAAGGTATCAGGCAAGGTGATCCTTTGTCACCTTATATTTTTGTACTAAGTATGGAGGTCCTATCAAGATACTTAAGAAGAATGAACACTTGGCCTAACTTTTCCTATCATCCCCAGTGCTCCAGGATAAGACTAACTCATCTTACCTTCGCTGATGATTTAATGATCTATGTCAGAGGGGACGTGCCTTCAGTGGAAGCAGCTTTATATTGTCTAAATAAGTTTGCTAGTATCTCTGGTTTAGAGGCTAATCACTCCAAAACAGATGTCTACTTTGGTGGGGTAAAATCAGAGGTGAGGAGCTCAGGGTTTGCAGAAGGTATTTTTCCGTTCCGATACTTGGGATACCCTTTGAGTACTACAAAGCTGAGGTCTGAAATGTATGATCAACTAATCAGCAAGATCAAAAAAGGAAAATTCATTACAAGAGTTGGCTTAGCATCTGTGCCCCTAGAAGAGAAGGGGGCATGGACATCAAGGAAGTTTTGTCGTGGAACAAGGCCTTTATAGCAAAGTGGATTTGGAGACTAGAAACCGGTCATAATGGGATTTGGGAAGATTGGATTAAGGCTTACAAGCTCAGAGACAGAAGTGTCGAGGAAGCTATCAGTAAAAATAATGATGCTGAGAATTGGAAAAGCCTGGTAAAAGTGAAAGATGAGCTTCTGCAGAGCCTGTCAGGTGCAGAAAAGTTGAAGGACTTAATGCAAAGATGGACCTGCAATGGTAATTTTAATACTCAGGCAGCCTATGAGAATTTCAGATTTAAATACCCTCAGGTAAGTTGGGATAGAGCAGTGTGGAGTAGCATCAGTCTTCCAAGACACAGAATAATTGCAGCTCTAGCAATGCAGAAAAAACTTGCAACTGTGGATAACATGGCAGCAAGAGGATTCTACATTGTGAACACATGCATTTTGTGCAAGCAAGCAAGGGAAACACACAGACATCCCTTCTTTAGATGTTCTTTTTCTAGAAATATTTGGGACAAGATCAAAGCTTGGACGGGCATGAACCATGTTTTCCAAGATCTTGACAGTACAGCAAGCAGGGGCGGAGCTAGGGTTTCACGCCAGGGGGTTTGGAAATTTTTTTTTACTAATGTTTGTCGCAAAGTTGATTTTCAACAAATTTATAGTATGCTCGTATACTAGTACATACACTACTTCTTACATAACTATAATGGGCAATTTAATACTACGAGAGTTTTTTTTAAGGTCAATTAATTCTAGTATAGTTGAAGTTATTTAGAGTTTACGTCTCACACCCTAAAAAAACAATAAGAATATAATAATTAAGTCTCACTAAGCACTATCACTATATATATAATTGATTTCCCAAATTGATATAGAGTTGTGGCCTTGTCTTAGTGGTAATAGCAAAAGAATATTGAGAATTAGACCCAAGGTTCGAATCTTGATAATGAATGATATTTTTCTAATTTTTAATGTATTAACAAAAAAAAAAATACTAAAATTTCCTTGCAGGGATTTGAACCAGTGACCTGCCTGTTGAATACATAACACACTGACCGCTACGCTAACTCTGAATACATGTAATTTATCTTCTGAAAATGATTATTATTCTTGAGCTGAGGGGGTTCATTTGAACCTCTTGAACCCCCTGGCTCCGCCCTTGACAGCAAGATGGATAAATTCAAGGAGAAAAAGAAGTTGGAAGAGTAAATGGGCGAAGTGCTGTTTAACAGCTACTATTTACCTTATTTGGCAAGAGAGGAATATGAGATTATTCGCAAACAAGGAGCACACAGAAGATTGGATTGTAAATCTGATTAAATACATTGTTAGTGTTAGAGTGTATTTTTGGATTAAAAACTGTAAAAAAGGAGGAACTTGTTGAGAGTCTAACCATGTAGTTTGGGTATTTTGTAGTGGCAATCTTTTGTAAGACAATCTTTTTTTTCATTCCCCCTTGTGGATGAATAATACACACCACTTAGTAGTGGTAAAAGATGGGTTTTTATGCATGGTAGCTTTTGGATCGGTATATTGGCTAATTCGATTATTTGATAATTTGCGCTTTAACATAAGAATCAACGAGTTTTTATGTATTTATGGCCTCAAGATTGGTATGCAATTGTGTGAAACGACAATGGGGCGATGAAAGATGATCGAAGGAGCGATACGATAGGATTTGGACAAGTTTTGAAGAGATTTCAGTCCATTTACAGAAGGTCAACTTTGAAGTTTCATAACTCTCAAACGGCTTAGAATTTTGCAGTGAAACCAATGAGAGATTAAAGATCATGATCTTAGCTTTCCAAGAAGTGGTCACACTGGCAAAACTGACCCAGACCCGAACATCCGAAATTGACTCGAATTTTTAATATGAATTCAACCCGAAACCCGAATTGACCCGACCCAAACCCGAAAATGACCCGAATTCTGTTTGACCCGATATTGACCCGACCCGAACATGACCCGAATTGAAATGACCCAGACCCGAATAATCAGACGTTTTTATGATTCGGTGACTTAGATTCGATATATCACATCCTTAATAACTCAAATTACCACTAAAACTTCAAATTAAGATAACATTAGACTAAATTTTAAGAAATATGACATTAATATGATCAGATTTGAAAAAATTAAAATGACCTGATCCGAATTTGTGACCTGATCCGAATTTGACCCGACCCAAATTCGACCCGACCCGAATTTGACCCGTAGTTGTCACACCCGACCCAAACCGAACACGACCCGATCCGAAATAGACCCGAAATACATGACCCAAAAGATGACCCGACCCGAATAGACCCGAATGACCCGACCCGAATGACCCGTTTGCCAGGTCTAGTCACACGTCCTCACAGGCCAAGTAACGAAGAAGTTATGACCGTTTGAAAAACATTGCCAGAGCCAGTCCGTCAGAGACGACTCGTCTGACTTTAGGCGAGTCGTCCGGACAACTCGTCTCTGGTTGGACGACTTCACCCGAGACCTCAAGATATTTGGACGACTCGTGCGGGTTAGACGAGTCGTCCCGCTCTGTCAGCGTATTAGACGGGTTTCCTAATCCCGTTTTGTAATCATTTAGTATTTATACTTTAAACTTTCGGTAGTTTTAATCATTCAGTATTTTGAGCTTTTAGAGTTTATTTTCAAGACTATGCAAGGCTAAAGACCTTTATTCTCGGATTTATTAATCGAAACTATTATTCACCGACAATTGTGAGTTTGATTTCTAATTCTTAATTTCGTTTGAGTATTGTTTATTATCTTGATTTGATTGTTATTATTGATTGATTTGCTGTTAATTAGGTGGCCACTAATTAACCTTAGATTAATATATATTGCTAGATTCTAAATTAAATGATTAATTGTTTGATTGTTGAATCGATTAGTAGAAACTAGGTCTAATTGCATGCTGATCATCGTGATTAGATTTAGGGGAGAATAAACATATTAATTGAAGATCAAAACCGCGTGTGTCTAGATGTTGTTAATCTTAGTTGATATCGTTTAATTGCTTTAAACTTTCGCTGGATTGAATTTAGGCGCGCGTCTTTGTTATTCACCAATTAGGACTATTAGGTAGGGTTGATCTCTCCTCTTAGTTACAATTAAGAAACGATTAGAAATTGTATTCGTTCACCGGCTTCAGTTAGGCTATCTGACATGCCACGTGGCATTTTTTTTTTTTGGAAAGATTAGCTTTATTCTCCATTATCGGGAGAAATGAAGAACAATTACAACCTTACGTGGCATTTCTCTTTAATTTTCACTTAAAATTATTTAAAATGTCTTTTATAGTAAAGAGGGTAGATGGACATTTCATCCATGGTAATATATATATATATATATATATATATATATATATATATATAGTGAGGATCATAAGAGTACTCCTCCTTAGGTGAGTACTGAGCACCAAATCTCAGCCGTCAGATTTACAATTTTCGACGCGCCAGATTAAGCCACCTGTCCGGGGTTTAAATAACAATTTACACAGTTTTTTTTTTCAATTTTCAAAATCTGACAATTCACCTTCCAAAAATCAACTGCTCTCTCATTTTTCTCTCTCCTCTCTCGCGTTCTCTCATTTTCTCTCTCCTCTCCCGCGTTTTCTCATTTCCTGTCCTCTTCTACGATAACTCGCCGCCGTCATCTCCGTCGCCGCCGCCTCCGCCTCCGCCTTCGACATCTTCTCCTCGTTTTTGTTCTTATAATAAGGTAATACTTTCGATTTTCTTTTTAAATTTACTGCATTTTATGGATTTCGAAGTTGAATATCGTTCTACTTTTGTTGAAATATTTGTTAATTTACTCTAAAATGTAGATTAATCATTTGATTTTAGTGTTATTTAGCTTTTATTTCCGATTTTGATCATTTTTTAAACTCTAGCTTTTTGCATGTCGTTTTTTGTGCTAATTTTGTGTTTGTGTTCAAATTATATCTGATTTCTACTCTAAAATGTTGATTAATTGGGGTGATTTTACTGTTATACAGCGTTTATTTCCGATTTTGAACATTTTCGAAACCCTAGCTTTTTTGCATGTGGTTTTTTTGTGCTAATTTTGTGTATTTGTTCAAATTATATCTGATTTCTACTCTAAAATGTTGATTAATCAGTTGATTTTAGTGTTATACAGCGTTTATTTCCGATTTTGACTGTCTTTAATTTTATGTGTCATTGTATGTGTTTTCTGTGACACTCTCATGTGTTTTTATGCTAGTGTCATTGTATGCGAAATGTGTGTCACTGTATCTGATTTATGTGTCATTGTATGTGTTTTCTGTGACACTCTCATATTTTTTATGCCTGTGTCATTGTATGCCACATGTTTGTCACTGTATTTGATTTTATGTGTCATTGTATGTGTTTCTGTGACACTCTCATGTCTTTTTATGCCTGTGTCATTGTATGTCACATGTGTGTCATTGTATTTGATCTTGTGTGTCATTGTATGTGTTTCTGTGACACACTCATGTTTTTTATGCCTGTGTGTCACTGTATCTGATTTATGTGTCATTGTATGTATGTGTTTTTAATTTTATTCTCCAACGCAGGGTGAAACTAGTTACCAAATGCCGCCCCAATTCTTTGATGAAGGTGTTGAGTGTGATAAAAAACAACCCTGAGCTTGTAAATGGCATTAAAGAAATTGGGTTTGGGGGGTTGTTAATGTTGAAACTCGGGGCTGTTCCAACTTCAATAATCCCGTGGTTAGTTGATGCTTTTAATCATGAGAGTTTTATTTTGAAAGCTTCCTCGAGCAAGGAGTTTTTGCTTGGTAAGGATGATGTTCATGACATGTTTCTGTTGCCTAGAGGACCGAATGTGGTGGAATTGATTGAGACAGGAAACAAGTTCACGTCTGATCAACATCCATTAAAAATGAAATGGAGGCAGAAATTTAATATTAAGGGTAATAGTGATGTGATTGCTATTGGAGAGTTTGTTAGTAGGCTGAAAAAGAAGGAGGTCGCAGATGACGAGTTCAAACAAATGTTTGTACTCTTGGCTATGTCATCTTTCTTGGCTCCAACTTCTAATTCCACGATTGATTTCAGTCTTTTACAAGCCGTTGAAGATGTGTCGAAGATTAAGGACCTTGATTGGTGTGGGTTTGTGTTTGATCAATTAATTGATGGATTCATGAAGCACAAGGTAAAGAAGTTAACATTCTGTGGAGGCTGTGTTCTTGTTTTGATGTTGGCGTACTTCCATAGGCTTGAAGTTCGTGGAGAAGTTCAACCCTGTGACTTGCCACTCATCCAACATTGGGATGACGAGAAGTTGTCAAAAAGGGTAAAGTCACAATTCAGTTCTGGTTCTTTGGCTAATGGGTTGATCTCAAAGACTGTATGCCCAATTTCCAAATCAAAGAATGTCCCAGAATCAAAGTATGAAGATATCCCTCATACATCTGCTGGTTCTCGGTCTAATGGATGCAAGTATATTGTGTTTGAGCTTCCTGAAGGCATAGAGACAGATGAGGAGATTAAGGGGAGGGCTAGTGGTGATGAAGTCCAGGAGATTTTTCTTCTTATGCAGCGAAACATTGAGGTTGTACACCTGAATGTTTTGAGTTCGCTGAATGAACTAAAAAAGAAGAGGGCTGCCTCGAGGCCTGCTGATGATGAAGGAGGTTTGAAATTGTCCCCGACACCCTCATGCTTGTTTGATCCTGATGTCCTCCGTTCTTTCGGCTCTCTTTATGAGAGAATGCAGGCAGTGAAAGAAATGACAGATTTCTTAGCAACGTATGGGCTGTCATCTCAACCACCTGTCATGACTCCCCCTTCTGGTGATGTTTGTGGTAATGAAGCTGCCCGACAACAAACCGAAAATTTTATTTCTACAGAAGATTATATCTCTGGCTTTGAAGATTTAGAACGCATTGTGTCAATGGTTACTGATGGTGTCTGAAATGAAACTACAACTGGTGTTGATGCTAGCATGTCTACTGCTATCGAGCCTGTAGAGCTTGCTCGTAGCAAGGCTGCTCATAGCAACGCTGTTGCTAGTGAGTCTAGGGCCAAGCCTCTTGTCACAGAGTCTGTTGTTACCGATCCGCCTATTGCAGAGCTTGGTGTTGTCAAGCCTCTTGTCGTAGATTCTGGTGTTATAGAGCCTGATGTTGGCAAGGGTGCTGCTACCGAGTCTGCTGCTAGTGAATGTGGTGCTAGCAAGCCTTCTTCGAATCTTGCAGAGGAAATTATGCCTTCGGAAGGGGTTTGGATTAGTCTTCAGGGGCGCAACCATGATGGTGTGGGCTGCTCTCTTGACTTTGGTGGTGTCTGTGAAGATAATTTGCTCCTGTCCAATTTTATGATCAATCACAGAGAGATCTTTTCATCAATGCTTTCACTACGCAAATTTGTAGCTGACTACGTCTTTTTAGATGATTTTGACCTCCCAAATGAGTAAGTGACAAGCTTTTTCTTCATACAGTGACACTCTATTGCGCACACAGTGACAATTGATTGTGCATACAATTACAGGCTTTTTTATACAATTGCTGACTTTTTTTATTTGCTTTTTTCTAGTGAGCAGCTGGTGAACTTTGGCTTCTACCATTTTCTTCCAAGGGAAGATATGGTTACATTTCATGATCGTGAAATGATTACAAATACCATTGTTGAGTGTTGGTCAATCCACCTCAACGATCTTCAGCAAAAGGAGAATCAACAACCGTCAAGGACCTTTTTTGGCGTTAGTCATATGGTATTTACACTCCCATTTTAGTAAAATTTTGAAGTATATTATTACTGTATGTTTTTCTCCAATCCGTTTATTCTGTTTATTTGTAGGGGCCATTGTTAGCTCTCAAAAAGAACAAAAAGTCGAAGGGTGCTTGTGAGGAGCTGATGTCTTGTTGGGATAATTGGAGTTTTTGTAATCGCCGGCCAATTGATCTGAATGCTGATATGGTGAGTTTTTAGTAGTGCTCTTAAATCTGTGTTTTCTTTCTCTGTTTTGACAATAGAGTGACACTGTATTTTGCATACATTGACATAACTTTGTCAATAGAGTGACACTGTATTTTGCATACATTGACATGACTTTTGATAATAGAGTGACACTGTATTTTGCATACAGTGACATGACTTTGACAATAGAGTGACACTGTATTTTGCATACATTGACATGACTTTTGACAATAGACTGACACTGTATTTTGCATACAGTGACACATGTTTGTCAATAGAGTGACACTGTATTTTGCATACAGTGACATGCTTTTTTTCCTTTTTATTGGTGTTTTCTAATTCTGTTCTATTTAATGTAGCTGTTCATCCCTCTACTACTTGAAGAACACTTCTTCTGTGCCTGTATCAACTTTAAATCTCGTCGAATTGAGTACCTTGACAACAGAGTTTATGCTAATTGGGACAAACATGAGTGCAAGTCAATGGCCTTGCTTACGGTAATTACTGTAATTCTTATGGTTTTGGGTTTTTTTTTGTGTGAACTCTGTTTGAGTCCCTTTGACAACATAAAATATGTTGATTTTCTATGTGACTACTATGTTTTCAGTGTAAAATGCTAGGCTCTTATCTCAAATCCAAATCTATTGCTCGAGGAGCTGACGTGTCGAAGTTTGGGATGGTCAATGTTGAGTTTGAATGGCAGTCAACATAACAGAATGTTGATTGCGGTATTTTCATGATGATACACATGCTGTGCTACAAAGGAGATGTGTTCTATTGTCCATTATCATCTTATAAATCCAGAATTCGTTATCGCTGCGAGCTTGCTGTTTCCTTGGTTTTGAGCGACGTCAACGATTTGAGGATTGATATCCTCAAAGCGGTTGCTCAATATGTTGATGAAAAGGCTACTTTTTATCCTAATCTGCTGAAAAAGCGCGAGGAAGAAGCTGAGAAGACACGTAGGAAAAGCAAAGCCATGCCAAAGGAAGGGAAAAAAAAGAAAACAGGCGGTAAAGACAATTTTGATACTATGTCTCCTCAGTCTGGCAGCCGTAGCGCACGCTCAAAAACTCTCATCACACCTGATATTTATGTTTTGAAAAGGGTGTCACCTGAAAAGAGTGATGGGGCTGGGTGTAGCATAGACTGCGGTCCTCCAGAAACTAAGATTATTTTTCTGTCAAAGTTTATGAGAGCCAATGGTGTGATGTTTAATAAGATGCTTAAGCTCCGAAAGGAGGTTGTGGACTACTGCTTCTTGGATGACTACAGTCAACTAGACCATCGGTATGTGCTTGAATTTGTTAGACAACTTTGATATATAATCCTTTGCAAAACAGATGGTCACTTTTTTTAGGGGAATCATAATCTTGAAAGCTTTTTTTTTTTTTTTTTTTTTGTTTGTGTTTTAGGGAATTGATTGTTAAATTTTCAAAGGATATGATGCTGTGTCGAAAAGATCTGTTAACTATGCTCCCTAGTACAATGATGAGTACAGAAGTTGCAGATTGTTGGTCGGTTCTGCTCAATGTCATTGAGGCTAAGGAGACCTGTAAACCATCAAGGCTTTTCTTTGGGATTGATCACATGGGCGTTTTGTCCAGTTTGATTGATACAACATGTGACATGGATCAAGCTGACAACCTCTTTCAGATATGGGACAAGTTTTTCGATCAATGCCCAGTCAAATTGAATTTTGATGCTGATTTGGTGTTTATTCCATTCTTCTACAACGATCATTACTTTGCCGTGTGTCTCAATTGGCTTCAACAGAGAATTGAAGTTTTGGATAACACCATCCATAAGGACTGGAAGGATTCTGACTTCTACCGACTCACAAAGGCAGCGGTAAGTTCAATTATACTTTTAACATTTTCACACCAATAAACATTACATGGATGATGTCTGTCACTCTATTATTCATACAGTGACATGACATTGTCCATAGAGTGATACTCTATTTGAGAAACAATGACAGCCATTGAAGAAGAGTGATACTCTATTATAAAATAGAGTGACACTGTTTTGCTTAAAAAGTGACATTATGTTACGCATACAATGACACTATTTTTTCACTCTATTCCATGGATGATGTCTGTGTTAGTTTTGGACATTCTTATGCAGATTGGACCGGTGTGTGATTATTTGGATACAAAGGGTCGCAAAGTTGATGAACAATCGGCATTTTTTGACATGGAAAAGTCTGTTTGCATGGATTTCAGTTGGCGAAGTGCCGATAGTCTCAATGATGAGTCGGGGTGTTTTATGATGATGCACCTTTTTTATTATGAGTGAGTCTTATTTGATAGTAACTTGGGAAGCAAGGTAGAAAGGCGCCTTTTTGCTGCAGAGATGGCTGCTGCATTGGTGTTGAGTGACATCAATGAGAGGAGAGAGAGAGTTCTGACTCTCTCAGCTGCATTGAACCCACGGAGAAAAGATTTGTTTGAGCAATTGAAGGAGGAACGTCTAAGTAAAGAAAGAGAGAAGAAGAAGAAGGCTGAGAAGCCTAAAAAGAAGACGTTATTGGCAGCAGAAAAGGTCGATCCTAAGCCGTTATTGACTGAAGAGCCTATTCTACGCAATATACATGGTGCGGGTGCAAGGTACGGAAATTATTCTACCCAATTAGCTTTTGGCTCTTATTCCCCCTCGTTTTTTTATATTCCAGGTTTTGACATTTTGTATGTGTAACAACCCTAAATTTTCGACTCAATTAAATAATGAAAACCTAGGATTATTATGCCACAATTAACTATCCAAGTTAATTGCAAGGCGAAAACCAAAATAATGAATCCCAAAATGTAAATAATGAAATAGTACGACAGCGGAAGACTTAGTCAAGTTTACAAAATCCGAATCCGAAATCCAAATAAATAATAAATGTTCAACGATTGTCTAAATGAAAAGACCCCATGAATGCAGACGTCCGCAAGCTCAACATATCACCATCAGACACACCTGTCAACTGCGCCATCGAAAAATGACACAAGCCGCAGAATAGGGTAGGGACAAACCCAAACAAAAGAACGTCAGCAAACTGGCTGAGTAAGAACTCAAAGCAAAACAAGGGAAATTAAGATACGCGCCTCAAAGGCGCGTAGCTGAACAAGCAACGCTTACAATCAAAGGATTAACCAAAATGATTAGAGAGATATATGAACCAAGAAGTATATTATAAATTTCAGAGAGAAGAATCAAGTATATAGGAATGGGCACTCCGCATCAGTAACTCATCTTTGGTAAGGGTCCTACCCCCAACCAGAAACAACTCTAGAGCTAACCAACCCAAACCACCCTAAGAGAACCCGAGTGTGCACACCCCTCACATGAGGGCAGTAGGATGTAACCGGTCAAGGAGGAGGTTCTAATAGGTAACTGGTAGCTAATCCAGTTAAGAGTTACCTTGATCAGAGGTATAATAAATCATTCATAGACGAGCACCCCCGGAGGAGTTAACACGTTACTCTAGAGTGTATAGAAGAAAATCCCATTAATCCATAACCCATATTCAAACCATAATTAGATATTTTATTTGATATATAACCAATTCCCAACCAAACAAGAGATATTGTGATCAATTAGAAGAATTATAGAAGTCAATATAAATGAATCAAGAATTGATCACATTAGAAGATGACAAAACATGCTCAAGCTCAAGAGTTGGCGTTCTTACCGTAAATCGTTGAGCTTCCCCTTTAAAACTCTCAAAAGTCAGTGAACCCAACCAAATCGAACTCACCAGCTACATAATACCAAATGATACCCAAAATTAATAAAACGAACTTAGTGACCATAACTCAAAACAACCAAGTTATAGTATCCCCAAATCATTACCAAGCAAGTACAAATTCCTAGAATAACAACATTTTAACCCCAAATGACTTAATAACATTTTAACTCAAGAAATTACTATTATAAAATCTATAAGAATTTGCCCAACTTTATATATATATATATATATTAATCCCTTTTATATCGCACAAAACTTTGGTCAAACTGATGAGCCCCGACAACAACTACAATTAACGTCCTTAGCAACGACGATCGTAACCCAAATCATAACCATCAAACCCATGCAAAACGACACCTCTACAAGCCTACAACACCACGACAACTACCATGATGCCATTACAATGCCACTATAATGCCAAGAAGAACAAACCATGGCCAGCCTAGCCGATACCACTTCGGCAACCCCACAACACTACCAAACGCGACCTCAACACCCATACAACACAACAGCAACCCTCGATAATACAATTGCAAGCTTCAACAATACAATCGAAACCCTCGAGAATACAATCGTACACGAACGACACAGCCCAACAGACGAATTACCCAACTCAAAAGCTCTTAAAAACGAATTACAATCTTCTAAAAATCATCATAATAACTAATACGAGAATTAAAACCAATAAATTCATCATAAACCAAAGTTAATCGAGAAAATATGAAACGACGACATTGGGACAACTTTAATAAAGCTTTGAGAAATTCATACCGTTGTGTAGAGGAGAGAAAAAGAGGAACAACGGTACTAGTTTCGTCCAAAATCGGGCTAGAAATTGGAGACGGTAAGCGATTGAAGGAAGACGGTGCTTATGAGCGAAGACGAACGAAGATGATGATGTCGTGAATGTGATACGTACAAGGGTTTTGAGGGTTAAAGTAAAATGGGTTTTTGTAACCCAATAAGGGTAAAAAGGTAATCTAACATTTAGGGATTTTAAATAGAATTTTAGTTTTAATAAATTTAGTTTTGTTTTTCTAAAACCGAATAAAACCCCTTTTAAAATCTGAAAATCATATTAACAATTTACGAAAATTAACCCAAAATATATATATAATTAGTAACACCCGATCTAAACAAATTCCCAAAATATACGGGGTGTTACAGTATGGAACTTTTGGTTTCAGGGGAGGATTATCATCAACAGGAGGACGATCTTCTCCAAGAGCACGAGGGGGATCTGCATCAATAGGCCGAGGCAGAGGTCGTGGGAGAAATGCATGAATTTTTTTTTTGATCTATGTAAATCTGTACATGGCTTTTTTAGACAAACCTTTTTTTTGTGGCTATGGTCACAATTTTTATATTGTGTACTCAAAGTCACTATGTTCAATGGAGTGTCACTTTTTCTGAAATAGAGTGTCACTCTGTAGACAACATACCGTCACTGTATGGAGTTGGTTCAATGTAAATGTTACTTTTTCAGCAAAACAGTGTCACTCTATATCACAATAACATAATGTCACTTTCTCAAATAGAGTATCACTCTATGGTGAATGTCCTGTCACTGTATGAATAATAGAGTGTCATTGATCAGAAGTACACTCAAAATTAAGTCATAAAAGCTGTAATAGAGTTTTTGAAATGTTACTCATGGGAGAATATAGTGTCATTGTATGCGTAACATAATGTCACTTTTTCAACATAACAGTGTCACTCTATATTACAAATAACCTGCTAAGCCTACATACAATGGCCTGTCATTGTTTCTCAAATAGAGTATCACTCTATGGTGAATATCCTGTCACTGTATGAATAATAGAGTGTCATTTGATCAGAAGTACATTCAAAATTAAGTCATATAAGTTGTAATAGAGTTTTTGAAGTGTTACTCATGGGAGAATATAGTGTCATTGTATGTGTAACATAATGTCACTTTTTCAACATAACAGTGCCACTCTATATTACAAATAACCTGCTAAGCCTACATACAATGGCCTGTCACTAATTCTCAAATAGAGTATCACTCCATGGACAATGTCATGTCACTGTATGAATAATAGAGTATCACTCTATGGACGATCTCTACGAATGAGCTTGACCCTGACTTCGAGTTTGTCTTTTAAAAGGTGTAGTTTCTACAACAACCTGAATTATATAATAAGTATCAGATTTCAATTCATGAAGAAATGTAATTCTATTCACTAATAAAAATCTAGAAAAGCACAAACAAAAAAGAGAAGAGTGCCGCGACCTGTGGACATGGTTGATTGTCTACAATTGTGGGAAGAGGACAGTTCCTCTTATCATGAGTTGTCAGTTGTTTGCAATTGTTAAAAAATCTGGGAGCTCTCACGGCATTGACTGGTGGCTGCATCTCAGGAGTATTTTCTTGAGTTAGTCCTCCAGGTGGATAAGGGCAATTCCTTCTGTCATGCTTCGCCATTTGGTTGCAGTTCTTACAAAGGCGTGCTGGCTTGCTGTCTTCAATGCCTTGCTTTCTCTGAGAGATAAGCCTCTTGCCACCACTGCCACTCCCTTTGTTGCTCGATATCTTTGGGGGGTGGATAGTGACTTCAACATTTGACTGACAGTCTAAAAGCATCTCTAATTCTTGTTCTTTGGTCAGAGGGGTTGGGTTTGGGTCTAACTTTTGCCTATACTCTTTCAGCAAAGCACACAATACATTTATGTCTTCCTCTTCTTTGTTTGATAGGCAACCGAGAGTAGAATAGAACTCAGACCAAACAACAGAAATGGTTTTCTTACGGTTATCAAGTGCTTCCGACTCCTTGAGAATACTACCATCCAAGTCCGGGACAGGGGTTTTAAGAGCATCCTTAGTCCACCTTGTGAGTATGTACTGATCTGGTATACATTTTTGCCCTTTCCCGGAGTAAACCCAAAGAACATGCTTACATAGCAGGCCCTTCATCGAAAAAAGCTTGCAAGAGCAGGTTGCTTCATTGGTAATTACATTGTAGACCACTTCAAATGTTTTCCTCTTTTGTGCATCCATTACCACCGTAGTTTCAATATCATCTGTCTTTGTGAATCCCGCCACCCCACAAGCACCTATGGAAGCCAACAACTCTGTTTGGAAGTCATAGAAGACATTGTGGGTGTACACTTTTGATGCATGAACTTCTATAGGTAAGGGAGTCATTGTTTGAGGAAAGGAAGTGTAATTGGCCTTGGTGAGAGTTTTCTGCACGTACTTTTGTTGTTCGATAGCACTCTCATACCTCATCCAAAACTCTACCAAGCTCCCAAACTCACTTTGGAACTTCTTAAAGAAGCTGTTTTCACTCTCTGATCTTTGAGTTGTTCTCAAAATACAACCCATTTGCAAGTCCTTAAAGTAAATTGGTAACCACTGGTGTCGAATCTCAAAGATGTCCATCAACCAAGAAACTTCAAGTTCGAATTCAGCAATCATTTCATCCCATTTCTGCTCGAATTAATTTGGTTCGAGATCTATATCCCAAATAATGGAATTGAATTGAGTCAAGAATTCAGTTTCATTGCATATTTTTACCCCTACCTTGGCCTTCACCTTATCGGTTATATGCCACATACAAAATATGTGTGTGACATATTTAAAAACAGAAGGGACTGCCTTCCTTATTGCTGGATCTTGATCCGTAAAAAGACACTGTGGCTCCTTATTACCCATAGCCTCCAAGAACTTCTGAAACACCCATGTGAAGGAGTCTTCATCCTCGTGTGACAAGAGAGCACAAGCAAATGTCACAGACTTTTTGTTATGATCCACTCTAGTGAAAGGAGTGAAAGTCATGTAATATTTGTTTGTACCATAAGTGGGGTCATACGAAACTGCATCACCAAAGAGTGCATAGTTCTTCTTACCCCATGCATCGGTCCAAAAGACCTTCAACAAACAGTCATCCTCATCAACCTCATAAGCAAAATAGAAACCCTTCTTTAGCTCAGATTTTCTCTTAAACTTGTCAATCAACATTTGTGAGTCCCTATCCCCTATGAAACACTTCATATCCCTATCGAAATTCTTAAAATCAACAAGGTTTGCGCCCACATTTTCATAGCCTTTCGCATATTCCTTGCATATTCTAAAAGATTTCGTTGCACCAATTTTAAGCTTTGTGTGGTCAATAATGGCTTGCTTATGAAACAAAGTCAGGTTTCTAACAAGCTTTTGAAACTCCCTATGTTTCAATTTGCAAAGTCTATGATTGTGAATGTGATCGAACTTCGAAACTACATATTTACCATCTTGGTACCTAAAAGCAATCATCGCTTCACATCCAAATCGAGTAATCTTAGTCCTTCTCTTTGCAACTCGTTCGGTATTACACTCTAAGAAGTTGTTCACTTCACTACCATCCATTGTAACAGGTTTCTTTTCCCTATTTTCTTTGAAACCTTGTCGGTTACACACAACAAATTTATAGACTATCCTGTCACTAATATCTCTTTTAGACGTATACAACCTTGTATCAAACCCAAAAGCAAGTGCATATATCTTGTAAAATTCTACCCCCTCATCTAATGTCTTAAAAAGCATCCCCAACGTAGGTGTAAACTCAGCCTCTACATTTCTAACCCACTGCTCAGAACCTCCAGGAGTAAAGGAGACAATAGATGGAGGTGTTGTAACTAATTCTAAAAATCAAGCATGAACATGAATCAACATAGAATGACAGACACACACCCTTGCAATGCCACTGAAACCCCATAAAATGACATACACTAATTTGACTCATATATAAACAACAGCATCACACAGTGACATACACACAACCATCCAATGACACTGAACGACCATAGAATGACAAAGAATATATTTTTACATTAATATTAATCATTGATGCTTAAAATTAAGAATTTTTTTTCGAAATAGGGCTCAAAAAATAAATATTAAACAAAATGGGTTGGATTGAAAAATGTTCAATCTTATGGGGTGCACGTCACCCCATTTCAGGTCCGGGACAAAACCGCCAGTGCTCTACTAAAGCGGATCCAACAGTTCTCCAGGACGCTAAATATCGGGGCGTAGGCTGCAGCTTTTATTTTTACTAGAATTGGTTTTTCCATAACAAAGGGTGTGGGGGCTCAGATCATATCTCGGCTCCCCACCAATTTCTTGTAAATTAGTTTGGATTTTTAGTTGATAAATAAATTGAATAATAATGTTCCCAACCTTTTGTTGTTCACTTCTTCCTACGTTTTATGTCGCAAATTATACAGTGGTCCCCGGACCACAGTGTGCATCGTGGTTCGGGCCATGTGGCGCGTTTTGATTGAGCGGAGAAAAAATAAAGCTAAAAAAATCCAGTTGAAGTTGAAATCCCCGACATTCTTTCTCTCTCCTTCTTTAATCCATTTTTCCCCAAAAAATCCAGCTAAAACAAAATAACCATGTCGAATCCTTCGGTATCGTTAGATGGTGGAATGATTACTCAGCAAGATTCATCTTTTTGATGGTAAGTTACTACTCTTTAATTTTATCATAACTTCCGCATTTAATTCAGATGTTTAATTTTATTGTAAAAGAAATACATTCATGTTCATGCTTAATTGGATTAGCAAAGTATAATAGTTTTTCCATCTCTATGATGTGGTATATATAATACATAGTCTTCTATCAAAATCCTCCGTCAAGTCTTCTTTTGTTGTATTGTCCTTTTTTTTTTTTTTGGGACGGTCTAAAAGCAACAGTTAAAGTGACTAAACGCAACAATTAATTATTTTTTGTACCAAAAATACCCTTTGAATTTTTGAGACTTATGAATACATCCTGTATAATGAGTATCATAATATTGAGTAACTTCAAACCTTCAATAACGATTTCTTACACTTATTCAAGTACGAATTACGATCATAATGAAGAACAAAAACGATTACGAGGATGAAAACCCAAACTACCATAATTATATTTACTGTATGATAACAATTACATTTACGTCATTGTTAGTATGATCTTAAATAGTATATGGGATGTGTATGCAAAGGGTTGATGCTAACCCAAGGGGTCGGTCAAACCACTTGACGGGGACGTGGGAGGGGTCAGGTGCACTACATGACGGGCCTAGTGGGTGTGTCGGCTTCAACAATCGACAGGGGGCGTCGAGTGCGATAGCTGACAGGGATACGTGGGTCGTCGGCTTTTTAGAACTGGGGGGTGTCGGCTCCTAAAACTGACAGGGGTAGGGTGGATGTCGGATTTTCTTATCGACGAGGGTGGGGGGGTTGTCGGATATTTTGATTGACGGGGGTGGGGTGGCTGTCGGGGGTCAGGTTTGACGGGGGTAGGGGTCCTCAGATCTGAGAATCGACCGGGGGGTCGGTTTTCAAATCCGACGGGGACGGGGTGGGTGTCGGCTTTCAAATCCGACGGGGAGGGGGTGGGTGTCGGCTTTCAAATCCGACGGGGAAGGGGTTGGTGTCTGTTTTCAAATCCGATGGGGTGGGGGAAGAGATTGGGCCGAAAATGAAAAATTACTAACAAAAAACAACAAATTATTGAGAGATTGGTATCTTAGATTGTTCCTGATGTTGATGATGATCATGATCTTAGTAGATGATGATGAAGGCAGGGAAATGTGGAGAAATTAAAATAGGAGTGGTGGATACGTGAAATCCAATAGAAGATTAGGGTAAGGGTGTTTTAGTCTTTTTGTTGTCTTTTTATTGTTGTACTAGTATAATACCCGTGCTATGCACGGAAATGTGTAGCCAAAAGTTTTAATATCGTAACGTGCTGCAACACGTCTAGCTTAACTTTGTCTTGGTAAAACGGATTTATATTGTTGGCGTTCGAAAAGTAGTTATATACCCGAATCTATTTTCCGACTCAAGATATCAAGGACTTCTTTTAAAAAGAAAAAACTGAATAACTTAGCTATCATGTATACGTACCACTTTAATTTGCACTTGATAAAATGCAATCTCATCAAAGTGTGTGTGCGTGAATGTATCTCTAAGTATGAATATTAGTAAGGGGAACATTTGTATTATGGCAAATTTATTTAACAACTCAAAATTTCAATGACTTTACAATCTCATGACTTAGAAATAGAGATGAAATTTGCATTAGAAAATTACACAAATAAATAAGAACACAAAAAGAAAAGAATAGTGACCTTTAGTTACCTCTATTTGAGCGAGTCTTTAGCCATTGAAATGGTTAATCACTACATCAGTGAGTAAGAGGACAAATTTTGATTGTAAAGTAGATAAAGAAGAGCAAAATTTTGGGATATACTCCGTATATATATATTTGGTTGAAATTGTCTCATAAATTTAGCGTAGAAAATTATTAGGAACATATTAAAGTTTTTTTTTTTTTTTTTTTTTGTTAATAGAAGACCCTAGCTATTAGCTGCTTTTTCATTATTAACTTAGAGTTGTTAGAATTTGCAGCAAATTAATAGGAACAAAATTATTAAAAACCATGTTATTAAGAACAAAAATTTTAGCGGGAAAATGTGTAGCCATTGGATGCCACGTGTCCTAGTGGCTTCTGTTTTAGTAGAACTAGATAGATTTAACCATTTGATTGTTGTATTTAGACTTTATGTTTTTTTTTTCTTCTTTTGTTTGTTTGTTTTTTTTTATAGGTTGGTAATTATTATGTTTTGTTAATTATAAGATTTTAATTAATAGTTCATCAGTTATAGATTCAATTTTTAGTCGTGGATTAATATTCTATTTAATTCGCTCGATTCTTATCACATACTCCATATATGTATTCATGTTTACTTCATTGGTATTACTAATTATACACTTTGTGTTTAGAACTTTCAGGTACCAAAGTGGGCAAAGTGATAAAAAATTCGAAGAGATATAGGAAATTATAAAGATTCGGGAAATTGTGGTGAAGGGGAGGGACACATTGAGGATGATTAAGGGGGTTTGCGTCGCCGGAGGAGGGTGGTTCTCGTGTGGAGTCGTAGGTGGAAATGGTGGTGGTGGGTGCAGGTGTTGGTGGCGGTGCAGTGGCGGTAGGGTGGCTCGGGTAGGGGAGTGGAGCTGTTAGGCGAGGAGAGAGAAAGTGAGATATTAGAGTGTTTTTAATTTTGGGTGGGTTATGTTTTTTTATTGGGCTAAAATAGATTGGGCTTATTATGAAGTCTAATCCAAATAATGGTCTCATTGTATGAAAAATCGTATGTGGATGGAGGACTTATAAGAATAGAACAAAAGAATAATAAAAATTCTTAAAAATAAGAACACCTTTCTTGATCACTTATGAGAAGTGTACAAATAATCACTTATGTTTTTTTTCTTACTCTTCACTTAATCATATCACAAATTACTTCATCACTAATGCTAAGTCAAATGATAACACTAAGCTTAAAAATGCAGTTCCTGCAACGCACGACATTAAACTAGTTAATATTTGGTACCGAATGAAACATTATTCTAGATAGACATGTGGAAAAAGATTTAGTTTATAAATTTGTTTACTTATACCCTTATCAGTTGTTATACCATGTACCATCACTGTGGTCCGAGGACACGTGGCACATTTTCATTAGCCCAAACACATCAAACAAACAACTCCCAACAACCGTCTCATCTTCTCTCTCCAGTCACCAACTCCCGTCCCCGCTCAACTACATCCACGGTCACCACCACCGCCAACCTGCACCAACCAGCTCCAACGACACTGGCATCCAATTAACACCACCACACAACCACCTTCGCCCAACACCACCTCATATTAAAAAAGCTTATGGATTTAATAAGGAAAACCCATGGATCATACATCCATGTACCAAAATATATAAAGATCCATACCTTATACCATTAAAGTCCATATACCCAAACATAAAGATCCATACAATACCAATGTAAAATCCATGCATGGCGATGGGAGAACGGGGGGCGCCGCTCGACAATGGAGGTGGCCAGAGGGACGCCGGGTCGGCGGCGGTGGAGTGGTGGTTGGTGACGGTGATAAAAAATCATGGATTCCACCATTAAAATACATGGACTTTTATATGAAAATTAGTTGAAAAGCTCGTGCGTTGCACGGGACATTTTATCATAATCGTTTATTCTTATTTATAAGTTAATTTCAAAATAAATAAGTAAACTGTGATAACTAGTTAAATGTTTGTTAGTTAAAATGTCTCCTAATCATACTCAATCGTCATTGTACATTTGTACGCAATATTACTTGATCTTTAAATAATACTCTTTTTTATTTACTTTTCACAACAGTTTTAAACTTGTCGACATATCTCTACCAAATTCATATAACTTTTCAAAAGTAAGTGAAAATGGATCTTATATTGAAATGCATTTCGACACGAACTCAATAATACATGTATCGTAATATTGTGATATACGTAGGCCAAATTATAGCAGTTTATATTATGTTTCATGTTGATAACTTTATTACGTAAGAGTTTTACAAATATTGAACTCTTTTCGCGTGTATTTCTTAATGTTAATCTTCCTACTACAATCCATGGATCTTACAATAATCACTCATAGATCAACATTTCTCAATCAAGATCCATATGATTCTCAATCAACATCCATGATCACCAATAGTAAGATCCATACCTTTACAATGAGAAAAACCTTCATGAATAGGTGCATGCGGCGGTGGAAATGCGGGGCTCACCGGTGGGTGGTGGTGGCGCGTCTAATTGGGTGTGAATGTGTGAGCAGAGGGGAAATTGGACAAATCAAAATGTCGATGACACGCTTTGAGGAGAAACTGGACAAATCAAGCTTGCTAACAGAACATCCCATTTTTGGGTATTGAAAGATTGAAACTTTTGGGACAAAATAAGGTAAAAAGTGAATTTTTTTTTTTTTTAATCATATAATGCCCATAAATTCTGGGTTGAAATTGGTTTTAAGAATTGAAGTGTTTCAGCTGCAACCTTCAAAGTGAAGATTAAGGAAAAAAGAGAGAGAAATGTATTTGTTGGAAAAGATGTGGAAGCAGAGGGGTGTGTTTTAGACTTTTAAGAAAGAACAAGGGGAGAGTGAAGAGAGGAAGTTACGGAGTATTCTATTACTTTTTAGTAATGGATACAAGAGTAGTACGGAGTTGTACAAGAGAATAGTACATGAGATTGCTAAACAAACGAAATTTGGCAACTTTATAACAAGGCATCCTTAATTAGTTTTACATTTAGTAACTTTATGTCCATTTTGGGAGGGTAGATCAGAAGAACTATCAAATGTAAAAAAAAAAAAAAAAAAAAAAAAAAAAAAAAAAAAACCATTACACAATTAAAATCGCAACTATAACCGAAATTGTAAACGAGTACGACATACGAAGACATCCATATTGGAGGCAAACACACTAGAGACACAAAAAATTTAAAATCAGTTTTACATTTAATTTAAAAAAAATTAAGATAATGACAAAATATGACCGCTTAAGAGTAAACACGCCAAATCAAATAACAATGCTTAAGTCAATCTTTTACATCAATTGATTAAACATAAGTTGTATTATTTAGCAAAAATAAATATACAAAAAGGGAGCCCGGACGCGGCACGGGCACACCAACTAGTTGATATTGCTTCATGGATCTTCCCAATACAATCTATGGATCTTACAATAATCATTCATGGATCAATATTTCTCAATCAAGGTCCTTATGATTCTCAATCAACATCCATGATCACCAATAGTAAGATCCATACCTTTACAATGAAAAAACCCTTCATGAATAAGTGCGGCGGTGGAAACGCGGGGCTCGCCGGTGGGTGGTGGTGGCGCCTCTGGTTGGGTGTGGCTATGCGGACAGAGGGGAGGAGAGAGAGGGGACAAAGAGGGAAGAGAGAAAATGTAAAGCAGAGGAAACACGGGAAAAAGAAGAAGAAATTGGAGAGAGAAAAGAATTTTACCTGTGTTTTTTATTCTCTGCCCACCAATGACAACGCGACATGTGGCTCGTACCACGGTATAATTTACCACTTATACCGCACATTAAAAATATTCTCCTTTCGTTAAAAAAAGAAAAATCTTCTAAACTAAGCAGAGCGTATACCCTAGTCCCGGGACTAGGTAGTCCCGGTGCCACGTCACCGAAACGTCATCACCGACACATCACGCGGTTTAATTAAAAACCGGTTTATAAAAAACCAATGAAAAAAGAAAAACTCCCCCCTTTTCTCCTCCCCTCCCGCGTCACCACTCCACCACCCCTAGTCGGTGGCGCTTCAGCACTAGACCCACCAATCCACCATCTTCGTCGCCGGCGACAACTCACCAACTACCGTTACCATCGCCGGTGACTCCTCCGCACTAAGCTTTTTCTCGCGTTCGACGCAGATCCGGCCAGCTGGAGGTGGTGGTCGCGCATGCAGGTTGGGTTAGGGAGCGTTAGTACTTGGAGTTGGCGTGTGAGTTGTAGCTTGTAGGTTAGTTGGTTTTTAAAGTGAATTTTTCAAAATTGATATTTTTTTTCCCTTTAAAGCTAACAAAATACAAATTACTTCACTTTAAAAAATAAAGAACACTAATAAAATGCTCTGTACAAATATACATAGTAATTGGTAAGCTAAATGACATAATTAGTAGGATAAAGTACATAATTTAAATGTCATAATACATACAGAGTAATTGATATTTTAAATTACATCATTGTTGTTAAAGTACATTATTGATTCCCTAAAGTACATAATTTAGACGTTAAAGTACATAATTTTCACGTTAAAGTACATAATCAGTACGCTAAAGTACGTAAATAGTACACTAAAGTACATAAATAGTATGCTAAAGTACGTTACTTGCAAAATTGAAGACGTACTTTATATGATGAAGTACGTTACGTATTTTAGCATATCAATTATGTATTTTAATTGATAAGCTAAAGTACGTAACGCATACGCTAAAGTACATCATAGTTACTCTAAAGTACATAACTGATAATGTAAATTCGCTAATGTAATAATTTTAACGTTCAAGTATATATTGGATCACTCAATGCTAAAGTACATAATTTTGAAATTAAAGTACATATTGGATCACACAATGATAAACTCATGATTTTTTACTTTAAGTACATGATTTGGGAGACTCAATGTTAATGTAATGCCAACTCTGCACTAAACTTAGAATTATACATTGCATTTATACACTCATAACTTTACATCTTATGAGTTGTTTACGACTTGGTACGTGTTGTATGGATGTCTGATGGGTTGATCTATTTACTTTGCGCTTCGGGGACGAAGCGTTCTCTTAAGGGGGGAAAGATGTAATATCCCGAAATTTCAAAGTATTATATAGAATTATAAATTAAAAAGATTTTTAAAATTAGTTTGTGAGTCGTTTTCAAAAATGAGTTCGGAGATGATTTTTAAAAATCGGATTTGTTATTCGGGTTTCTATTCTGATTTGGGTAATCCTTCATTAGTACAATAATCATACATAAACCAATACATGTTGGCCCAAACATAAGACCCAAATACCCAACCCAAACCCAAAGAAGGAAATCAGAAAAAGGAAAAAGAAAAGAAAAAGGAAAGAAAAAGAAGAAAAAAGAAAAAAAAACCGACACGCACCCCCCTCCTATAAAAAACAGAGTTCCCTCTGTTTTCTTTTCTTCTCTTGCCTTCGGTTCGCCGTCTTCTTCACGCCGCCTGTCCTTCTTCGCCGCACGCCACTGCCCACGCACGAACGCCGCCCCTATTCATCTGCCCAGATCGCCGGTCGACCACCTCGCTTCCCTCACTTCTTCTTCTGCCGTGGTAACGCCTCTACCACCCCTTTCTTCCCCTGTTTTCGGCTTCCTCTTTAAAACGTGATTATCAAGTATTTTTCTAGCTTTAATTTGTGTTTAATTGATCCTAATAGATGTTATAGTTAATGGGTAATCAATTTGGGTTAGTTTTATACACAAAGAATTTGTTTTGATGCTTGTTTTGAGTTGATTTTCACTAATTACGAAATTGGGGTTAATTAACTTAATTACTCATTTTGTCTCAATTAATTTCGAAAATTATAGCTTGAGGATGATTATAGTCTTTTTTTTTTTTTTTGTAAGATTGTGGTCTTTTTATTCATCCATTGAGGGAATAAAAAGGAAGGAGATCTTACAAGGGACACCACTAGAGAAAAAAAACCCGGGAAAACACTCCCACTAGGAGTTCAAACACTCAACTACTTCTATACTATCACACTTCTTGATCCAAGCATACACTCTAATGCTGACTATATCTTTGACACTTCCTACAACCCAATCTACCTCATGCTCAATACCACCAAAGAGACGAGCATTTCGTTCTTGCCAAATCATGTAGACCGTAGTTATCAGGCTACAAATCATCCAATGGTGTTTCCAATGCCTTCTTCGATTCCTCTGATTCAACCATTTTACTTCATTCTCCAAACATTTTGGATGCCTCTTAACTGCAAGCCAATTCAATATGCTTTTCCATACTCCATTAGTATATGAACACTCAAAGAATAAATGCCTATGATCTTCTGCTCCTTTCTTGCATAAACAACACCTATTAACCAAGGGCATACCTCTCGCGCATATGTTATCCACAGTTGCCAGGGATTTCTGAATGGCCAAGGCTGCGACAAAGCTATGCTTTGGGAGATTAATTGCATTCCAGACCACCTTATGCCATTTATTCTCTTGATGTTTCTTCTTAAAATGCTGATAGCTCTTGGCTGCACTATACCTCCCATTTCTCTGCCAACTCTGCAACAGATCAGCAGCAGCATCATCAGTTCCAGCTTTTAGAAGAACCTCATCCCTGACAGTGAGAATGTCTTTCCATGTTTCAGCATCTCCTGTTTTCTTAGTGACCTGCCAGATGCTATTCTCCTTCAATTTATACTCCTTAATCCAACAAATCCAAGCACCCTGATTCTCATATTGGAGCTGCCATAACCACTTAGCCATCATTGCCTTATTCCAAGCCAGGACCTCTTTGATATTCAGACCACCTTCCTTCTTGAGAGTACAAAGACCCTCCCAGCTTTTATAGACCATTTTCCTTTTCCTAGCCTCAATGTTCCACAAAAAATCTTTACAAAGCTTATTGATCTGCTTTATAATCCCTTTTGGCAACAATAAGCTGGCACACCAATAATTTTCAAGGCCAAAGATCACTGAGTTGATCAATTGCACCTTTCCTGCATAGGAAAGCATAATGGAAGACCAGTGATTCAAAGAGTGTTTGATCTTGCTGATTAGAGAGCTGAACATATCCTTTTTGAGCCTAGCTGAGTTCAAAGGAATTCCTAAATATCTGAAAGGAAAGCAACCTTCAGAAAAGCCTGAGATGCTGATAATTTGTTGTTTGATCTCCTGTTTAACACCTCCGAAATAGACATCAGTCTTAGCTTGGTTAGCCTCCAACCCTGAGATGTTAGCAAAAGTTCTTAAACACTCAACCACAGCCTGCATAGAAGGCACATCCCCTCTTATGAAGATCATAAGATCATCAGCAAAAGTAAGATGTGTAAGCCTGATTCTAGCACACTTTGGGTGAAAACTGAACTGGTTTTTCTCTGGCATCTCCCTCAAGTATCTTGAAAGAATTTCCATGCTCAACACAAACAAATATGGGGATAAAGGGTCTCCTTGTCTGATTCCACATTTTCCTCGAAAGAATCCCTCATAATTCCCATTAACTTTCAAAGAGAACCAAGTGTTTGAGATGCAGCTCATGATCCACTTTGTAAATTTCTCAGGGAAATTAAGGGCTTGCAAAATTGATCTGATAAAGCCCTAATTCACAGAATCAAAGGCCTTCTTGATATCTACCTTTATTAGGCATCTTGGGGAGACATTCTTCTGATTATAGCCCTTCACTATAGTTTGAGAAAGAGCCACATTATCAAAGATATTCCTACCCCTGACAAAGGCTGCCTGCTCTTTACCCACTAGACTTGCCATCACATCTTGAATTCTATTGGCAATGATCTTTGTAATGGTCTTATAAATCACTGAACAGCAAGATATAGGCCTAAAGTCAGCAACACTTGTTGGATGATCCTTCTTTGGGATCAAAGTGACCATTGTAGTATTAGCTTGCTTAGACATTCTACCAGTTCTGAAAAATTCCCAAATAGCCTGACAGAAGTCCCTCTCAATTATCTCCCATGACTTTTGGAAGAAACCTGCTGAGAATCCATCTTGGCCAGGAGATTTATTAGAATCCATACTAAAAAGAGCCACTTTGATTTCCTCCTTTGTGACAGACTGGATAAGAGTGTCTGACTGTTGTTGGTTAAGGCTAGCTCCTTTTCTGATAAACTCAGTATCTAGAGCCTGAACTTTCTTCTCCTTGCCAATTAAATTCACATAGAACTCAATAAAAGCCTTAGAGATTGCTGCTGGAGTTTCCTGATTCACTCCATTCATATCTATTATCTTCCCGATCATGTTTTGATGCTGTCTTTCTCTGATTCTCGAGAAGAAATAACTGGTGCTACAGTCTGAGTTATTAATGTGTGTAATCTTAGCCCTTTGCCCCAACATGCTTAGCTCAGCCATCTTCAGCCTACAGTACTCTCTTTTAGCTTCCTCCACAGCTTTTTCTTTATCACGATCATTCCTAATTCCAGTCAGTCCCTCTTGATGCTTCAAGAGATCATTTTTACATCTCCTAACTTGCTCAGAGAGATTAGAGAAGGAGTTTTTGTGCAGCATAGAAAGGGCGTGCTTTGTAAGCTTGAGTTTCTGAAACAATTTGGCCATATTGTCCCCTTTTACCTCCTGAGACCATGCTTGCTTCACTGTTTCTAAAAAAGTAGGATGCATAGCCCAGCAATTCAAGTACCTGAAATTTTTCCTAATTGTTGGAGGAGGAAAAATGGTCACTACACAAGGAGAGTGATCAGACATTCCAGAAGGAAGGAAGTCTGCAATTGAATCAGGGTATTGAAAAAGCCACTCTCTATTAATCAGTGCTCTGTCCAACTTGGTCCAAGTTCTCCTATCCCCATCTTGGTTGTTAGTCCAAGTAAGGACTTGCCCTTGACTATGTATATCCATCAGATTACAGGTTGAAATGCAGGTATTAAAGTCATCCATATCTCTCTGCACAGGAGCAAAACAGCCTGATTTTTCTGAAGCATACCTTATGACATTAAAGTCACCAATAACTAGCCACGGCTTCTGGAGAACTCTAAGTCTCTCTAAGTTACTCCATAACTCTTCCCTCTCCTGAGAGTCATTACTACCATAAGTAAAAGTTATATCCATTTCCTTATGAGAAGTTCTGTGCTTCACTCCACAATGAATAAACTGAGCATGAATCTCCTTTATATCCACCTCCACATGCTGAGTGTTCCAGACCACCTAAATTCTTCCATTATAGTGTGCGGAATAATTAGTTACTATCTTATAATTGCTAAACCTCTTCTTCATAATACTATCAGCTTTCCTAACTTTCACTCTTGTCTCTAAGATTCCCATTATATTCACCCTATACTGCAGCATGAGGTCCTTTACCTCACACTGTTTGAGGGGGCTATTCATCCCCCTCACATTCCAAGCTGCAAGAATCATTCAGGATCAGGGGGCTTCTCCTCCCCTACTTCCTCCATTTGCTCATTCCCCACCTATATGGCATTAGACAGCCCAACACTTAGAGTATCAAACCTGTTTTTCAACACAGTAGGGACAACCAAAGCTGAAGATCTAGATTTTTTAGCATTTGATTCCCTGACTTTATGAAAACCCATCTCCTCAACCACTTCAGGAGAGGTTGGACTTTCATGTTCATGATCCTCAACAATCACCTGTTCCTGAACAATCTCCTTTGGAGCATTAACCTCCAGTGTTGCCTCATTACTCTCTACCAGGTTTTCCCCAGCTTTCTCAACAGGTCTATAAATTTGCTTGGTTTTTTTCTCCTGAACTTTTGGCTTGCTCTTCTTACAAGTTTGCAATTCATGACCCAGTTTCTTACAGCCTTGACAGTAATAAGGAACCCATTCATACTCAACCTTCAGCTCCATAATCTCAGCAAAAGGGGTACGCAAGGTTACATAATGTGGCAGCTTTTGAGAAACATCTACCTCAATCAAAACCCGAGCAAATGACAACCTATCCTTATAAGTTGTCGTATAATCTGCATACATAGGTGTCCCAATTTTGCTTGAGATTTTGCTTAGAACCTTCTCTATCCAATACCAGGGGTCAAGATTGGGAAAGAGAACCCAAACTGGTATATTAGAGATTGAATCAATTTCCTGAGAGAAGGAAGGCGACCAATGCTTGAGAATTAGGGAGTTATTCCCCAATTTCCATGGCCCTGCCTTCATTACAGCATCCATATCAGCTTTTGTGAGAAACCTGAAAATAAACCACCCCCTTTTGAAGTACTGCACATCCGGAGTAGCGATTTTCCCCCAACTTTTACTCACAAATTCCTTCATCTCCTTCACCTGCGGTTTTGCTCCCAAGACATTACCCACAAGAGTGCATTTCCATCTTTCAATTTCCTCCCCAATATCATCCTCCTCTATTACAATTGTCTCCTCCTGGTTAATTTCTTTATGCATATGCAGGCTCATCCCAATCTTAGGCTTACTACTAACAACCTTACTCCAAGTTTTGGTTGTATTAGTTTCCTCAGGCACCGACTCATTTGACAGAGGTTTTTCAACATTGAGACCAGAAATTTCATTATTCACTACAGTAGCAGAAGTTCCATGTAACCCTGAGCTATTATTTTCCAGAGAGGTAGAATTAGCGTTACCTGACTTGCGGAGTGCATCGTCGATGACGTCATGAAGAAACACAGGTGATCGGGGTTCTTCGTTGAGCTGGGTTTGAGTTTCCATCTCCGATTCTGACTCTCTATTCTCAAAATTAGTACGACTAGCTTCGCCTTGTGGCGAGGGATCCAGCGGTAGCTTTGGTTATGGCGGGCGTCCACGTTTGGCCATGGCTTTGAGCTTATTTTTGTGATGTAAATAGTGTACGGACTCAGAGGGAAAGTTTCACCTCACGCCATGGCTTTTCATTATTTTTCAATCATTTGTTTATTAACAGGGCTATATTGATGATTATAGTCTTTTGATTGTATGACGACAATATAATTAGCTCAGCGGAATTTATTAACATTCGATTGTATGACGACAATATAATTTACTTGTGTTGGCCGATCTGTTCCAAGTTATGATTGATCCTTGTTCAATTTCAAGTTTTGTACTCGATTATTATATTTTTTCTTTCTTCTTCTAATTTTTTTTTTTCTTTTCTCAGAAAGTCCTAATACAACAATAATAAAAATATAACAATAAAAAAACCACACAAAGACTAAAATACATTCCATCAAATTTTACGAAGTAACTGGAATCGAATTAACAACAAGAAGAACAAAGTAAGAAGTAAAACAAAAGGTAAAGTTTGAAGTCTTATACTGTATAGGGTGGGTGCAGTGGTTGTCGGGTTTAGGGGTCGACGGGGTGGGATAGGGGGCCGTTTGTTTAGGTCGATGGGAGCGGTGGGGGGTCGATTTTCTGGGTCGACGGGATTGGTGGGGATGTCGATTTTGAGGGTCGACAAGGAGTGGTAAATTTTCCAAGTTGACAGGGTGGGTGGGGGTGTCGACGTGCCGACGGGCCTCGTGTCGTGCTTAGGCCGATATTCAAATTTTCGGCATGGCACGAAGCCTAAGTCCTTATCGGGCCTCTGGAGTGGTTGAGCACGACGGGCCGGCACGAGGCACAGCACAACACGGCCCGGCCCGCTGTCAGCTCTAGATCCGACCCTAGATCCGACCCTGCTGTAAATTATCTCGAGTAGTAGTGTCTTCTTCTTTCCTCAGCCGTGAATAACTTCCCCATTGCTTGGGCTCTTAAATAACTAATACTCCCTCCGTCCCAACTCAAACGCCCCATTTTCCATTTCGGGACATCCCACCTCAAACGCCCCATCTATTTTGGGACATATTTCTCTCTCCTACTTTTATTAAATTATTACATCCTCTCTCTCATTACCTCTCCTACTTTTATTAATCCTCGCATCATCTCCCTCATTTTTTCTAATATTACCCCATTCAACTTACTTATTTTGAGACTAATAATAAAGATCCATAATAATTTACAAGAAATTGGTGGGGAGCCGAGATACGATCTGAGCCCCCACACCCTTTGCTATGGAAAAACCAATCCTAGTAAAAATAAAAGCTGCAGCCTCCGCCCCGATATCATGCGTCCTGGAGAAATGCTGGATCCGCTTTAGCAGAGCAACAACTGAAGGCTCCAACTCCCCCAAAGAGGAGAAAGAGAAGGGGAGGAAGCCATAACCCAAAGCAGCGCACCTAGCCTCATACTTAGCACGCTTACGGTTGGCCGCTTCCCGTACCGCCTTTACCGCCTTACCTGGTTCAACTTACTATATCAATTTTTCTTATTCCACTACAAAAACCCTTTGGGGCGTTTGAGCTGAGACGGATGGAGTATTACTTTGTGTACGCTTATATAACTTCCAGAAAGTAAGCCCCTAAATATCACGGTACGTATCCCTCTTGTAAATACAAAATTCATCAACAATTTTAACTTTCTAAGGCAATTATCTTGCATTTGCAGCTTTAAAATCACGTAAAATCAGATGTTTATCGTATTTGACATTATTTTGTATTTCTTCTCAAATCGTAAAAATTCTAGAACAGACCCGAATGAAGGTTTGAACAGAGTTCATGTTTGTCATCACAATTGGTTTTGTGCTTTAATTTTTTTATTTGAACTTGTATTTTTTGGTTCAGCTTGTTATAGGCTTATATATAGCACTAATTGATATGACTAAATAGAGGATTATGGAGTATTCCGGAGAATTCCTGTTAAGGAATATCACGAGTGTTTAGGAATATGATATATACTAGAATATGTGTTTAGGAATATCTTATATAATAGGTTTCGTAAGGGTCAAGTCATGTGTTAGTATAAATAGGAATTACCCTAATGTCATTGTAAGCAAGTTATTACGATTATATTGAGTTTATGAGATTCCCAAATATAGTGTGTTATAATTCTAATATGATATCAGAGCCTCTTTCCTAGACTCTAAAAGGTGCTTCTGCTGCCTGCCGGTGGGCATGGGATCTATAATGCCTGCCGGCGGGAATTAGTTGTTCGTTGGAGTTTTGTTGTTCGTGATCTAATGTTTTAGGGTTTTGTTATTCGAGTTTATTTTAAGAGTATTGTTAGTACTACGTTGTTTAATTTTAATTTGTGTTTGAATAAAACCCCCGCTCTCTCGTAGATCATTTGGATTGTTGGTGATGTCGAGATATGTGTGATTTGATCGAAAAGATGTCGTAGGGTTGAATTGTTCGTTTGCCGAGGAAACTGTTGCCGACTTGCCATTGTTTCGTTGTTCGTGAATTAAAGGTGTACGTACATGGGAATTTGTTACAAGATTGATATTACAATTTGGCTGGTGATTTCTTTGTACCTGGTACAAAGCTTTGTTTGATCATGGTAGTTTGGGTGAATTCGGCAATCTATTTTCCTTTGATATATTGCGACTTGAAGATAGGTTGAATGGTTCTATGATGTTGTGTTGGTATCGCTGCTTCGTTGTTGGTTATTATTTGTTTTCGGATGAGAACACTCTTGTGAGATTTTGCTTGATTTTTCGTGATGATTTTAGACCGATCAAGGAATGGAGGTGTGCCCCTACCAGTCATGTCTGGTATTTTCAGGTGAAATTGATAATAACGACTTCACGTTTTAAGACCATGTTTATTCATGGTATTTATTTTTTGGTTCCTTTTAGATGAAGCTGATAATGGTCGCTTCATGATTTGTGAGACCATGGTGATTCATGGTTCCCTTGTATCTGGCGTTCAGTGGTGAAGTTGATTATTGACGATTCGTGGTGATTTACGAGATTTTTTTAGTGTTCTTTGGATGACGTTCGAGTGGGTTCGGAAAGAATGGAGTTTTGCGACGACGAAGATCAACGTGCCGGATTTGAAGATCTCGACAGAGTTATTTTATTTCCAATCGTTTTGGCAAACTCATTATAATTTTAGTCAAATTACTATGAGTTTGAGGGGGGTAATAGAGGATTATGGAGTATTCCGGAGAATTCCTGTTAAGGAATATCACGAGTGTTTAGGAATATGATGTATACTAGAATATGTGTTTAGGAATATCTTATATGATAGGTTTCGTAAGGGTCAAGTCATGTGTTAGTATAAATAGGAATTACCCTAATGTCATTGTAAGCAAGTTATTACGATTATATTGAATTTATGAGATTCCCAAATATAGTGTGTTATAATTCTAATAGATAGTATGTGTACGTGCATTATGTCGAATCCACCGCCGGTTGTAAAATCTTGGTAGCAAGTCTCTTTCGATCTCATCTGTTTGACAAAATTCAAAATTCAAAAAAAATGCAAAAAATACTAAATGCACATACTCCCTTGGCAACTTCGTATAGCTTTCTAAGGAACTTTCATCAAATTAACTAGTAACTAATAAGGAGATTAGATTAGCTACCGATCACATCATCAAAAAGGTACTCTTAAAGTTGTACATATGTAATTTGGCTCAGAGTGATTATTTATATAAAGAGTATCGTCTTTATGAAATTTTTTAATCCAATTTTGAGTATAATGAATTATCTGAGGTCGTTTGAAACCCCAATAAATTTTATCAGAATAATTTATGAATAGTATTACAAGAACATATTCGACATTTAATTAATTTTAAATATTAAAATTGTACGGCTTGGTGATACTAAAATCTTGAATGACCTAATCAGAGGTCAGTCTTTATCTAGAGGATAATTATATAGGGGTACATCCGGTAAGAAGCTAATTTATTGTCAGAAATAAGAAACAATCTGAGCCACTCATCCAACCCAAATCAAGGGATGAGATTAAACCAAATAAACAAAAACATAAAAAAAAAAAAACCATCCCCCTTCGATTCTCTCTCCTCCCCCAAACCCCCCCCCCTTTACTTCCCTCGACCACCCTAGCCTCGTCGACCGCCGTAGCCAACCACCACTATCACCTGCCCCGACCCTGACATGACGACCGCATCTCTCCCGCGACACTTCCTCCGCCTCCAAACGACGTCGTGGCTTCTTCCCTCTCCCCCATTATCCCCATTTTCCACGTCGAAAGTCGGCAAAGAGGCGGAACCTAGGGCAGGAATGGCGGTGAGCGTTGGTGGAGAGGCGTCGAACAACGGAGAAAGTGACGCGACCTGTGTGAAGTACGGCGAAGCATCGGGGAGGGCGGAAATCAGGGTTGTTGGAGAGAAGTTTGGAGCTACAGAAAGGGTCGATTGGCCTGAGGAGTGGTCGACGGTGGTAGGGAACACCACCGGTTGAATGGTGGAAGGACGTCAAGCACGGTGGTGGTTGCCGGCTGGATCGAGGTGGTGGTGCTTGAAGGTAGCCGGTGGTGCGTGGTGGTGGTTGTGGGGGTTGTAAGAGGAGAGAGAAAAAAATGGTAGATATCATTTTTCTGTATTTTTTTTTTTTTTGGAGTTATGAGTTATAATTAGTAGAGTTATCATAGCTACGTGTTATATTTAGTTGAGTTATTATAGTTACGTGTTATAGTTAGTGGAGTTATTAAAGTTACGTGTTTTAGTTAGTGGAGTTATATTAAAATACGTCTTTTTAGTTGTTGAAGTTAAGTTAAAGTTATTGAAGTTAAGTTAAAGTTACTAAAGTTAAGTTGGAGTTACGATGGTGTTAAGTTAAAGTTACGAAGTCATTAGAGTTAGGTGTTAGAGTTACTAAAATTATAAAGAAACTAAAGTTATGAGAGTTAGTGGAGTATCAAAATGTGTGGTTCAAATTATTTCTTATTTCTGACTTTAAGAGCACTTCTTACTTGATGTAATTTCTAATTATATATATAAATACCAACTCATATGTGTAGTTTCACCCTAAGACAATAAAGGAACAAAAAGAGCAACTCATCAGATCACTAACTTACAAGTATGTCTTTGTTTTTCTTTATTTTACCAAAGCTTGACATACTTCCGGAAGTGACATGTGCCATAATTGTTGTCATTCTTCGTAATCCTTCTATACTATTAAAGGAGGCTTTTTTAGAGCTCTCACAACAACCGAGCATTATTAGAGAGTTTGGGTAATTTTATAATATTAACTACAATCGTATGTCCATAATGATTCCTACATTAATAATACAATTAGATAGACACAATCCTACATTCCTACATACATTTATACACTACGGCGCTACCATTGCCCATACACATGAACACTAACGAGATATATATGTCAATAGTAGAATGAAAAAGCAATCAATCATCTTTATAATGATGCATGACATATTCACTCTTAACAGAAGAACTCCAACCCCACGCACCATTTTTTATTAAGACATGATTATTTTTGTTTTCAAGATTGTTGATCCAGAAATTTGATATTGGATTAAGAACTATTATTGATGATCTATCCTTTGCAAAAATGATTAAGTTTGAATCAATTAAAATATGTTAGAAGTGACCTTTTTGTAATTCTAAATTTCAATCAGCATGAGAGTAAGCATGAGTATACAAGGCCTATGGTAAAAATATGAAACAAAAGAACATGAAATTAGTGCATGAAATTTATTATAGTAGAGTATCATACGCTACATTGTTGCCAGCAAACAAGCCGAGAACACATATTGAAAACTTCCACTGTCAAACATATTCACATATATAAGTCTCAAGAACCCCCACAAGAGAACGTATTTTAGCGATACTGATCTCTTAAAAGTATGAATAAGAGTTAGTTCGGCTAAAGAACCTGGCTTTTTTTTCTTCTCGCAATAAATTACTATTTCATTCATCACATTTAATAAAGAGAAATTATAAGAGAACCGTGTCATTGGTTACATCATCATTTCGCAACACATAATAAGTTCCGTGGAGGCGTGGACTATAATTACTTCAAGATTGCGTTCAAATCAATATGAAAGGAGCGGTGGACTAATCCCCTAATATTTGATGTTCTAATTATCTTAATTGGCAAGATGGAATAAGAACACTGGGTCATAAACATGATCAGGGTTGTTAGAGGATCTGATCTCCATTCAATCATACATGGAGGGGAAATAGAAGTGTCTTGAACTATTTAGAACTATGTACCTTTTTATGTTTTACATACCTTACTCCCTGTGAGAAGTTTCATAAATATTTTGAAATATTTGTTTGTTAAATTGAAAGTCAAACCCCTATCTTGACAAAACGAAAACATCATATATAAATAAAAATGGACGGATTAATATAAAACAATCTTTGCTTTTTTAGAGATTTATCACACATTCTCTACATCCAAACATAAACTATCAATTTCAGTTTTAAACACGTCCAATAGAAATCATTATTAAGCGACCCGTGCAACGCACGGGCTTTCATCCTAGTTTCACATTAAAATGTGCATTTTGCAATGCTCTTTATTTTGTGATTATTGATATTTGATGACTGTTAACAATTTGTTTGCTCCCTCCCTTACAAATCTCGTCATGCATGATTCATAAACTCATAATCGATTAATCATAACTTAAAGTCCAATTCCTTTTGTATTGACCTTTTTTTAACTTTTTTAATCCAAACTAAATTAAATTTGTTTAAACATGAGTTGACTTATTGAGTTGCATTGTACATCTATATTATAATAGGTCATATATTACCTAAAAATCCATAATAATTTACAAGTTTCAGTATGTTGGGTGAACTATATGATTAAAGTCGAAGTCGTTTGATACACTCTAAAAAAACCATCGTAGGCCTTAAAATTGTTGTTTTTCCTCACACTGCATTAGAACCATGCCAATACGAAGGTTTTTGTGTCTATAGTGCATTATGATTAGGAAACTTTAGCGCGCGAAAAAAATGTATATTTTTATAATAATTATTTTAAGCTTTCATTTATCAATTCTAGATAATTTATTACACAAAACAAAAAACCAACAATTTTCAATAAAATTATGGTAAACGAAAATATCTGTTTACGATTTTAGAGTATGCTGGACGTACAAATTTATTTCATTCCCTGATTCCCATTTTCATTCGCTTTACGATCTTTCGACGGCAAAGGAAAAGCTTCGGTCGAAAAGCTGAAAGCTAGCCATGCAACATTATACTCCGTAATGTATACCAAATTGACAAATTCTTTTGGTCGAGGAATACACTAAAGACCACCTACTTTAGTTGACCACCATAAAAAGTCCACCATGATTGCAATAGGACTTCATTTATCTCATTGTTAATGTTTTGACTTATTGCAATAAGTTTTATGGTTAGGTGCGCTGCTTTTTTAAGATCAAGATCATCTGGAGTTATTTTTCCTAGAGTTTCCTGGAGTTTACCTGAAATGGAAAAATAAATTTATGAATGTCTTTTTTTAAATAAGGGAAAACGCTACATGGTAGAGTGATGTTTCCATTTCAAGTAAACTCCAGATAACTCCAGGAAAAAAAATTCCAGAGGATCCGAATCCGCTTTTTTTATTATAACTTTCTTCCCTTATCTTTCTTCTTTTGGGGAGTTGGAGCCCACGGTTGTTGTTCTGCTCAAGAAAGTACATAAGTTCTCTAGGATGCAGGATATCGGCGCGCACACTGCAGCTCATATTTTTACTAGGATTGCTTATACCATAGCAAAGGGCGTGGGGGCTCACATAATATCTCGGGTCTCCACCAACTTCTTGTAAATTATTAATGATTCTTTGTTCGTGAGGATATTATTTGTACTACTATAATAATAATAATAATAATAATAATCATCTGCCTGCTCGAGGGTCTTTGTCGGTGATATATATGGGGATCATGCGGTTTCGTGTACAGGTGTTGTGGGAGTCAAGCATCAGCATAATGTTGTTCATGACACGTTGGTTGACATCTGTTATTGGTCTGGGATCTCCGCGCGTAAGAAAGTTGACATTGGCATGCTTGGTGAGGATGGCAGACCTCTTCACCCCGCAGACGTGCTGCTTTACTCGTGGGCTGGACGGCGTGACGTTTGCGTAGATTTAACTGAGTCGTCGCCCTTGACTCAAACGACATTGACTGATTTTGAACCAGGTAAGGTGGTGCGGGAAGTGACCAATCGTAAGCGTGCTAAGTATGAGGCTAAGTGCACTGCTTTGGGTTATGGCTCTCTTCCCTTCTCTTTCTCCTCTTTGGGGGAGTTGGAGCCAGCAGTTGCTCTGTTGAAGCGGATCCAGCAGTTCTTCAGGATGCAGGACATCGGTGCGCAAGATTCAGCTTTTATGTTTACTAGGATTGGTTTTTTCCATACCAAAAAGTGTGTGGCTCGGATATTGTATCTCGGTTCCCACCAATTTCTTGTAAATTATTCTTGATTCTTCATTCGATATATTATAATAATAATAATAATAATAATAATAATAATAATAATAATAATAATCTCGACGTACTAGTTAACAATAATGTACTCTGACCACCACGCCAAACCAGATTACTACTTCCTATTCTTTTAAAATTTATATATATATATATATATATATATATATATATATATATATATATATATATATATATATATATATATATATATATATATATATTAAGCTACTTAACCTATAAAAGCAGAAGTTTTTCTTCCTCACTGGGGTGGCGGCCGCCACCCCTCGCCACTTACTGGCTTCGCCCATTTCATTTACGACCATGCATTTGTTTAAAGTATCATACTTTAATTTTTCCGAGTCCGCATAAAAACACAAACCTTAGCTTAGTAAATGAGAAGAAAAAGGTGTTGGTGTCCTTGGATGTAAAATTATTTGGTAGTACTTCGGATCAAATTTATTCAAGGCTTAACTCTTTTTTAAGTGTTGTTTGTTATTTTATATTGATAAAGTGAGTTACTTTCTAGTCAAAAAGAAAAGAGAAAGAAGAAGGTGATGGGTATTTCCAACACACAGTACACACCGTCACCTCACTTTGTGTATATGAGCTGTACGTGAGCTTCAAGTCTTCAACAGGCTATATTATATGGTCTACCCTTCCCTTATATATACAAGCAATCAAAAGCATAATCATGGATTCATGGAGCATTCTAAGCATAAATAACAAAAGGCACCACATATCTATATTTCTATTGTTAAACATTTTGTGACGTAAACTTCACACTTAGCTTGTTCTTCGTCAGGTTGCTTGGCCAGAAAGGTGAGTTTTTTAACGAGCATGCATTGCATGCATGTACAATATTAGCTTCTACTCCGATCCATTTCTTACTTATTTAACACTAACCGTTATTACTCCGTACTATATTAGCACGTCTAAAATTTAAAGTAGCACTAATTTTGGTCTTTTTTTTTTTTTTACGTCAACTTTGGTCATTATTAGTTATTGTTTGACAAGTTAAACTCGGTTGATTTCCAAAAAAAAAGAGAGAAAACAAGAAATTGTTTACATTATGTCCAAAACAGACCGCCGATATTGATTCATGATGTTTGCAGAGTATATTTAACTAATTCACTTTCCTTTGCATGAACCGCATGTCGAATTTACCAGTGGAAATGTGAGCGTGCGTCCGATCCCCAACATTATCCTAGAAAACAACTTTTTTTTTTTTTTTTGGTGTTTGAGTAATATTTCATAATCTTATTGGGTGAATACTATGTTTCTTTTTTTATAATAAATATTTTTATTTTGTCTCCTAGACCCTGTCTTCCAAAATTGGTATCTTAACATTTTTCGACGATTGGATAATGCCGAATATAATTAAAAAAATGCAATTAATGTAATTCATAATGATTTATAATTCAATATAATTACATTCATTGAATTTATATCTACCATTATATCCACTATTAATCAAAACATAACTTCTTTCATTGTACCAATATTTTACATTGGGGCAGAGATTTTGCCAATGCATTTTAATATATTCCAATGCAAATATGTTCCTTATATGGATCAAATTCAATGAACTTGGCTTAGCACTACTTATTATTGTCTTGACAAAATTATGACTCTTACATTAACTTGTATACATTGACATTCCAATTAAATGTGCAAATGGGACATGTATATATAGGTATGAGAATGTCTATGCAAATGTGCAAGCAAGCAAAACATTTACTCAAAATTCAATCCACGAGCTACTTCAACATGGAGGTTTTCAATCCGTATTCGAGGCCAAGGGACAAGCTGGTGTTCATTATGGGTGCAACGGGGACCGGCAAGTCCCGGCTTTCGATTGACCTAGCCACCCAGTTCTCAGGCGAGATCATCAACTCCGACAAGATTCAAGCATATAAGGGCTTAGACATTGTGACCAACAAGATGTCTAAGGAAGAACAAAGTGGGATTCCTCACCACTTGCTGGCCACATTACAACCAAATATTGATTTTACCACTAGAGACTTTTGTCTCATGGCCACACATGCCGTGGAATCTATTCTCCAGAAGGACAAGCTCCCAATCATCATCGGGGGATCGAACACATACATACAATCCTTGGTTGAAGACCCAAATTTCGGGTTTAAATCCAAGTACGATTGTTGTTTTCTTTGGGTGGACGTGTCTACTCCCGTGTTACATGATTTCGTGTCACGTAGGGTTGACCAAATGGTCGAGTCTGGTTTAGTTCAAGAAGTTGAGGATATATTTGAACCAAGTAACACAGATTACTCCAAAGGTATCCGTCGAGCCATTGGTGTTCCCGAATTAGACAAGTATTTCCGAACCCGCCTGTCCCTAGATGAATCGGGTCGGGTCAAAGAACTCCAAGTTGCTTTAAATGAGATAAAGAAGAACACATGTACATTGGCAGACCGGCAGTTGGAGAAAATTTACCGGCTCAAGCACTTAAAAGGATGGGACCTAAACCGGCTGGATGCAACTGAGGTGTTTACAAAAACTAGCAAAGTTGAAGCTGATGAAGCTTGGGAAAAACTCGTCACTAGACCGTCATATAAAATTGTGAACCGGTTTCTTAAAACCCAAGACGACGTCAGCTCAAATTATGGCGCCAAAGTAGTACCAAGAAGCTCAATTCCAAGTAATCAAGCCATGGTAGCAGGCAGCTAGCAACATTCTTTGTCATAATCACAAATTCACAATGGTTTACATTGAGAATCAATTTTGGACTAATGGTTAGGAAACCTACTGCATTGGGTTTGTCCCGAATTCAAATTTTTATATCGCCACCCCCAACATTATTTGCTCCTATGTGCCAAAAAACAATGTTCTACACATTTTTTAATAATAATAATCTCTCTCTCAAAAATACTAAATCCCAATTATAAATGTTTTGGTCTATGATCATATTTTTTTTTTTTTTGGTACAATATGATCATAAATTTAATTTATCTATTTTGCATGTGTGGTACAAGTAAGTACAACTTTGCGCGTCCTCATAATTTGTTTATGCAAAGCTAGGGATGACATCACAAAAATATCAATCACACGGCTACAAGTTTTTAGTACTCAGTATCAATTAAATTAATTGTATCCAACCACATTATAGTGCTTATTATAAATAATAATGCTTCAACTCCCTTTTCGGCACTCCAATCATTTCTCCAACAAGTCAGATGAAGTTTATAGATTTAGATATTCAATTTGTGTCAAAACTAGCCAAGGACCAAGGTGACATCTTAATACTATAATTATAGATTTATAGTTGGTATTGTCTATTGTAACAACTCAACAAGGGGTCGAATCAAATGGTAAGCGACTTGATTAACCTAACAAGATTCCAGCCTATTGTATGCAAAAATCTCTGCTAGAAGACTCAGTGTCAAGATCGGATTCGACTTTACTAAGAGCAAAACTATAATAAACTGGAAAAGCAACCAAATTGATAGGCTTCGATCAGCATCTTGTAACTATCATGCCCGACCCAAAAAATAGAGAAGATCAACAAAGGGAGGCCAAAGGAAAAAAGACCATAATCTGAATAACCGGACTTTTTAAGAACATCGGACCTTGTAAGTGTAAAGAATAAATTTCCCACATAGTAATGTGACTTGTTTTATTATTGAGAATGACAAGAGTTTATATAGGTTACAATAGTGTGAACCCTAATATAAACCCTAAGCTAAAGGATAGGAATATTATCTTTTACATAAATAGAATATTTATCCCTACTACAATTACAATATATTCATTATTCTCTAATAGTAAGGTTATTCACAGTGAATGGGAGAATAACATATGATACGGCCTTTGATCACCTTCTCAATCATATCTTCCTTTCAAGATTTGCCGTAAGAGAAAATTCTGATGGCATAGAAGGGCGACGAGACGACGTAAATAACTCCAAAATAGAAGCATTATATCATAACCTACCAAAACAGTCGCCATCCATGATTTGGAACCTTCACTCATCAGGTGCATTGTCGATACAGAATACGAGTCCGGATGAGGCCGCTGTCCCTGTAGTCCTTCACTGTACCCCGCGCCATTGCTGAAAAGTTATTCTGTTAAACAAAGAACCGCGAATATCAAACTTGTGTTGGTGATGCTGATGTGAACTTAGGATACATATCTTTCCTGTTACAGGCTATGTTATCATCTCTGAAGATTCAGTGAATGATATGGGGGACACAGATGTTGATATATCAGAATGCAGAGTAAGATGGAGCATAAGAAGTGATGTTGATTTCATTCCAACTATTTCGTCAAAAAAAAAAAAAAAAAAAAAAGAGAGGAGATATAATTCTAATTATAAGTCAACAAAGTTCAGCACACACTAGGTTTTCAAACAACGCGGGGAGCTGATTCTTTATTCTTACACTCCCTCATTTGTGTGAGTCAGAATTCTCAATGCTCCTATGTGCCAAAATGGATCTAGGGAGTGAAAATAATCATCACTCAACGATGCAATTTTAGCTTAGTCCTTATCAGGTAAGATTGCCAACTTCAGAAATTCAGAAGGGTTCTAGCCTTTTGAGGATCCAGACTAGATACTTGATAGCTGTATTTGGGTATAAGACTATAAAAGAGCTCGTCATCTTTGGTTCGCTCAAGCGAGCCCAAGCTCCGACTTGAACTGAGCTTAGGAAAGCTGGGCTGAGAGAAATCTTCTCATATTACTTGCTTTAGCTATCTGTTAAATTATCAGATTTCGGTCCTGAACTACAGAACCTTTTGACCAAGTGATGTTAGCATGAATACTTAGAGGAGGGTGATTGAAAATGATATGACTTAACTTAGGATTAATGTTGATATGGTGCTGGAAAAATTTGTGTCGATGATACAACTTTAGTTTTGTCCATTTCCTCACTTAGTTTTATTGCATGTTTTTCTCCTTTTAACTTTTGGTTTCCATATACTTCACCTTTTTTCATTGTCAGTGAAATATTGTGGGCGATGTTTAGTACGACTTTATGATTAGATTCTAAAAGAAGAGCAGAAAATGTTATGGAGAATGAAGAATAAAGAACAGTACGGAAGATGTAAGTCAACTTTGAGCTTATAGTAATTTGCTGATGAACAATTCACTCTCAGTGAAAATTAAGCAAAGTATACATCACTAGGCCTATCTATTTGATAATTTAGCGATATTCTAAGAAAAATATGAAATAAAATTGCACCCCGCCATTATTCGAAAATTTCCAACCAAAAGACACAAATGCATATAATCAATATTATTTAAATAAGAACATGATCAAATACAAGACCCTTCTCTCCAACCTAGATGCCCTATAACACAATGTAAAAACAAAGTTAAGCATCAAGACATGATCACGCGGCCAGGACATCTATATGAGACAGAGCAGTTCGGATCGACTTCGACTGTATACGCATGCACAGGCTTGGCCAGGAATACAGGTAAACGGACAAGCAAATCACAAACACATTGAGTGTCCACTTCTTTTAACCAACGGCAGCATTCTTCTACTGCGGGGTCAGGGGAGTTACTATGCTTATGCCTGTGGTGATGCCTATGCCTATGGCCACTGGTTGGCGGGCAGGGAGCTTCTGGAGCAGGGGAAGTAGGTGGAGCAAGAGGTGCAGGTGGAGAAGCAGGCGGAACAGGTGCATAAGGAAGCATGGAACACGCATGATTAACAAGAGCAAATTGGGAAAGGCATAGAGGACGGAGAGCTGGGAAAGATGGGAATGGAAGAGCTGGGGCTGGCCTATATTGACAGTTTGACTGGGAAATTAAGCACAAGAATGCAGCAATTAGCAGAAATCTCGCAGTCTTTCTCCTCTCCATCGCCAGCATTAATTAGAAAAAACCAAACTTCCAGATGAAAGATAAAATATGATGGCGTGTAAGAAATTAGCTAGTAAGTAGCTACTACTTAAATAGTAGAGAATCATGCGCTTCTTGTTGCTCACAAGAAGGTGCTGCTGTGAAATGATATAAAAACAGCAATGAACAAGGGAGTGACCAAGGAATACCATTGTTATCAAAGAAGGTTAGGTTCTGAATGGGTTGTAGATACGTGACATTCTTTTCGTGTGAGCAATATTGCTAGCTTAATACAGTTTTGCCCATCAGCGCATTCTCTATTTGTCACGCCAACTTTGCTCCTACAGTCCAAACAATGTGTAAGATGACATTTTCCTGCATAGGAAGAAAATTCCGTCAGATACACAGCTAGCGAAATGCACAGATAAAAATATGTAATTAAGTTTCTCACAACGTACATTAGTACCTCACAATATCCACAAGCAAAAGTTCAACCAATTTGTCACACACCACCCCCAAAAAAAAAAAAAAAAAAAATTTTGCTCATTGAGGAAACAAATAGATTGTTCAAACAATGTGTTGAAAGATTGTAAACTGATCAAAGTGCAGAAAGAGAAGACTTAAACCAACAAAGGCCACTAGAGCTTTTTTTTTTTTTTTTTTGTGTTGAGGTCAAAGGACTCAGAGCCCCTAAAGCAAATAACTTAAGCCGTGTTGTCTGATAGGAGTATAGAATTAGAAACAGAAGATTTCCACAGATTAGAAGGACATGCTATCAACAGATGAGAAGTGCGAATAGAAACAGCTCATGTATGAGTTCAGTTCTACGAACTAATGCCACAAAGAAGCAAGAACCAATAATAATTTCATCAATCACGCCACATACGAAACACTTAATCAATACAGAAGCCACAATCACAATCACCCACGTCTCTTCTTTCTCCTCCTTTGTGACATGGTATCATTTACAGGTATTGTGTAACTAATCTAACTATAGCAACTGACCAAACTTCTTCATTTCACTTAGCCGTCAGAAATATATAATTGCTTCTGGTTATGGTCATAGTTCAGCTTAACAAATTTGATATACGGAGTAAGCTAAAAAAAAAAAAAACATCAGGTACACAGAGAGCTGCTTTCCGACATTCTATATCTTCAAGGAATGCAACGCAGTAAAAAGATACAGATTGTCACTAGATAAAAATAGCAACTATACAACAAAGAACCAAGATTTATATAAACCAAAAAAGGAAAATAGCAAGGAACCAAGTATGCATGGCAAAACGGCCAAGATCCTGGGTTACCTCTTTCCAGACACAAAAATTGACCTTTACGTATGACCTCGAGATCTATGTGCTCACAACTTAGCACCACAAGATAAACATTTACTTCTACAAGCCAATTCCAAAAGCTAGTCGAAACCAGGCATGCACTATATCTTCTTCTGTTTTCTTTTTTTTTTTTTTTTTTTAGAAGATGTGTTATATCTTTGAGACCTTGACAACCAACTCTTATTCCACGAACAACTTGAAAGATTAAGAAAAACAAACAAAGAACATTCAATGACATTTGACTCTTGTGCGCGCACTAGAGAGAACGAAATTGTGACACTTTGCTCTGGTTTACCAGAAACTTCTGCCGTACCCCCGCTCCACACAGCAATTCTGACAGCTCTTTGTTTCCTCATCACAGTTATTCATCACTCTCCTGAAGCTGCAAATCAGAATCTTGAGCCGCCTTCGCTTCCATATCTTTCTTAGAAGCCTCCCTCCTCATTCTGAGATCTTCCATCCTGAGTTTCCACCCCTCCTCCAACAAGTCAACAAACTTATCTTTGATGGCAAGCAACGGATCCCGATCAATCAAGACACCATTCTTATACGCCTCTCTTAACACTGCAGTCTTTATCCCACCTTTCAAAGACATGTAAAAGATTCCTGAATGTCGAGTAAACACACTTGCAAAAGCATTCGAAAGTCTATAATCCTCAGAGAATTTCCCAAGTATGTCAACTGAAACCCTCTTAAACAAGGACAAACATAACAATTCATGAAGTACCCCGACCATCCTCTTCTCCATTTGTCGTGATGACGGGTCCAGATTTGATGCATCATCATAAGGGTTTATGTAAGGCATCTCCATCCAATCCCGAACCCATTCCCTCATTTCCTTCTTAATGTAAAATCCCCGAGGCAACTTCCACTCAAACGAAGGCCGAACTCTAATCCCAGTCAGCCTCTCCTCCTCCTCAGCCCTCCTCATTACCACAGATTTCGCAAACTCCGGCTCCCACGAAACCAACTCCAAGAACTCCTCCTCGCCCACACCCACCAACCTGAAATAATTCGGATACTTGGGCACAATGCTACTCAGAAAGTCATTCGGAAACCCGAATTCTCGCTTAACATGGACCAATTTTCCTACACTAATCACATGATTTTTCGCCATCAACAACATTTTACACAGTTTGGCAACAATTAACAACTCATTTTCAGCATAAACCCTTTTTTCCTCTTCCAAAAAACTACAAAGTTTAGAGCTAGGACGAACAAATCGGACAAGATCCGATTTGGGTTTAATTCTATCATAATAAATATCAAATAAAAGAGGGTTTTGATGAATAAAGGTTTCAGCTTGTACGTTAAGCCTCAATCTACCTCTTCGTTTATTCAAGTACCTTAATGGGATGACTTGATTTGGTTCGTTGAGGACTTCTTTGACAACTTTAGCGCACAATCGCCATTTCTTGTCGGCTTGAATTGCATCGTCAAGGCTCCCATCTTTGCGCCAGTGCACTTTGAGCTGGGAAAATGATGCCCATTGGAGATGAACCCTAACCCTAGAAATTGGGGGAAATTGAGTGTTCAAGGTGCAGAATCTGTTGAGCTGATTCGAAAGCATTAGTTGCTGTTCTGGGTTTTGTTGGGGTTTTGGTTCAACTGACACACGGCCACTACACTACGCTCTTGGCTGTTCAACTAGAGCCGACAAAATTATTCTTGTTCATGTTGTTTGCGTTCGTGTTACAATAGCCGATGTTAAAAGTCTCTGTGTGACAGTAAGATTGGGGTGTAGTTTGTACTAGGGTTGTTTGTGTTAGTTATGTAGGTTTCATTGCGTGATTTTCCCTATGGATCCAATAGAAATCAGAATTTCGGGTTTGAACTATAGTGGGTTTTGCACGTCTCTTGTTCCCAGAATGGAGGGCTTTCTTGACTTTAGGGGAGATAACGGGACGTTTCCTGAGTCTGGTTTTTTGACTTCTCGGCCTAGAGCAAATCTCAGAACTTTGAGGGAAAAAGGTTTTCGGAACCTGATAACTCTGGTCGACACCCTGAGGCCTACTATGTCATTTAGGCATACGGACTTTGTGCTCAAGGAACAAAACATTTTACTCGTCTTGCCTTTGAAGGAAAACAGAATTCATGATCTCCTTTCGCGATGATTATGTTGGTCGTTTCGGTAAGCCAAATTTTGTATTGTTGATGTTGGGGTTCATTTTATTAATGAGGCCACAACCCTTAGGAATAGTGGCCCAATGCCCTTGACAAAACTCATGTGATGCCTTTAAAGTCCAAGAAATCTCATCCGTTGGATGGTGCAGGGAATTGAGGGTCAAGATGAAGGGGGGATCCCTAGGATTATTCCCTAGTAGTACTCCCTTCACTATAAATACCCCCCATTTCTGACAATTCCAGGTTCATTCTAATTCCACTTTATTGATTTTCTGACACATTTATTGTCATTCGTGTGATAAGTGATTCCATACACCCCATTCTTCGCTCGCACCCAGTACTGACTTGATCGTCGGAGGGGCGTCGCCTGGGTAAAACCGGGCCCCCTTGACTGTTTGCTCATTGCGCAGGACAGAGACATAGACCCCATCTATCCCAAAGTCGAACTCACACCAACATTTGGCGCCGTCTGTGGGGATAGATTGGAGAAGTCTGAGTTTTTGCTTGCGAAGTGAGTTAAGGTAGCCGCGACGATGATGGTAGCCGGGACGCGAAAGAAAGCAGATAAGAACATGGTTACATTGCATGCGGGCGCACCCCCTCCTAGCGACAATAACCCGATCATAGGTCCTTGCGACCCCGTGACGGGTGAATTGTTGGGACAGATTGCCTCTGCCGCGGTCGGGCCCTCCCGACCCCAGGAGCAGCCGAGACCAATTGATACGATTCGACCTGGTCCCGCTGCTGCGGAGAGCGAGCGACACCGCGAAGACTATGAGGTCGAGGACGAGTACGAAGACGAATATGAGGATGAGGAAAAGACGGAGAGTGATAGCCATGGTAAGGTGGCATTCGAGGCCAGGGTGTCCGAGGTCAGAGAGGAACTCCGCAAGGAGATGATGGAGCAACTAGACATCCAGATGGCGACGTTGCGCAAGGAGGCAAACGCGCGAATTCCACTGGTCTCGAAAATGGCGCAGCCAGAGTCTTCGGGGTCCAAGAGGCCGACCCCTTCGATGCGCATTCGTAAGGCGGTGGAGCGCGCAGAGGAGGCACATAGGCATGCTAACATTAAGTTTCTGGACGCGCGTCTTATCATTGATGCGGGAAAGGCGCACAAGGAGAAAGAAAGGAAGAGGAAATAGGAAGAGGAGAAGTTGAGAAAGGAGAAAGAGAAGGAGAAGGGAAAAGAGAAAGAGGACTCAGATGTCGTACAGAAAGTTCTCGGCAGCAGTGAAGGGTAAAGAAGTGACGGAGGAAGATCGAGTATCGGTGTTTGACAGATTACGGCGAGACCCGGACCGGCACCAGGCTCCCATTCGGATAAGATCCAGGTCCCCCCACGCACACAAGGGGTAGCCCCCATACATCAGTCGCGGCCGAGGTCGAGGACTCTACCTCGAGGAGGGCGGTCCCGAAAAGATGAGGTGAGACCCAGGATGCGAAGTGGTAGTGAGAGCGAGTCCGAAACCGAGGGCGAGGCGAGTTCCAAGTATCAAAGTCGCGGTCATCACGGACGTTCAACACTACTCTGCGATTCTCCCTTCACAAGTTGGATCCTCACTGCTGACAAACCACGAGGGGTTAAGAAGCCCAAAATGACTGAATATGACGGGGTAGGAGACCCGGAGGATCATATATCGTCATATCTGCACAACATCAGTTATCTGACCATGGACGAGCCCACCGTCTTCAAGCTATTCCCGTCCTCTTTATGCGGGATAGCGCAGAGATGGTTCGACCAGCTACCCCCAAATAGCATTGACTCATGGAGAGAGTTGAAGAAGAAGTTCGCTGGTCACTTCGTAACCAGCAAAACTAGGAAGAAGACGTCCATTCACCTCGCCAATGTCAAGCAGGGAGATAGTGAGTCTTTAGATGAGTATATTCATAGGTTTTGCATGAATGCTACGCACGTAACCAACCTTACTGATGAGGCTGGGGTCGCGATGTTGATTATGGGAATGTCCGAGGGTAGATGCAAGTATGACCTGGTGACGAAGGAGCCAAGGACCATGGTAAGCGCATACCAAAGGGTGGCGGCGCATGTCAACGCCTCCTTGGTGAACAGTTCTGGTCGCAAGGAGAAAGCGGCGGTGGCGCAGAACAAGACCTCTGGGTTCCTGTCTGCGCGCCGGCCGAATGACGGGTTGCGCAATCCAGGTCGATTCGACACAAATATCAGAACAATCTTTATGGCAATCAAAGACGATGAGATGTTGCGAGCACCGAGGCCTATGGCAGACTCGGATAAGTCCAACATGCAACAGTTCTGTGAGTATCACATGGAGAATGGGCACAATACCCAGAACAGCCCTAATTTGGAGGACGTGTGTCATAGTTTGGCTGACAATGGAAGGCTAGACCGCTATCTAACTCGGCTGCGCGGACAGCAGAATCGGTACAAGTAGCAGTTTCAAGGCCGCGACAACTATAATGGACGCAACAACAACAATGGCTGGCCGGGCAATAGGCCACGACCGCCAAGAGATGGGGATCGGAACCACAGTCCTGAGGTTATCAATACCATTTCTGGCGGGTTTGCGAGTGGAGGTCCTAGCCACCGCGGTCGAAAGGAGAACACGAAAAATTTTGTCAATTCGATTGCGCAGCCACAGACAAGATTGGTGAGGATCCCGGATATTACCCTAAGACAGTCTGACATCACTGAGGTTCGCACACCGCATGATGACCCGGTAGTGGTCACCATGAAGGTGGCGAACAAAGACATAAGAAGATGCCTTGTGGATACAAGGTCATCGGTTGATATCATGACTTTGGAATACTTGCTAAAATTGAAATACACGAGGAAGGACATCAAGCCGCTTTGCGAACCTATTGTTGCATTCGGCGGACAGACAATCTACCCGCTGGGCTTGATCCGGCTTCCCGGCGCTATAGGCACCGGAAGCGCGATCAAAACCGCGGTGGTAGAATTCATCATCATTGACATTCCCTGCGCATACAATGTGGTCATCGGGCGGTCGATGTTAAATGAAGTTGTGGGTTTGGTGTTTACCTTGGGGCTGCTCATGCTGTACATTACTGATGAGGGGAAGCCAGCCATAATCTGATCCAACCAGAGGATGGCCTGGGAATGTTACAATGCTGGGTTGCGGCCACCCATGGTCAACATTGATGATGTCGCACCCGAGGACAGGCCCTCCAAGAAGAGGAAGGATAGGGATGGCGAGACCACTACAACCGTAGTGACGTATTCTATCGAGACTTTGGATGCGCGTCACGGGCTTGAGGGACCCACCCAACCCTTTGAGGAGACAGAAGAAGTGCCTCTGCAAGAAGGCAACGAGGAGAGAGTAGTGCGCATTGGTAGCAATCTCGCAGCTGAGGTGCGAGAGCCACTGGTCGAGCTACTCAGAGAATATAAGGATGTGTTTGCGTTCACTGTGGAGCAAATGCCAGGTCTTGATCCCGTGGTCATTACTCACAAGTTGAACGCAGACCCGAAAGTTAAGCCTATCCACCAAAAGAGAAGGTATTTTCGGACAGAGAGGTCCGATGCGATTAAAGAGGAGGTCGGCAAGCTGCTTAAGGCCGGGTATATTGACGAATATATGTATCCCACGTGGCTGTCGAATGGCGTGTTGGTCAAGAAGCCCAATGGCTCATGGCGCATGTGCGTCGACTTCACTGACCTAAACAAGGCGTGCCCGAAGGACGGCCAGCCTTTGCCACGCATGGACAGGTTGGTGGACTCAACGTCGGGACATGGTTTATTAAGCTTCATGGATGCATATGCCGGGTACCATCAGGTGCCCCTCGAAGAAGAAGATAGACCCAAACCTGCATTTGTCACTCCGCTGGGAGTATACATGTACAGGGTGATGCCCTTTGGGCTAAAGAATGCGGGTGCGACATTCCAGAGGCTGGTCAACAAGGTCTTTGAGGGGCATATTGGGCGCAACATGGATGCCTATGTTGATGACTTGATAGTTAAGAGTGTGCTGGCCGAGAGCCACACACAAGATCTGAGAGAAACTTTTGCTACTTTGCTCAAATATAACATGAAACTGAATCCCAAGAAGTGTGTGTTCGGAGTGCGTTCAGGGAAGTGCCTGGGTTTTTTAGTCAGTGAGCGCAACATTGACGCAAACCCAGAGAAGATAAATGCTATTCTGGATATGCCTTCCCCTCGTTGCGTCAAAGACATACAACGGTTAACCGGATGCGTGGTGGCGCTTAGCCGATTCATCGCAAAATCGGCAGACTTCGTCACGGAGCTGATGCCGTGTTGGGGCTGTGAGCTCAAAGGTTTTGGGGTGGAGTACAAGTCCAGAAAGGCTTATAAGGGACAAGTAATAGCTGACTTCGTCACGGAGTGTATGTTCAATGAAGAATTTGTATTGCCAAACGCACAATGGTCGCTATACATGGATGGGTCTTTGAATTCTGGCGGCAGCGGAGCGGGCATAGTGGTTATCCTCCTAGGTGGCGATAAGACTAGTATGATTTGCGCTTCGGATTCAAGGCCACCAACAATGAAGCAGAGTATGAAGCCTTGATAGCGGGTTTGCATATGTGTGCGGCTGCGGGGAAGCGAAATGTGAAGGCGTTTTCGGATTCGGCTGTTGTGGTGAATCAGATAACTGACAAATTTGAGGCCAAGGACCACATGGCCAGATACCGAGACGCGGTGAAAGAAATTATCAAGAGTTTCGAGGTATTTGAGGTTGAACAGATTCCAAGGTCAGAGAATCAGCAGGCCGACGCGCTGGCACGCTTGGCTAGTTCATCAGTGAGCGATAATCCAAGAGTGGTACAGTGGAAGAACCTGCCATTGCGTAGTATTGACGCAACCCCAAATATTGCGGCCCTCGACCGCAGCCCAGAATGGATGATTCCATTATTTGCATATCTGAAATACGGCGAGCTGCCGGAAGATGAGAAGGAGGCCGAGAAGGTGAAAAAGCGCGCTGAATGGTTTACACTTCTGAATGACGAGTTGTATAAGAAAGGTTATACTCATCCATTTCTGAAGTGTGTAGACCCAATCGAAGGAGATTACATCCTGAGAGAGATTCACCATGGTGAGTGCGGATGTCACATTGGAGCGCGGGCAATGGCTGGCAAGGCTCTGCGACTTGGGTTCTATTGGCCCACGATGCAGACTGATGCGGCTGAGATCATGAGGAAATGTGACCAATGCCAAAGGTTTGGCCCGACTTCGCACCGACCAACCACTCCTCTCAAACCCATCACTGAACCTTTGCCATTCGCAAGATGGAGACTTAACATTGTGGGTCCTTTTCCCAAAAGCCAGTGCCAGAAAGAATTCCTCATTGTCGGGGTAGATTAGTTTACTAAGTGGATCGAGGCACAGCCGGTGTCTTGCATACGGGATGTGGAAACCAAGGACTTCATGTGGAAGCATATATTCACCAAATTTGGATTACCCCGATGCGTTACTCTTGATAATGGCAAGCAATTTGACAGCGACAATTTTCATGAGTACTGCGCAATATATGGAGTGAAGACTTGCTATGCTTCGGTCGCTTATCCACAGGCAAATGGCCAAGTCGAATCCTCCAACAAACTGATCGTCAGCGCGCTGCGCAAGATGGTAGAGGGAGCCAAGGGATAGTGGGTCCAGCAGTTGCCAGGTATCCTGTGGGCGTTGCGCACTAACACTAAGCGCGCCACGGGTGAAACCCCTTTTTAGCTCGTTTATGGCTCAAACGCGGTCCTACCCGTGGAGTGGGGGCTAAGTCCTTGCGGATTAGTACCTACGAACCTGAGCAGATCGAGTTGGAGTTGCGCATCGCGCTGGACTTGTTGCCTGAATTGAGGGGTAATGCTTTACTGCGGGTTGAGAGGCAGAAGCAAGACATGGCCCGCGTTTATAACAAGAAGGTGAACCCCAGAAGCATTGAGGTCGGAGATTATGTGTTGAGAAATCTCGCGGCCATTGGCAAAAAAGTTCCGGGGGGGAAATTGAAACCCAAGTGGGAAGGTCCTTTCCTTGTCATTGAGAAGGTGCGAGATGGGACGTTCCAATTGGAAAAGCTTGGGGGTGCTCCGGTCCAGAGGCCATGGAACATCATCCACCTGAAGAAGTACTATGCCTGAGCGGATCAGTCGAGTTGTAATATATCTATAAGTGTTTTGTTTTTCTTCAAAAATGTAGCGCGTAGCGCACTAAAAATGTATTCCTTATGCCCTCTGATTAATGAAATGGCCTGCGGTCAAGTTGTTTTCGTTCAATCAACGTGTTTGTTTAGTTAGAATAGTTAGAGTTCTAAGAAAGAAGCTGAGCCGAGCCCGAAACTTCACCGGTCTCGATGAATGATTCCGATCAATTCAGTGACTAAAACCAAGCTGAGGTCTGATATTTCGCCGGACTCGGACGGTGAATACCCACTGCGGGATGGGAACTCACCACCTCGGATAACCAGCTGCGGGTCACCAATATTATCGATTGGCACCCGGATATCACTAATATTCGGGCGCGGCTGGGAAGAAGTCCAATTCCAAAATATATCCGGTTGACTAGGGTTCCATGAAGATCGCCCGGCCCGCAACCAGAGGCAGAACTGAGGTTTTGGCTCTCGGCGAACATGTCTCCAGCTCGGATTCGTTCGCCTACGCTCTTGCACTCAGTAATCGGGGGACACCCTAATCCAAGGGTGTCGAACTACGATGCTGTGTTTAAGTGGGACGTAGACCCACAGATCTCCGGGCCCAGACAATCGGGCCAAATTTTCATCGGTTAAATTCGATGTCTCGGGCTCGACCCTCGTTCATATCCAAGTTCAATTCGAATGAAGAATAGGCTGTAATAACCCACAAATAATGAGCTGAGCCATAATATTCCACCCTTGGGCCAATACCCCGAGGGGCGTACCTAAATAATGAGTTAGTTTTTGTGGTCATTTTGCAGGTATAGGAAAATGTTATATAGAGTAAAGTTGAATTCGCACCCACTTCAGGGGCGAAGGCCTTTATAGTCCAATGCGAAGTCGCGCCCAATTCCAGGGGCGATGTTCGGTTGACGTTTTCGCTTCCAATCCGGGGGCGAAGTTTTTCGATCGAGTCAGGATCGTACCCAATTTCAGGGGCGATGCTAGGCTGCGCTTTTGGATCGGTGTTACAAAGGTACTATAGCGCAGCGAAATGAAAAGGAAAGTAGTTGCGAGAAAAATTAAAGCAGAGAAATCGAACAAGTTAGAGCAAGTATTTAAACAAAGACAAGAAAAGGAAATTGTTAAAGCCGAGACCAAACACCCCTTTCAGGGCGGCCTCAGTAATACAAAAAGAGATGTTCAAGAAAAAGAGCGTAAAATCCTAGTTATCAGCTTGGCCGGCGTCGACTTCTTCTTCTTCATCATCGTCATCAGCATCGTCCTCTTCTTCATCGTTGAGGTCCGCAACCAGAGGGCTGAAAGCAGGCTCCATCATGGGCTTGGGAGCGGGGGGCGCTTGATCCAGGTCAACCACTGGCAACTCCCAGATTTCCCCCCGCGCCCCGTTAACCATCTTGTTGCGCTTCTCAGCCAAAGTTTTTATATCAACGCAGAAATCAGCAGGGTCCTCGAACATGGTTAGATATTCCTCGGCCATAGGGTGAAGGGCTAAAGTATACGCGGCCACCTCAGTCGGAGCAAGAGTGTTGGGATGCTTCTCGGATATCGCACTAACATGTCTCAACGCGTACAAAGAAGTATCCTCCATTTCGCTCACCGCCTTGTAACAGACATCGCCAACCTTGTCATTCAACAGCACTTCATAATCTCTAGAGGCCAAAAATCGGGACTTCGCAATGCAAGCCCATCGCGACCAAATGTCGATATAGCCCTTGGCATTCTCGAGTTGCTGCGACAGCTTCTTCTCCTTCTCCAGGGCGGCGGCCAAATCTTCTTTCAGGTGCCCATTAGCGCTGCTCAGCGAATTGTTGGTTTCGACAAGTTGCACGGAGCGGGCCTTAGCCTCAGCTGCGGTCTTCTCGGCCGCGATAGCCTTTTCTTCGGCCACTTTGGCCGCTTCCGCTGCCTTGGCTAGCTCTGCAGCATGTTGGGCTGCGCGAGTGTCCCACTTCTTCAGATCTTCATCGCGGGAGGCGACAACCGTGTTGAGCTCGTCAATGCGGTTTGATTGCCTGCGAATGAAGTCAGATGAGTCGCCCATGGTGTCAAGCACGCTGCAAAGAATGGCAGTGAGCTACATAAGGAAACGGTCATGTTAGAATATGCGGTTCCAGAAAACAAGGAAAGCGAAAGCACGGATAACTTACGGCCATAGAGTGAGCCGCGACGAGTTCCAGCCAGGCAGCCGGCACGTCCTGTGATCGAGCCCAGCGTTGGAAAGGAATAAGAGCACGATTAAGGGGCTCTGTCGCCCCCCTCACCGCGAACATACCCTCGTTGTCTGCGGAAGGTTGTCCCACAGTATTGTTGGAATTGATAGTATGTTGCGGAATCCCTTTCAAACCTGACCGTGAAGGGAAATCAGTCTGCCAAAATGCAAAAGGCCTAGGAGCGAGCGACGAAAAGCACATACCTGGACTGAACGCAGACGTATATGGAGAAAGAGATGCTGTGCTCCTCCCCAATTGGCCCTGCGCAACACCCGTCTGGTGGCGTTCCGGGAGCTATATAAAGAGGCAAAGTAAATGTTAGTAAAGGGTTTGTTACTAGGTTCAAGGAAAAGTAAAGGAAAGGTTACTTACAGGAGAGAGCACTTCGGTCGCGGCGGCGGCCTAAGGCTGCATAGGGCCTTTCCCCTTATTCTGTGGAGCAGCTGAAGAAGAGGCCATTTGAGGGACTGCTTGGCGTATAGGCTGCACATTCAAGGGAGTCGCAGCAGTCGGATTCAGCCTCGAATCGGTCGACTTTGATGCGGAAGGTTCAGGCCGCTTGCGCTTCTTGGCTTGACCGCGCTTTGAGGCTTGAGTTTTCATATCGGCCGTCTCGTCACGGGTTCGCTGCATGTTGGTGGTGGAGTTGGCAGCTTTGTCCCTTTGTGCGTGCACCGCAAACATGTTGGCTTCGGGAAGGATGGAGGCGATGTAAGCTTCAACTTTTTCAACCGCGCTCGCTGCACAGAATTAGGAAATTAGCATTGACACAAAAGTTAAAGGAAAAAGATATGCGTACAAAAAGAAGATGTCGTACAGCGTTCATCCTTGTCACGGGGAGTCATGAGACCCGCAGCCAGGAGCCATAAATTTTCTAAGGATTGGTCAAATGAAGGGGTCCAGACGAGGCCGCCTACTTCTGGATTTTTATCTTGAATAAAGTAGCGGCGCACATTGCGCAGTGAAGGGGGGAGATTCCCTTGATCTCGGGTATGCGCAGGTGGATCACCCCTCGTCAATGGGAAGTTGAACGGATCGGCCTCGGTAGCGGTGTCGTCCAGACTTACCTAGAAGAAGCCATTCTTCCAAATGGTGTCATTGCGACGAGGCTTCTTCGGCTGCGTAATAATGACCTTACCTTCTTCCGCCTTGCGGGGAGCAAAGGTGTAGTAACCAAATTGGTTACAAGAAACGCGGTGCAGAGATTGGAAGAGCCTGATGGAGACCGGAATCATCGCGGCCAAACAAGTCATGACGAAGCCATTTCGTCAAAAAAGAGTTTGGGTATCGGCAACCGCAACCCGTTCGAAATTGATAGCTCGTGCACCGCAAATGAGCCCGGGGGAGGGTCAGAGACAACCGACTCGGAAGCTGGCACAGTAAGCACATAGGGGGGTCTAATGCTGTATTTCTGGCAAAACTTCTTTAGTTTCGCAGGGGGGAAGAATTGGATAAACTTCTCCGAGATGGGAGCCGTGTCGTATCGGTTAAGTGGTTCGGGGGTAGGGTTCTGCGCAGCCGCAGCGTAATGCACTGCCTGAGCCTTAGTAAAAGTCACATCCGGAGCCAAGAGTGTTGTGCGCGCTTGAGACCCAGACGAGGAGGAGGAAGCGGCTGACTGCGTCATCTACGCAGAAGGCAAGAAAGCAACGGTTACGTTGTATCGACATTGCGAGCGAGGATTGTTGGCCTCGGGATCGATGTCGGAGTCAGACGATTTCGAATCCGAATCCGAGTCCAAATCAATAAACGTGGCCGTTCTACGGGGATCAAGGGGCATCCCAAGGGGAATCCGCCTCCCATCGCACGTTCCTGGTCACGATAACCATACTTTCGCCTCCCAACCCAGATCGGCCTGCGGGCGTTGTCCGGGCTTGTAATTCTTCTCAAGCCACGGGAAATCCACCCACACACGGGCCATGTGACGTGGATCCAATTTCAGACCTCGTATCGTCTTCCAAGGATATGAAAGGAGGGCTAAAACGGGAAAGAGGAAAAAGAAGTTAGGGCAAACCCACGGTTACCCCAAAAAAAAAAAAAGAGAAATTAAAAGAAAAAGAGAAATTTACCTTTGACTTGTTGTTGAAAGTCGAAGAAAGCTTGAGCGTGTGGAAAACCGTAGAAGGCCGGCGGTGATCGGAGAAGCAGCAAACGACCGGAAAAGTGAAAGAGATTTACGGATTATGGTAAACAATGATTAGGGATGGAAAACCCTAATCTTTTCAGATTTGGCGAAGACAATTTCGAAGAATCGAAGTTAAAGGGAGAGGAAGAAGAAAATTTGGGAGAGATTAAGTAAAATCTGAGAAAAGTTGCAGAAGTTTGGGGGATTTTTGGGAAAAGTTGAGACGGAGAAAAGAGGGAATTTTTTTGAAAAGAAATTATAGGAAAAAATGCTGGGGTAAATCGGTAAAACCAAAGGGTTTTTACACAAGTTCCCATAAAAGCCCTCGTTAACTGTCATTGTCAACAATAAAAGGCGTCTGTCTTTTTACCTTCCCGAGACGACCTTTGAAATATCCAAGAAGGTGACGGTTGGAGGAGATATTTTCAAGATCTGTTCGGATTCTTTGACGAATAATTGAAATAACGGAGCATGAGTGCGAGAAGCGCTAGACCCCGCATTGCGAAATCGCACCCAAGTTCAGGGGCGATGTTTGGTTGCGATTTTCGCCTCCATTCCAGGGGCGAAGTTATTTGATCTAGTCAAAATCGCACCCAAGTTCAGGGGTGATGTTTGGCTACGATTTTCGCCTCCATTTTAGGGGCGAAGTTATTTGATCGAGTCGAAATCGCACCCAAGATCAGGGGCGATGTTTGGCTGCGATTTTCGTCTCCATTTCAGGGGCGAAGTTATTTGATCGAATCGAAATCGCACCCAAATTCAGGGGCGATGTTTGGTTGCGATTTTCGCCTCCATTCTAGGGGCGAAGTTATTTGATCGAGTCGAAATCGCACCCAAGTTCAGGGGCGATGTTTGGCTGCGATTTTCGTCTCCATTTCAGGGGCGAAGTTATTTGATCGAGTCGAAATCGCACCCAAGTTCAGGGGCGATGTTTGGTCGTGATTTTCGCCTCCACTTCTGGGGCGAAACCTAATTAGAGCCCAGGGGCAAAGTTTGAAAACAAAGAAGGACGCAATGAAGCATGAGGAAGCAAGCACGACACATACGGCCGTGAAGCTCGCAAGGGGCGAAGTTTTTCGATTAAAATAAAAAAATACGAGCCCCACGGCCTCGAAAAGAAGGAAAGCAAGAGGAGAGCATCACAGGACTTTGTCAAGGCACATTGCATGAGCCATGGCAAAGGGCGGCCAGAGGATGCGCAATCAGATCGCCCTCGGTGAAAGGAAAACTGAGACGCAGTGACCAACGAGCGCAACTCGACTCCGAGGGAATCTGTTGGGGTTCATTTTATTAATGAGGCCACAACCCTTAGGAATAGAGGCCCAATGCCCTTGACAAAACCCATGTGATGCCTTTAAAGTCCAAGAAATCTCATCCGTTGGATGGTCCAGGGAATGGAGAGTTATGATGAAGGGGGGATCCCTAGGATTATTCCCTAGGAGTACTCCCTTCACTATAAGTACCCCCCATTTCTGACAATTCCAGGTTCATGCTAATTCCACTTTATTGATTTTCTGACACATTTATTGTCATTCGTGTGATAAGTGATTCCGTACACCCCATTCTTCGCTCGCACCCAGTACTGACTTGATCTTCGGAGGGGCATCGCCTGGGTAAAACCGGGCCCACTTGACTGTTTGCTCATTGCGCAGGACAGAGACATAGACCCCATCTATCCCAAAGTTGAACTCACACCAACAGCTGCATAAGATAGGGGTTGGCTAAAGGCGAAGGCAAATGAGGGAAAGGCATGATGAGAATAGATAAGAGTTGTTAGTGGGTTTTCTAAAGTTTTGGAGAATAGTTCTGACACTGGAGCCATGTCTGGAAAGACTAAAGAAAGTGGGATGCCATAAAATGAAAATGAGAGTAAAGTCTGTAACTATCAGCTTACCAGACTTGTCATAAATCTGATTACTATATGATCATATCTGTACCAACCTCAGTGAATGCTACAGAAATATTTATTCATTAAAAACCGAAACATGCCTGGCTTTCTGGTTGGCGATTACAGTAAACAGACAGTTAAACTGCCAAGTATGTGCAAGAGATCAATGCAGCGCAAATGTCACATTTTGGTGAAAGACCTGAGAGTAGACTTTGTTGCACAAGCAACCGCTAAAAAATCCACCCTCTTCACTATTTTTCTCTTGTTGGTACAATTATTCAAGGGCACAAACTGCAAAACCGCTAAACTTGTGTGTTAACTCATAATTGACAATGGAACATTGACCGGTGTATCAAAAAATGATAATTTACCAGCTTATAGAAGCCGTCTGATAAACATATGGCAAGCCCTAGAATCCCTCTCTCTTGCATGTTAACTAATAATGGCCTTTACTCAAGCCACTGCAGTGTGCACTATGCTCAACTATACCTGTGTTTGGAATCAAACAAATCTAATGGGGCTTGGTTTGTATCCACCAACTGCGAAGTTTCTTGTCGCAACAAGCAGAGCAAAACGAATCCCATTAATATAAGACTTTGGCATGAGTTGGCAACCCAGACAGAGACCTGCAGATGCAAAAAATCAAGTCTATTGCCCACGGAGAATGGTGAGAAATTTACATGCCTGTAAGCCCAAACGCAAGGTCCAACATATCATACTCTTCAACAGAGGGATTTGCTAGTCTATTGTACTATTCAATATCCTACAAAAAAATCAGGAGCAGCAATTTAAAAGATTCAGGCACCAAAACAAACTCCACAAGTTGCTCAACAGGAACAGAATGACAAGCCCAACTAGTGTTCCAACACATACTAAGTGGCTTACCATGGCAATTACGTGACATGTGGAGACATGCACAAGATCCTTCACATGCTCCTGACATAGCAAAGAAGTTGTTCGCTATTAGACGAATTAAAGAAGACATTTTAGCAAACCTAAATCTAAAAATGAAACTGACGTGCTTCATGATCCACTTGCAATCACAATTAGTGTCATTACCAACTAAGAGTCTGAGACATAGCCAGCGACCACATCATATAATATAATTTTTTAAAGTAAGAAAGTTACTTTATTCATCCAAAATGGGAAAAATGAAGAAGAGATCCTACAAAAACACCCAACTTAGGAAAAGACCAAGGGAGCATAAATTCTACACTCACATAGTATTTGATCCTCAAGATAAAGTAGGGCAAAATGACTAAGATACATAAACTTCTGCTCACTCGTATTAGAAAAGCTGTCCTGTTTCAACCTTGAAAAAGAGAGGACTGAATTAAAAGTACACCTGCTCTCTTGAACTTCATCCCAAAACTTCCCTATAAATATTGACTCTTGCCATCCTATCATTCACTTCCTTACTGAGTATTCATCAAAAACACATCTATAAGAATCTGATTCCCGTCAGATCAGATGTCCTGACTCTAAGGGATTATGACAAAAGTTTGTTAATTGTTATTATTTGAACCACTGAGCTCTTTATTTCACCTCATTAACCTGTCCCAAGTACTCAACACTCTCATTACCACCCACTTACAAACTTCATTTCAAGTAACAAAGATGCAAATTTTCTACAAAAGCCAGCTCCAACACAAAGATCCACAATCATCCCTGATAGAGTCCCTCAGTCCATGTAACTAGTACACCAGTTTATATTGTAAACATGAATTCTTTTTCAGATGCTATCAACTGTTATAAAACTAGAGAAAATGGTAAGCGAAACAATTTGTAGCAAAAATAGTTTCAAAACCTTTCTTTCGCCATAGTGCTTCAACTCAAGAAATTGTGTTTTTTTTTTTTTCCTGACATTTTAACATTCCATATGCCTCACCTAAGACAACCAACAGAATAACAAAACTCTTGAAAACGTCTAACACAGGCTAAGTAGTTGGCATTGAGATATCACAACAGTGATTCATCAGCTCAAAGCAAATACATAAGATCCTATTAACAAAGCATAACATGCAGGCAAGTCTATCTGTTCCGTTTCCTCTCTCCACCTCCCTTACCATCCTTAGTTTCGGTTCAAGTTTTTCTTATTATTCTAAATGAGTTGTAAACTGAGTATGGTTGTTGATCATCACACAAGTGTTCAGACTACGATGAGTTAGAGGATCATCTGCAGCTGTTTCATAATTCAAATCATCTGGAGCTGTTTTATGCTTATATAGCATTGCACTTCTCATGTAATTGCCCGCTTTTATTTCCATAAACCTTTCTATTTTTATTAGAAAAGGTAATCCGTGTTTAAGTTTTATACTTCCTCTCTAACACTCCCATTTCCATGTCAGTCATGACCCCAAAGGACACAAACTCTAAACACAAAAACCAGAGTTATCATAGGCTCAACTATCAACCAATCTGTGGAAAAGCTTAGTAGAAACGGGTAAGCTGGGTAGCTGGCTTGCTATTCACGAGTAAGCTGTGTAGTTGACTACCTATTCACGAGGAAAAAACACAGACCAAAATGTCCAGTATAGGCCAAACATCTCAAAGGAAGTGCATTATGCCACTAACCGTTTCAGCACCCATAACCCCGACACATACTGTATCTATAACAAGAAAGCTAACATATCCACTCAAGGCTAACATATCCATTCAAAATTCTTCAGCTAATGCACGTGAGTTCTCCAAGAGAACGGCTATGAGTATAGATGGGGGAAACCATTTGTGTGACTATGAAGGCACAATAACAAATATCATTGCAAATAAATAGAGATGAGGTCCGGTACAGAAAAATTAAAAAGATTAGAGTGGTTATAGTACTCAGTACTTGTGCAAAGATGAAATGCAGCATGCAACTTGTAATTGTGAAGGGCTAACCTGACCATTACTTTAGAAAGAATACAAGTACAGAAGATTTATTCTATGTTCATAAATCACAAACAATTACCCCTGTGCCTCATCAAAGGCTCCCACCATAAGGTGGGGTTGGGAGGGGGGGGTTGGATGTATGCAAGCCTTACCCCTAAGTAGAAAACATAGAGAGGCTGCTTACGGGCGACCCATTATGGAATTTGCTTCAAGAATCAAACCAACTAACTGCTACTTAACGATACAAGAACGCAGACAGTTTTGTGAACCATTTTGCTTTATGTGATTATATCCCAAAGCCAGAAAATTAAACCATAAGGCTCGTCAAGACTTTTATTATCACACCTTCTCATTGACATACTACTGTATTTCTGTTCCATCAGGCAAATCGGCAAAACATAATCCTGAAGGAGTTTACAAGACTTCAGATCCTTTTCATAAAGAAAACAACAAGAGATGATACAATCACACAAAAAATTAAAAAAGTTAACCATTATGCATTGAAGAAATAGGCAAGGGCGGGAAAGTAACAACAAACAAGCAACACTCACTTTCATATAATTTTCTTTGACTTTAGGTTGATCATGAAGCTTTGGGATCAATGCTAGATATCCTTTGCAGAGATACGTCAGATCTGCATCATAAATCAAAACACAAAAGTATTTATACCAGAAAACACATAGGATGGAGAAATACGGAAGGGAAGAAAATTTGCAACACTGGAGAACCTTTCTCAACATGCACCAAGATTCCTTCTCAGTGTTTATAGTCCAAAATCAAACACAGTAGAATTTAACAAATTATCCAAGAAGCTAAAACGATTTTAACCTCCATAACCATTCGTGCAAACAGGATGGCTGCATAGCCAAATAGTTATATAAGATAAAACAAGACACCGCCTTTATACCATGTTTTGAATCTGTGTAAAGTAAGACCAGATCACCTGTATGTTAACAGAAAGTACACAACCAAGTAACTCTAATTCCAACAGTTGTTAAAACCTCACATGCAAGATAGTTAAATTAATGCCCCAACAACAATATTCCGGATAGAATATCGGTCGTGAAGCACCCATTCATCGACAAACATCCAAAGAATAGAAACCAACCTAGATGATAATAAAGTTTAACTTAAAGCAACAGAAATCAGAGGTGGGAAAATGATTAAGATGAGGTAGACAGAGTTACGGGTGCATGATGATTTTGTACAGATTTTCAAACCTCTCCAGGCCAGCTGACTCCACAACTTCACTAGAGTCCTCGATCACTCTCTATAGAGGCTTTCCCATATAGATGATATGGACAATCTCATCTTCCTCTGATTCTTGTAAATCTGATTCAGGTGAACAGATGAGATGGAGTGGGATATGATTGACAGTAATTCTACGGTGAGACCGTCTCATCGTATGAGACCAATTAAAAGGTTACTTTTGATAAATTAACATGTTACTTTTGAAATAGGCTTGCTTTGAAAAGTGATAGTTACTTTTAAAATGTGTGAGATGTCTTATCGTATGAGACCGTTTCACGGTAGAACTTGTGTATGATCGAGAGATGAAATAATAGGTAAAGTTTCCTTCTTTGATGGCCCCCGAGACTGTATTCTTTTTCTTCATTGATTTTTCGAGGTCATGGCGGTGAGCAACCTAATATTGCCATCTTTGTTTCTACGGATCTATCAACAAGGGCAACTTAACATTAGACACCCAGGTTTTAAGTAGCAAGGAGGGCTAAACCAAAAGCCTTATTATTCTCACATATATGGAAGGCACTACCTGCCTTCCCAGATTTTGAAAACTCACCTTCTCTAATCCGGTTTTAAGTGCAAACAAGATTCAGCACATACAAATGATCTACGGAAATCCACTTGTGATGTTTTATGTGTGTAATTGCAGGTTTAGGCAAACTCCCAGATATGAAACCCCAAGCTTATTTTTCGCCATTAAAGACATTCTCAGAGTTCTCCTTCAAGGTGAAACCAAAAGAAGTTGCAGATATCACCTGAACTGAAGACGTAAGGATTGGAATAATTGGTTGTTTCTCCAAGCACGATCCTACAACAAAAGTGATATTAAGTAACACCTCAAAAGTGTTACTAAATCCTTAAATATGTTACTCTTGACAATAAGTAACACTTTAGCAAGTGTTATTGTTGCCCGTGCTACCTAAAGTCTAAGGTAACACATTTGGTAGCAATTTTCAAACTGTTACTTTATCTTCCTATGGTAACACAATCAGTGTAACACTTTATATTGGTTTTTGTAACTCTTATACTGTAGCACTTAGTAGGGGTAGGTAACAGTTGTCTATACATGTAACATTTTTATCCCATGTTTTTTTCTCTACTATATATAAATTGATTTGTATATCTTGGCATTAATTTCACATACTATTATATGTAAACTTTTATATTGCCAGTAGTTTAAGATAAATAGAAGTTGTGTACTAATTTTTTTTCCATAAATGTTAAGCATTGTTTGTCCAGAAACTTTGACATCCATCCAAAAATGAGATTTTTTTTCTATTACACGACGGAAACACAAAACGAAGTACTACATATATACTACATCCATCCTCACGGCTAATCCTGCAACAACCTTGAAACTGATGACATTCGAATAAATGTCGATCTTGGTGCTTGGACCAAATCCATAGAGCTGGTGAGGCCTTGGTTTTCCTGACAAAAAAAATGTCTTTCATAAACATCACAAATCTATTAATTAATCTCCTTGGTCAATGTCCTGGAGGCTATGTTCTCATCACCATCCATGTCACAGTCTTTGTTTTGCTCCCCCTGGAAACAAGCACGATGTAATTAAACACTTATTTAGAAATGCTTTGAGAAGAGATTTAACTTAGAACAAGTTCTACAATAATAAGCATAATATAAAGTGAACGTTGTCCAAAATAATGCATATATGAACTTCATATTTACCTCAAGTTCTTCATTGTTTGTGTGTTGGGAAGATTGTCCAACCAGATCATTGTTTCCAAGTTCTCCACAATTCGATAAATTTCCAAAAGATGGTGATAAGACGGCTAGCGTTTCAGCTGGCAATTGTTGTCCTAAAAGTTTCATAACTTCGGACACTGTATCTTTCACAATTTGAGTTCTATAAGGTTCCAAGAACTCATCAGGAATGAGCACACCAGACTTGGAGTTAGTTTCACCGTTATTTGGAAGTCTTTGTTGCTTAGGATTTCGTTTGCTGAAAACGGCATAGTATGCATCATCACCTCCAATATCCTTCTCTGCTTGAATTTTCTCCATCTGATCCTGAAATGAAATTGCATACACGATTGAGATAGTAAACTCTTTTCGTGTTTTATTTATTTATTAAAAAGATAGGCCTATATTAAAAAACTAAAAGCCTCAAAAATAAACTAAAGCACTTAAAAATTGAGAACGACGCTTAATATAAGCTAATAAGAAGTATAGTATGCGCCTACAAAAAGAATATAATTTGAACTTACAATGTTCTTTTGGATGGGATCATAAGGAGTCTCGTAATCTTTTCCTTCTTTCCTTTTACGAGTTTCCTTGTATATCAATGCTTGTGAAGGTGTTTTCTTCATCACCTTTTCCTGACATTAACAAGATTGATGATGGTTAACGTTCGGAACACCAGTGTCTTGCATAAGTCCAGAACAATCATCGACTAACTATTACAACTAACAACCAATAACAACAACAATCGATTGCCTTGTCCAAATTTCTGATTTCATGCTTAGTTACCAGCTCATATCTCTTCCTTGCAAAAGAAGTAGGACCCATTGTGTGCCTATCTTTCTGATCTTCACTTTTCTTCTTGTTATCTTCACTGATTTTCTACACATGGAAACACATGTTTATAATTCTTGTGAGTATCCTGAGATAGAAGTATTCAGCTTAAATATTCGAGAAGAAATATAAAATAAAATGAAAAGAAAAAAACTTAAGTACAACCTTAATAGACGGTAACTCCCAGTACTCCAACAATTCTTTAAAATGAGCACTAGGGACTGAAGTTGGTTGATTCTCCAACATCTGCTCAATATCATTCTCTCCATGATAATGCTTTCCTTTCACTCGAGATTTGTGACTACGCCAAAGAGCCCCAACTCTTCGTAACACATATGTTTTGCCAGCTTCTGCAATAATGTACTTTTTCTGCAAGAAGAAAGTGGGCTTATATGGTACGTAGTTCTTTAAAAAAAATCCGCTTAATAAAAAATAACTAGAAACTTCTATTACGAAGAAAAGAAACTCACCTTCACATAATCCCATATCTTGTCCTTGCCAGAAACATGATGCCAATTAAGCTTATTCAATGGAGCAAGTTTAGCATCTCGTGCAAGTGATCCTAGAAAATGACTAAATGTATTTAAAGTTTTCTTGTTTGGGCCAATTGGCTCTCCTCTTTCATTAAGAATTATGACTTGGCGCTCAGCTATTGACCTTCCATGGACATCTTTGCACATAGTTGGTCCTCTCTTTCGCTTGGTTTTGGCAACCACTGTACAGAATACAAGAAATTTGTTAACAAGTCAGATAGCAAAAATTAACTTTGATACATAAAGGGACATATAACCACCTGATTTTTCATTCTGTTGCTCATGCAACTCCATGGGCTCCTCTTGCTGATTTTGGATAGTCAACAATTGTTGGTTTTCTGCAATGGACAATTCATTAATATCACAATCTCCCATATTTTCTGTGTAACCATTTTCCTCTTCCTCCGAGCTTTCATAACAATCACTCTCACTTGCATAACAATCGCTTCCATGATCTTCACAATCCTTTTCTAAACTCGATTCAAAGCCACAACCAGTGTCTCCACTTTGAAAACTTTGATTAGTGATAGCTTTAGAAGTAGCATTCTTGAACAATACATCTCTTCTTTCCTGTTCTCTCATTTTCTCTCTCATCTTAGCATAAGAACTAAGTGAGCCTGGTGCAACCAAAGTCTTGCTCTGCAACCTTTTTGACTTACTTTCGGCATGAGCATGTTTCTCTAGCTGATTACCTTTGATCGGGGCACTTGTACATTCTTGCTGTTTATTAGCTTCCACACTAACATTTGCATCTCGCTTATATTGCTTACCCTCTGAATGTTTAACAAGAGCTTTATCTTGTTGTAGGTTAGTTACCTGCTGGTGTTTACTCTTTGAAGGAACATTTTGAGATTGCTGTTGGTTGTTCTTTTGAGGCTGAGGGCGCATCTTAACCAAGTCAGCCATTGACATGTTCAGTTCGTCTACATTATTAATCTTACTGCCTCCCTTTACACCCATTACCTGAAATGTAATAATGTAAGACAAAACTTCCAATAACAATATTACAACAATTGGGCAACCAAAATTAAAAATCTGAAAATGAAAGAAATATATTTACCCTATTGGAGCACGACCTCAGATTTCTAACAATTTTATGACTACGGCTTGCATCACCTTCCAATGATTGAGATCTCTCACCTTCTTCATCTGGTCTATACTCATCAATATCCTCAGTTACCTTCCTCGTCTTTCCTTTCTTATGATTTTGCATTTTGCAACGTACTTCATAAGCCATAGTTGGAATTCCCATTTCATGCATTCTTGCTTTATTTTGTTCAATCCTGATTGACCTTTGTTTCTCGTAACTGGCCATATATTAGTTGAGTCTGCAAATCATGAATCAGAAGTAAAGTGTTAGATATAGGATTAGTACTAGACAAATGATAGATGTTCATGTAAATTAATAAAACCCCATATATATAAAATAATCATAACAAAAAAATAATAATCTAGCGAACTTTAAAAATAACGATCAAATTAGCAATACATTGTCGTGAAATAAAGTTAAGAGGAAAAAGAAAAACAAGACTACTTAAGACATCCAATCCCAATCGGTGTCATCAAAATCTGAGTCACTATCATGGTTGTCAATGTGGGCTGCTGCTGCTTCCGCTTCGTACAACGCATTGTTAACCATTGTCGGAGCTACACCTTCTCTGCACCAACTAGTGTTATCAACATCTTCAGAAGCAAGTTGTATATTCTCAACAAATTGATCAGGCTCAGCCATATATTTATCCTCCATTTGCTCCTTTGAGTCAAACTCTTTAGGGACCATCTTTATTGCATAATGCCAGCCCTTCTCAATAGGGTCTTCAACATAAAAGACCTGTTGTACTTGTTTCGCTAAAACAAAAGGATCATTAGAGTAGCACAACTTGTTGAAATTAACACGAGTAAGACCATAATCATCCTTCTCCACATGGAACCAATCACATCGGAATAAGATAACTTTGAAGCAGCTCCAATAGTCTAGCTCAATGATCTCTCGTACAGCCCCATAGTAAATGACGTTGTCAGTAATTGGATTCTGATCCTTACTACTAGCGAAACTTGAAGTCAGAGCTGGAAGAGTGACTCCACTGTTCTGTGTCTTACATTTATCATCACGATCCATAGTATAAAACTTGTAGCCATTGATAGCATAACCTCTATATGTCCTTGCCACATTACAAGGACCAACAGACAACCACCTGATATGATCTGGTACTTGGTCTGGCTCTACTGTTTCTACTCTTCCTTTTAACCAATCCATGAACTCTGCACTGTGTTGTTGAGCTTGTCTCCATGTTTTCCTTCGCCTATCCTTTGACTTGTTTTTCATTGCGTCCTTATGCTCACTGCATGATGAATGATCTCGCCATATGTTAAAAATTAGAGAACATGATCTTTAACGAAAATTACAATAAAAATATACATAAAAATAAAGAGAATTTAACTCACTTGATGTACTTCTCAACTTGTTCATCTTCACAATTGTATAACACATATCGATGTGCTAGATTTCTTGTCTCAAGATCTAAGGAGTATACTTTTCCTCTCTTCCCGTTCTTTTTCTTGCCAATAGGATGACCCTTATTTGGAAAAATAGGCGATTCGTTGTTAGAACCATCAAATTCATTGCAACTTTGGTTAAAACCTCTAGATCTCTTCTTTGACCCATTCCCCAAATACCTTGAGCAAAAAACCAAACATTCCTCTGCTAGAAAACCTTCAGCAATAGACGCCTCTGGACGACATCGGTTCCGCACATATGATTTTAATTTCCCGAGATACCTTTCAATTGCATACATCCACCAAGCGCTCACAGGTCCACCATGTTTAACTTCATCGACTAAATGAATAGGCAAGTGAACCATGATGTCAAAAAAAGAAGGTGGAAAAATCTTCTCAAGCATACAGAGAACTTCAGCAACTTCACCTTGAAGACGATCTAAATTATTTGGATTGATAACTTTACTACATATGGCTCTTAAAAAAGCGCTCAATTTTATCAGAGTAAGAGCTACATGTTTTTGCATGGTCTTCCTTACAGCAACCTGGAGCAGATATTGCATTATTATATGTGCATCATGACTTTTGTAACCTGAAATTTTTCGGCCCTCTACTTGCACACACCGAGCAATATTTGATGCACACCCTTGGGGTAGCTTTGCTTTCTTTAAAACATCACAGAACATTGTTTTCTCCTCCTTCGTCATGGAAAATGAAGCTTTGGGCAGAACAGATTGTTGCTTGTCAGAAGATTGTACAGGGTGTAGAGATGACCTGATTCCCATTTCTTTTAAATCTAACCGAGCATTGAGATGGTCCTTCGTTTTTCCATATATATCTAACAAAGTCCCCAGAATGTTGTCGCATATATTCTTCTCAATATGCATAGGGTCCAGATGATGACGACATGCAACCTGCTCCCAGTACGGCAAACTGAAAAAGATAGATTTTTTTCTCCATGGACAATTCTCGTCTTTTTTCTTCTTTTGCAGCTTTCCAAAATTATTTTCATAATCTTGCAATAGATATAAGATTTCACCTCCTGTTAAAGGATCCGGAGCTGCTCTATCCTCTACTTGCCCATTAAATGATTTTTTATCACGACGCCAGTGATGATTTGCATCTAAGAATCTTCGATGGCCCATGTAACAAGACTTTTTGCTATTATTAAGTCTCTTGTGATCAGTCTCATAATGGCAAAGTGGGCAGGCAAACTTCCCTTTGGTACTCCAACCAGATAACATAGCAAAGCCCGGAAAATCACTAGTTGTTGATTGTAAGGCAGCACGCAACTTAAATGTTTCACCTTTTGAGGAATCATAGGTGTCTATCCCACATTCCCATAAATCTTTCAGCTCATCCACCAAAGGCTGTAAGTAAACATCAATATCATTTCCCGGGGAAGACGGCCCTGGAATGATTAAGGATAACATAAGGTACTCGGCTTTCATAAATAGCCATGGTGGTAAGTTGTAATTCATTAGAACAACAGGCCACGTACTATGGGTAGTACTCATGGTTCGAAATGGGTTAAAGCCATCACTTGCAAGTCCTAATCGCACATTACGACACTCTTTTGCAAACGAAGGATCAAACAAGTCAAAATCTTTCCAAGTTTTAGCATCAGCTGGATGTCGGAGCTTTCCATCTAATGGTCTTTTCTCTTCATGCCACCTCATATATGCAGCTGTCTCTGCACACATATAAAGTCTTTGAAGCCTAGGTTTTAAGGGAAAATGCCAAACTACTTTGGCAGGAATCTTTCGAGTAGCTACAAAACTGTCATTCTCGTTTTCTCCTGATTTATCCGCTTCTTTCCACCTTGAAGCATTGCAAACATGGCAGGATGTGGAATTTTCATTGTCCTTCCAATAGAGAATACAATCATTACGACAAGCATCAATTTTGTTGTAGCCAAGGCCTAAATCACTTACTATCTTTTTTGCTTCATAAAACGACTTCGGTAATTTGGCTTCTGGAACCATCTCTTGCATAATTTGAACTAGTTCTGTAAATGCGGCATTACTCATCCCATGAACACATTTGAAAAGGTAAATTCGAATCATGAATGATAATTTTGAAAATGACTTGCAACCAGGGTATAATTCTTGTCGTCCATCTTCCACTAACTTGAAGAATTTCCTAGCCTCAACATTAGGCTCTCCCTTCGGAACATCATTATTTTCATTTAAAAAGCTTGAGAATTTGTCTGCTACTTTTCTGTGTGTATCATACAACAATTCATCAATGCGATCATGCATGTTAGCCTCATGTTCTTCAGAACCTTTTTTGTAATTTGACTTTGAAGACATGCCATTCTCATAAAGATGCCACTCTCTAACCCTTGGATCAATCCCATTGACAATTAAATGATTATAAACTTCATTTCTACGATACCAATGACGATGATAGCATTCCTTACATGGGCAGCTAATTTGGTCTCCCTCGGCTCGTGTAGCAAAGGAATAATCAAGATAACATTCTACTCCTTTCTCATACTCGTCACTAGATCGCAAAGAGAAGATCCAACTACTCTCATCACTATCCATGAATTGATCTTAAGAATACCCCCAAATGAGCACTGACACAAGCCTCTAACAATTAACAAATGTTGAATGTTAATAGAGCCTAATTTTTAAAAACATATAACATCTAGCTACCAAAGGCAAGCACTATGCAGCAAACATTCAATTAATCCAACTTATTGATAAGTATATTTTTACATGTTTTATACTCCGGTATTACTAGTATTTGGTCCTCATTTTTATGGTTTAAGCACATATTTTGTTATTATTATGCAGATTTATAGGTTTATGGTTTATACTCGTGAATTGGAAAGAAAGGCGAAAAAACGTATAATTTCGCTAGTGTTATACCAAACCCGCAGGACTTGGGCAGGGCTCCGTAAAACGGTCATAACTTTCACCCTAGAGCTCTGTTTTATGTGATTCAAGTTGCGTTGAATAGCTTGAAGATGAGGCTACAACTTTATTGAAGAAGCTAAGGCCATATTCAGTCATCTATCATGTCGAAGATGGGCCAGAAAGTAGACAGTTCATTGCTTGGTTCGTTACTTGGAGCTAATTGGTCATGGACTTGTACATTGTGGGCCAAGTTATTAAGGGTTTAGAGCAAGCTGATGAAGGTTTATAACTTAGACTTTCCTAAACATTAGTTAGATTAGAGAAAAAGAAAATGATCTTTAGTCAAACAAAAGAAAAGAAAAGGAACTATTTTCCTTTGGCCTTGGAAAGTGTAGCCGACAAGGGCTTTTGAGGGAGACCCCACATTCATTCACCACACCCCATCATTGAGACAAATACATAGAGCATACGGACAGAAGACTTATTGATACATGTCTACATTAATGTCGCCTTCCAAACATTAACCACTATCTGCCAAACTATGAGCATTATAATCTATGGCTTTGAACAAAATTTAGTGATCCCACTAATCTATTTTAACTGGTATACTAAGAATTCTGTTTTGTGAACGGATACTACAACTCAAAATCGATAAAATTTTATAGTTTTGCAGATAGAAACTTACTCAAGATAAGAAAAGAGTCCTCCCGGAAAGCTTGAAAATCCAAACTTGGAAGAAATCAATGTCTACAAGTAGATACGAGATACAATAATATAAGAAAATAAGGTCACATAAAATTAAATCTTAGTCCCATGACAACTAAAGAGAAACATACCTAATCTCGTTTAGGATGATAAGAAATAGGTCTTGCTCGACTCTAAAACATTTAGTTCCTTGAAGGGCGACGAACCTAATATAAAGAATCAAGAAAGGGTTCACACAACATAATCAGTAATCAATTAAAAATTTCATTACACCTTTTCATGGAGCTAAATCAAAATACTATACCATGTCTCAAGTTTGTGACAGATTATCAAAATGAACATCTACCCATATCAATTATGATTTAACCCATCAAAAAATTGAGTAATTAGAACAAAAAATTTGATTTTTTCACAACATTATGTCTCCAGATCGATTTGCTCAATAATATTATTGCATTCTTGAGAAATCGTATATAAATTTTTACATGGTTTGATGGCTTCGCATATGAAATTGAAGAAATAAATCAAAGAGTAAAGCATACCTGAAGGCTTGAAGAGTGTTTGAGCCAGGCGAATATGGCGAAGTCGAATAGCCAGGCGAATTGAAGAATGGTTGGATGAAAGAGGTAGTGTTCTGGGAAATATTCTAGAACTGTACCTAGGGCTCAACAAAAAGAATATTTTAAAGAAAGACTATATATAATTTGGATGAGTGGCTGACAGGCTTGCATAGTATTAGTGGGGCGGGAAATATATTTGGTGAAATATAACCCGCCAATTTATAAGGTGTGAGGGGTAAATTTTAGAATGGGTACAAAATGGTATCACTTTTAAAAGTGTTACTTATAAGTGTTGCATATTTTACAAGTGTTACCAAATAATGTTGCTAAAAAAATAAGTATCGAATTGTGTTACTTAATACATAAAAGTGTTACACATTAAAAAAGTGTTACTAAGTATACCGTTACGTAAAGTACCTTTTGTTGTAGTGAAGTCGAGTGTTCTTGAGGAGAAACTTCACTAACACTTTACGCTAAAAAATTGGAAGGAGTATAACCTAGCTCCAGATGGTGATGAACAGAGTCAAAAATATCAGTTTCACAATTCCTATAAGTTGAAAGCAATAATTACATTAACCCCTATCCTAAACTGCACTCAATCTTAACATCATTAGGTGTTCCTTGGGGTTCGCGCAGTCTACCAAGAATACCCATGGACGAACATTGATGAGATTCAGCGTCACCACAGATTAATAGGGAACATTTTGAACCGAAGCAGCTAGGAGGGATCACTCATCTAATATTTGCAGATGACCTGATGACCTTCAGTTGGGGAGACGTGCCTTCAATAATAGATTAATAGCTAGCATGCCACCATGGTATCTTTAGACTAGTTTGCAGCTTGTTCTGGCCAACATGCTAACCCTAGTAAAACGGACATTTACTTTGGAGGGGTGAAGCAACAGATAAAGGAAATTATTTAAGGGACAACAGGTTATACTGAAGGGAAATTTCCCTTTAGATACCTCGGTATCCCACTCAAACTGATAGACTCCATGCAGAGATGTACCAGCAACTCTTGCATAAGATAAAGCATGCTATTGCACATTACACAGGTCAATTTCTGTCCTATGCAGGGAAGCTCCAACTGATAAATCCAGTTATTTTTGGTCTACACAACTATTGGTATGCTAGCATTCTGCTTCCAAAGTATATTACCAAACAAATAAGTTTTGCCGAAGTTTTCTATGGAATACAGAAGAAGAGAAGAGAGAAATGTCATTTACAAGCTGGCAAAGCTTGTCTGCTCCAAGAATGGAAGGAGGGACTAACATTAAAGGGATACGTTCCTGGAATAAAACATTATTGTCGAAATGGTAGTGGAAGCTAAGTTCAGATTCTGGAGGAGCTTGCAAAGTGGATCAAGGCCTTTGTTCTCAAATACAAGTCCGTTTGGCATGTAGGGATCAAGACACATGACTCAAAATCTTGGAGAATCATACTTACTGTCAGAGATGACATAATGGGGAAGGTAGGATCAGCTCGAGCTGCAGGCAGTCTTCTACAGTCATGGCCATCAGAAGGAAAGTTTAACATGAAGAAACGCTCTGATTTTTTTTCAAGACCATCATCCTAAAATTAGATGGGCATCAGCACTACGGGACACCATAGTGATGCCAAAGCATAGCTTTACAGCTACATTGGTAGCACAAAAGGCCTTGCCTACAATTGACGCCATAAATGCTATTGCAGTACTCTGGTTGCAGTCATCTATATGGCATGGCAGGAAAGACATTCAAGACTGTTTGGTGGTGTTGAGCACTCCCGTGACTGGATCATCACTAGGATTAAGTTCATTATTAGTATAAGACTATTAAGTCGGGCAAATCAAGGTTTAGAGGATGAAATTGTCCAGAGCTTAAATGTAAACTAGACTCTTTAGTGGCTATATTTTTAGTAAGTTCTTTGTCTTTTTGCCTATATGGAATTATGGATGAACAAGACACCAATTCTTACCAAAAAAAAAAAAAAAATTAGAGACACATATGAGCCTAGCTATGATTAAGCGTTCACAAAATCAAAGTTGATTAACTAATGGGTGCCAGGGTGTGGGTGCAGTGTAGTTATTTGAGGTAATCATAAAGTGAATTCAGGTCTACAAAGCACGGTTGTCAGTAACGTACGCACATGAATTTTAGTTTGACCATATACCTAGACCTAAGAATTGACCACATGAATAAAATTTAAAATTGAAGCAACATGTTTTAATTGATTGGGCAAACTGAATCAAATAAGGAAGATAAAAAATACTGCAAAAACGTAAAATTTTCACAAATTCTGAATCAACAAGTAAAGATGAAGACAAAGAGCAATGCTGACCTACAGTAAAAATGAAGATCAATGTAGCTAATTAAAAGCCTCAAACTGAGCTATCATCAACAAAAAAAGTTGGAAGAAAAGAGAGATAAAATCAAATGCCCAATAACAAAATACATCGAAAACAAAACCAGAAAACGAATAAAAACAAACCTAGATGATAATAAGGTCTAATTTACAAACGACAGAATCAGATGGAAAAAGGTATTACAAAGAACATTGATTAACAGATCTAACAAAAGGTCTGGATTGAAATGATTAAAAGAACCAAAAAAGAAAGACAAATGGAAAGCCTACCCGCTCACTGGCTATGATTAAGGTGAGGTAGACATGAGTTTCAGTGCATGACGACTTTGCCCTAAATTGCCTCTCCAGGCCTGCTGCCTCAATAACTTCACTCGAGTCCTCGATCACTCGTGTAGAGGATTTCCCATACAGATGAGATGGACAGTCTTATCTTCCTCTTGTTCTTGTAGATCTGTTTAATGGTTATGTAGCTAACAATCCATAAAACAACTAGCTCGTACATAAGGATATGAGTAGGGCAAGCAACTTCATACGTGAACCAGGGAGTCAGTGCTCAATGGTTAAGTGGCGCAATGGAAATATTGAAGAAGACAATGCGAACCAATTAAAAATAAACATTCCGCAAAAGTATCAACTACTTAAAACATGAAAATAAGTTATGACAATAATTAAGGTCACCGCCACTAGATCAGAATATGACTATCAATAAATCACGACATTGTGACTGAACAGAATTTCGAGGCCCTTGGAATCTCTAGTAATTCCCTCTGGACCACAACTGGACGTAACTTCATAGGAGCACGCTTCCTCAATCTCTCCTCAGCTATTGATATATGCAGGTTTTCCAAAACTAATGCCTTTTGAAGAAGAAATTGGATCAAATCAAGTTCCCGTCTGATTCCACAAAAGTACTTTATGACGATTCTCTTGAGATGAAACTTGCAACATGAAGGTATTGTTGCTTGGTCTCTCTTCCAACATTCACGCTCCAACTGAATTCCTTCACGTTCAGCGTGTTTATTCTTGTAGTAAAAAGTGAGCCCCTACAACCACAAACGTAATTGCTAAGTATACACTACATAAGGACCAAATATCAGTCGTAATGAACAACTTTAGATAATAGTAAACACGATAAAACCATACACCAACCTCAGGAAAGACAAGTGTTGTTAAGGAAGGGGAACATTCCAGAAGCACCACTAACATATTACCCCAATAAGTGGAAGGATTATAACCCAGCTCTAGATAATTCAGATTGGGAAACATCGGCAGGTGATGCTTTAACTCATTGAGATCTAAACACTTGGGTGAAGAACAAATTAAATATCAGTTTCACAATTCCTACGAGTTATAGGATAAACGAAAGGTGGGGTAGAGATACGAACCCTAATACAGTCGAATAGCAGAGATAAATGCGATACAGCAGAACACGATTCGAGGATGCTACAAAGGTTCCAACATGATTCGTATTCCACTGGCTTGCAATAAATGGCAATTTCAGCTTGGACAAGAGCACTCATGTAGGAGATAGAGTAGTGTTGGGCTAAGTAGTCCCAATACTTAAAATACTGCAAATTCGGAGTTTGAATGATGACTTTGGTACTGCTTTTGGTCCGATCGCATTTGTTGACAGTCAAATCAAATTTCAGCAGCGAAGGTGAAGATATGGCAAATACATCTTCGCGTTCCCAGCAACAAGCCAGCAAGAGGTCTTCAAGCACAAGGCATGACTCGACGAGTTTAGTCACAAATTCATCCTCCTTAAAGAGAAAAGTACGGAGATGGAGCAGCTTCAAGCGTGGGAGACATATTGGAAAAGCTTTAACATCATCAACATCAAAATCGAGATTAGAATCCAGCTTCAAAATCTCCAATGTTTCGCAAACAAATATAGAGCGAGGCAGCTTGTTGCAGACTGGGGATAATTGAACATTAATACAAAGGTCAAGCTCCCTAACTTGACGGGATAATGGAAAAGATAGCCAGGAAATGAGACGGTCAGGTTCAAGAGGCGGATAACATTCTCCCTCACACGGGTCAATCAAATGAGCAAGCCAGCGCTCGTTGTCACTATAGAAACGACCAAGCCAGCGCTTGTTGTCACCACAGAAACGACCAAAGCAAAGTGTAAACCTGTGTATCTGATTGGATCGGGAAGCTCGGAGGACATAATCCACGAATCACTTAAAATGATCGATAAGTTTGCCGAGACGGGGAGATTTGAGACAGTGAGAAATATGGGAATCATCAAACTCAAAGTTCCTCAAGGCAGAGAAAGCAGGCATAAATCTTTTGTTAGAAGTGACTGTGGTGACAGCAGCATCCTTGGTAGGAAGCATCCTCAAGCTCAAATCAATTCTCCTCCTTTTTTCTGAACAACCAAACGAAATCGAAATCACAGTCAAAATCAAAATCACAATCAAAATCATAATCAAAATTAAAATCTTCAGACCATGTGGATACTAGATCGCAAAAGAGATTAATTAAGAGTCAGACGTACCTCGCCTTGCTCCAGATCGGGTTTCCATTAGCTTCGACAGGAAGTGATGGAAGGGGTTTTACCGTGTTTTGCTATTTGAAGACGGGAGAGGGGGTTCTCAAATCTGAATGACGGACCATAATTTATAGGGAACAACAATCCAGCAATCCTTCGCACTTTTTTTTTTGTTTTTTTTTTTTTGGAAATGAACGTAATACCCCTAAACTTTTGGGTTTTGCAAGATACCCCTACAGCTTAGTTTTATACACACGGTACCCCCGTACTTTTAGAAATAAACTACACATGTGCCCTCTATCTTCCGTTAGTTTATCGCTGAATAATGTCTACCCGACTATAATTAACTTATAGTGACTTAATTACAAATCTTTAATTTGTACCAAAAAAAAATTACAAATCTAATCTAATACTACTCCCTCCGTCCCCCTTTAAACACCTCATTCCTTTTTTCTCGTGGATTTAGGTGGTGTGGTTTGTTTATTATTGTTGGAGATAATTGGTGGTTACTTTATAATTGTTGAAGATAGTGGGTGGTTTGTTTATTATTGTTGGAGATTATTGGTTGTTTGTTTATTATTTTTGGAGATAATGGGCGGTTTGTTTATTGTTTTTGGAGATAGTGAAGGATTGATGTGTGGTGAAAACTTACCCTATTTAGAAAGTTTTGAAATGGGGTGTTTAAAGAAAGACACCCCGAATAGGAAAGTGGGGTGTTTAAAGGGGGACGGAGGGAGTATATATTAAAACCTGAAACCAAGTCTTTTCTAGAATGACATTTGACATTCATTAATTGGATAGCACTAAGTAATTACATAATATTTTATTGATATATTAATTATAAATAATAAATTACAAGAAGTTGGTTGAGAGCCGCGAAACAATCTGGGCCCCCACACCCTTGGCTATTCAAAAACCAATACGAGTGAAAATATTTGCCGCAGCCTGCGCACCAATGTCCTGCGTCCTGGAATACCGCTGAATGCGTTGAAGCAGACCTAACGAAGCGCACAGAGCATCATACTTAGTACGCTTACGATGAGCCGCAGCACGCACAACCCCACTCGGCTCAAAATCGACCAAGCCAGACAAGGATAATAATATTATAACAAGGATAAACTGACAATTTCATAAAATTGTATAACAACATAGATATACAACCCGGGCGAGGACCGGGCATGCAAACTAGTTTTTAATAAATTAAAAATAAAATCATCTAATACCCCCTCATGTTCTGAATGACCATCTCATTTGTTTTGCAGTTTTTGACTAGGTATATATTTTTAAAACCTAATAATTTGGAGCGTTTTTGACTAGGTATATTCTTTGTGATGTGGATTACACACATCATCTTTTCAGTATAGGATCAAAAGGGAGTGAAGCAAACATGTCTTAAGCAAATTATATTGTAGATTTGCGGTACTCTCATAGTCACAGGCGAGGGGCATGTAGCTTTCACCACGGCAAATGGGTTAAGTTAGTAAAAAGGAGTCGAGTCGTTACAGTGATGTATGTTAGTTTCTGGTGACACGGAAAGAAACATGTGATAAAAAGGGAGTTAATAAGTTTTTCAGGACCCTAACTTTGCTAAACTTTTGATTTCAAAACACCGAACTTTTTACGGTTGAAAACAAGACCTATATCCAATTTTTCATCCAATCTCACTAAGGCCCTGTTTGATAGGACTGCATCTTTCTGAACTGAATTGATCTGATCTGAATGATTCTGATCTGGTCTGATCTGATCAGTTGGTTGAAATTTTGATTGAATTTCAACGAATTAGTATCAATTATGGACCAAATACATAGATAGTTATTTGAACATTTCTGAACTGAACTGGTCTGATCTGAATGATTCTGATCTGATCTGATCTGATCTGAATGATTCTGATCTGATCTGAATTCATCTGAGAATAAGTCCTATCAAACAGGGCCTAACACTGTTACCGGTTTTCACCTCCACATATCTTAACGGCTAAATTAGTTGATTTGCCGGCAGTCAATCAAAAGGGAGGGCTTATAATTTTCCGGCAAAAACCCCAAGGTATTTCTCCCTTGCTCATTCTCCTCTTTAACTTTGATTGAACTCAATTTCATTCATTTTGGGTAATTTCTGGGCACGATTTTGGGTAATTTCTGGGTTCAATTTGGTTGCTGAGGTAGTACAAGGAGAATGGATTTGAGGTCTAGACGGTTGGGATATGGTAATGAATGTAGTGGATTAACTCTTTTACCAGCTGAAGATGCTGCTCTTCTCACACTCATCTCTCCTAAACAATTTATGCCTGCTTTCTCTTATTTAACCAGCTTTGATTTTGACGATTACCCCATTTTACACTGTGTGCAATCTTCCCGTCTCGTCGAACGCGCCCCTGCCTTTAAGAAAATCGTAGATTACGTGCTTGGGTCCTGCCAATCCAAGCATCTCGTCGGCTTTATGCTTCGCTTTAGTCGTTTCTGCCGTGACAAGAAGCGCCATTTTCTTCGATGGCCGTGTGGGAAACAGGGAGAATGCCATCCGACTCTCGAACCTGACCGTCTCAGTTCCTGGATATCTTTTCCATTAGCTCGTAGAGTCAGGGAGCTTGACCTTTGCATTAATGTTCAGATATCTCAAGGGTGCGGTAACCTGCTTACCTCTATAGTTGTTTGCGAAACTTTGGAGATGTTGAAGCTCGATTCTAATCTCCATCTCGATGTGATGATGTTAAAGCTTTTGCAATCTAACTCCCACGATTGAAGCTGCTCCATCTCCGTACTCTTATCTTAAAGGATGAATATATGACTAAACTTGTTGACTCCTGTTCTGTCCTTGAAGACCTCTAAGTGGCTTGTTAGTGGGAGGACACCAATGTATTTGCCATCTCTTCGCCTTCGCTGCTGAAACTGGATTTGACTATCTACAAATGCTTCGGTGACAATAACAGTGCCAATGTCATCATTCAAACTCCAAATGTGCAGTCTTTTAAGTATTTGGACAACTTAGCCCAACACTACTCTATCTCCGACATGAATGCTCTTGTCCAAGCTGAGATCACTCGAGTTGGGGAGAGATGAATCATGTTCCAACCTTTGTAGAATTCTCAAATCATGTTCCACTGTTTCGCTTTTATCTCTACAAGGCACCTCTGTTGTGGTTCGTCTCTCCAATCCACATACCTTTTCATCCTTATTAATGTTCTGCTCAAGTTTCATTTTCTATATGAATTGTGAAATTGATACTATGACTGACTACACATTACTCCGTCCTTCATTCAAGTGTTTGGATTACGCTGAGTTAAAGAATCGCCTTACAATGTTTCATAATCTAAATCATATGGAGTTGGATCATGATTTTGCAGCAAGTTGTGATAAAGTGTTGGTAGAGTTTCTGGAATGCTCACCTTCCTTACAAACACTTGTCTTTCCTGAGGTTGGTGTATGGCTTTATTTCGTCTTTCCATGCTATATTTGGCAATGGCATATAATTACTCAAACATTCTTTTTATGACTCATTTGTCTATGGCATAATTTATATCTAGTTTTTTTTTCGCTGTGCAATTATTTCTGTGGTCATAGGGGCTCACTAATCTAGGGCACTCTAAATTTGATGTTGAGAAATATGAGTTGGAGCATCAATGTTGGAGAACACGCCAAGCAATCCCTTCATGCCGCAAGACTCATCTGAAAAGAATTGTGACCAGGAACTACTTTGGAAACCAACGAGAACTTAATTAGATCCAATTTCTTTTGGAGAGGCATTAGTTCTGGAAAGCCTGGATATATCGCTATCAAATGTCATTAAGGACTTAAACTTAGATCCAGTTGCGATCCAGAGTGCCCTATTACAGATGCCAAGGGCCTCAAAATACTATTAATTCAGAGTTTTGTGATTTGTTTGTAGTCATATCCTGATTACAACAATTATTGTCATAAATCAGAATAACTTATTTTCCAGTTTTAAATGGTTGATTATGTCCTCATGTACTTGCTGTTTAAGTGAAGAAGATAAAGGCTGTGGAGGTTTCGTCGTCCAGAGGTTGTATGACCTCAATATTGTTAGCTTTATCCAATTTTTATTGGTATAGACCTGATATCAGAAGTCTTAGATCGTGATTGCCGAAGGGTTTAGAGAGCTTCCTTCATGTCATTCTTTGTTAAAAGTTACTAGGTCATTTATTTTGCCATTTACAACTTGTGATTGTACTATTGAACACAATTGGTGACATTAGTTTCTGCAATGGGTTGCTGAGAGCCTGAGACAAACTGAAGGCCAGTATATAAATTGTTTTGCATTTAGCTTCGTACCTGTGAAATGCCATGAATTTAGGAGATAATAGCAATGTTTGCTTAAATTCACAACTGCAGTTTCCGAACCAGTGCAGATGGGTAATCTTGTGTAGGTGCTTTGTGCTGGTGATCACTATTCTTTTGTCTTCATGCCGACTATATAGTGGACATGGAGAATATGGAATTCTTGGGCCATCCATCCAGTTGTGTTATGAAGTGCTTGTGGCGCTATAGATGATGATAATGGTGCATTTGGGTTGTTCTTAGATTCTGAAACCAGGGCAAAGCTTATCTCTGAATAGGTGAAAGTGCTAATCTCTTCTGTAATGTGCTACTTTTGATGTTGCTTTCTCTGCTATTATACAGTTTAGTTGATGCTAAGCATTTTTAACGAGGGTATTTTAGTTGAAATGGATGTTTGAACTGCATACACATCACTTTTGTTCAACTTGTTATTAAATAATATTCAAATTCCTGTAAGAAAGATTGATCAACTTTACAAGAACCACCTTGTACTAGCTTGGTTACTTATTTGTGGCTTGCTCATGGGCCCCAAGTCGTAGGATTTGCACTAACAGGTTCATAAGATTGCAGCTTAGTCCTTAAGTCCAATCAGAATCTTGTGAATTTACCCTACTTCTGCTATTTGAATTTTTTTTAATATCATTCAAATTTCATCCCGTAAGGGAAGTAGGAAGTTTAAAGGTTGGAGGGAGTATATTGCTATGCATAGTAGGTACGTACTACGTAGTCCCTGTAACAAAAATGTTAGATTGTTACTTGTAAGTTGTTTGGAGCTATAATTGTCAAGGTTGGTTGAGCTTGACTTAGGCAGCTCTCTAACATCTATAAATATCTCAAATGTTTTCAAAATATAGTGATGATTCATAATAATAAAAGTTCTCCTTTAAAATTTCTTTAAGCTTATCAGAGAGACATGTACACATGGTATCTCGAGCCACAACTGATCCAAAATTCTGCCAAGTGATTTGAAAGTTTTATCCAAATTGTTTATTAAACACATGTTCTTCATTTTTGTTTTGGAAAACACTCCCTGATTATGACAAATTTGCCCAATATCTTCTTCTTTCGGCTTAAGTTTTGATACACTTCTCTATTTCTGAGTTTATAGCAGCATTAATGATGGGACGTTGCAGCAAAATAGTAATTTCATTGTTGTCATTCTGAAGAGATTTAATATCATCAATTGGAGATTTTTGGTTGCAGGATTGTGCCTGGAGAATCTGATGCTTCCTCTATTTCTACATATTCTGACAGCCAATTAATATAATCCTTCTTAAACAAGGTGGTAATCCGCAACCTCTTTTGGTTTTGCATAAAATAAATATAACTGAGGTAATGTGCTTAGAACTCTGAGAATGTCGGCACGTGAAGTATTAAGCTTGCAATTACGCTGCTTACACACATGGATTATCAAACGTGGATTTCGTAGATTATTTGTATGTGCCGCATCTTGTTTACTCTTATTACTGCCAAAGTTTTCATCACTTCTTGAAACCCGGTCAAAGAAGAAGACTTTTTAAAATCTGTTAGGTTCTTTTATTCATTTCAATGCATACGTTTTGTTAGATCTGTTAATCAATGAATCTTATTTTTTTTCCATTGACTTCTGTGTTTTTTAAAATCAAACCGTCTTATCATCCAGGTTTGTCTTTTGCTGTTTTGTTTGAAATGAATCTGGATATTGGGTGTTTCATTATCATCTGTTTTAGATTGCCTCCAATTAAAGTATCATCTTGCGGTGTTTTTCAATCTTAGTCGCGTGGAACTTGCACATGATTGTAACACTTTGTGGAATACAGCTTGGAGTTGTGGAACGTTGCCCTTGCTTTCAAACACTCGTATTTCTAGAGGTAAGTGCTTGGTCTTATTTCTTCTTTTCAAAAAAACTAATGGCAGTGCCATAATAGATTGTTATTGTCTTTGCAATTATCTTTGTGGTCACAAGGGTCCGTTGATGATCTCCCTGCAAATGAATTGGAAAGAGAGGAATTTGAATTGGGGTGTCAGTTTTAGAGAACAACCCAAGCAAGCCCTTAATGTTGTAAGTCTCATCTTAAAAGAAATGTGATCAAGAAGTATCTTTGACTCCAATTTGAACTTGCTTTGATCCAATTTCATTTGGAAAAAGCATTGGTTCTTGAAAGCTTGGATGTGTCAGCTATTAAAGGAGCCAGAAAATTTAGACTTAGATCTAGTTTTGTGATTAAATTTGTAGTCAGATCCTGATTACAACATATCTAGTAGTGCTCCTTAACTCCTTATCGTCGTAGCTTTTTTCTATGTTTTGAATCAATTGATACTTTGGGGAGGGTTTACTCTTAATGGTCTTGTATTGTCTTTGTCAAAATGCATACAAATTGATATTTGTATTGTTAGCTGCACAACCATTGAGCATTTACTCCTTGGTGCACGTATGAAGTTCCTTGCCCATTTCATCTCCTAATGTATGGTATTTCTTTCTCTATTATAGGAGAAAGGAAATTGAGTGCTTGAAAAGCTAGTCAGAAACTATCAAAATAAAGAAGATAAATGTAATTTTTTGTGACAACCCTAAATTTTCGACAACATGAAATTAAGAAAGTAAAGAATTGTTATGCCGCCGTTGCCTACCAAGGCAACGACAAGGCTTATTAAAACAACTTCTGGAAAGAAATAACAAGTGTCAGCGGAAGACTTGTAGTTAAGATTACAATCCAAAAACAAACCAAATGAAATAAATTACAATCGTTCATAAAATCCAAATGTTTGACGAATTATTCTAAAATCCCATGTCATGCAACGACATTCAAGCAGACATTCAATCACCTTCAAGACCTGTCAACTGTGTCATTACAACAATGACACAGGCCCCAAAATAAGGTAGGAACAAACCCAAACAGAAAGAACGTTAGCTCAGGTTGAGTAAGAAAAGAGAGCAGCAAAAGAAATAAGATACGCGCGCGTAGCTAAATATAACTAAACAAACTACGCGAAGCAATACCAAACGAAAACCTCGGTACAAGACTCGTGAACTGGTCGTGCACAGTGTAGAATGTACAGTCGAGCAGAGGCATACAAAAGATTATTTCTTCGATTATCTATTCTTATCAAATATGTTATTCGAGGGCCTCCGTGAGGTCCCTATTATCGAGTCAAGGATCCTACCCCAAGACTACCACATCTAGAGTAACAAAGTAACGTCATCCTAATGAACCGAGTGTGAACACCCCTTGCTAGGGGTACGGTAGGACGTACAAGTCCCTAGGAGGAAGTCTATTAGGGGGTTCGGTAGCTTATCTCTAACCCTTAAACACAAGACTTGATCAAGCTAACGAATACAAACGACACGAAAGCCGTTCTCTAGATGGGTTTCTCATATTATTTCAACTTTCGCTTTGAACTTTAAGGCATTATTTTGCGTGCTTGCGCTTTTCATTTATAGATAGCCGTAGCCGGAAGCAATAACATTCGAATCAACAATTGATAAAGGCATAGTCATACAACGATATATGCATAAGCATGGATTCCAAAAGAATGATGAACAAGATATGTAAGCAAGGGCGAAGCCTGGATTTAAAATCCGGGGTGGCGGATTCAAATCGCATTTTTCGGTCTTAATTTTGGTTTGGTCAGGGCCTCGGATAGAATCCAAACGTCGCGGTTATATGTATCGGCCGAATGTTAACAAATTAGATATATCAAACGACATGCCAAAATATCGGTTTTTTTTAACAAATCAAGTTACTCGAGCCTTTTTTTTTTCTTTAAACAAATCATGTTACTCGTGTTCAGATACAAATGTAATTATTGAATTTGGGTATATACATCTATCAACAAAAATAAGGGGGTAAACTACCCAGTAGATAATTTTAGCGTGAACCAAGAAGGTACAGTTTTTGTTTACTATATAAATACATTAAACGCACAAAAATGATCAAATGATCATTTGTTGTATTGGTGGCCTTATGGATTGGTGTTTAAGGTTTATTAGGTCATGTGTTCGAATCTCAATCCCGTCAATAGTATGAAGATATTAATTTTTAAGTTTAAAAAAGTAAGAGTAAGAAAAGTATAAAGACATTAATTTTTAAGTTTTAAAAAATAAGAGTAAGAAACTAATAAAAAGTAAAATGACACTTGCTATAGCTAGGATTCGAGGCCACAATCTCTAAGATGTTACACTTCCATTCTCACCACTACACCATATGCAACATTCTAATCTTATTACTCACTAATAATTATATCTATCAAATATTAGCCTAAAAAAACAGAAAAAAAAAAAAAAAAAATCCATCGACGGGGTGGCGGCCGCCACCCCTCGCCACCAAGTAGCTTCGCCCATGTATGTAAGGATCATAATCATGGATGAAACAAATGATAAGTCTCTTGAAAATGAACAATATAAGCATGCTTAACTTTAAAAGGTCAACGTTCTTACCTTCAAACACATAAAGGGAGCTAGGTAAGATCTCAAAGTTCGTGAAGGGCACTTACTCAAAATCACCACCTAAATAAGTAACAAACATAGATGGATTACTACAAGTCACAAGACAACCACTCTCAATCAACTATGCCAAACTCATAGCTCACACACACCATACTCCCAACAACATCTAACACAACAATCCCAAAAACACATCATCATATGACAACCAAATTAACTCCAATTCGCGCCAAACTTGCACAACAACTCAACAACCATACTAATAACGTTTTTCCATCGTATAATTGTCAAAATACACATAATAACACTCGAAATACCCAAAAATCAAGCCTGGGCAGAAGATAATCAAATCATTCAAAATATTATAGAACACTCTCAAATTGATACCACACATTACCCAATTTATTATAAGCCATCCCTCCAAATTTCATGCGAATCCGACCACAAGATCATCATCAAATATACATAAACCCTAAGTTACAAACCCTAAATTAAAACTTCATGATTTCATGCTTATATTCCCAAACAAACAACGAATAGAACGTCAAACTAAAATCCTACAATCATATTCATGCTTTAAATCCACAATTAAACATGAATTTATAATAAATAAATAAAAAAACCCTAATTTAATTTATGAAAAAGGGGTCTAGGGTTCTTACTACTCTTAATATAAAATCAAGAGGGGAGAGAAGGTGGTGAGACGGTGATGAGGGCGGCGACGATGAGGGTGGTCCAGCTGTGGCGGTGGCTCTCCTTCTCTCTTCTCCTTCTATTCTCTTTTCTTTTCTTCTCTTTTCATCTCTTATCTCTGCGTTCTACGTGTGATGGTAGGGGGGGGATTTGTTTTGTTTTATATATTTGTAGTAATAGAGTGAAGGAGTGTTAGTAAGGGTGTTTAGGTAATTTTCCATAAAATCAACCCAATTAGGAAATTCACTCCAAAATAGTAGTTACTTCCTTAAATAAGTCCCCAAAGTGTAACATCCTAATTAAATAAGAGCCCTAAAAATTACGGGGTGTTACAGACTTTCCTCCTTAAAAAAAATCTTCATCCCGAAGATTTAGGTTCCTCTTTTAAAGGGTAACATAAACTCCTGTAAACTCATACATTTCTCAGTCGGTATCCACATCCAATTCCCAAACTTACTGATTTAAGCGGAAGGTACACAAAGGAGAAGTAAGATGTAGGATAAGGATACAAGACTATGGTAATATGAATAGGGGAAGTACATCATTAATACACTCCTATGCAAAGAGTTGTGTTTAGAAAGAAATGCATCATTAATGCATTTCTGAAATAGCGCGCAGATTTATTAAAATTCAAATCAATTAACAAGCTTACGAAATTGCAAGCTTTAATGTAAAAGTGAGAGGGATAGAACGTACGAGGTTCTCATCCTCCTTAAAGAAAAGGTTCGTCCTGAACCGAAAGTACCTTAATCGAAAAGGTGGGGGTATTTCTCGCGCATGGCGGACTCAACCTCCCAAGTTGCCTCTTCAACGTTGTTGTTACACCATAACACCTTGACCATATTGGTATCATTGTGTCAAGTCCTTCTTGTTTTGCTATCTAGAATCTTCAATGGTGACCCCTTGTAGGTCATTGTCTCATCTAGTTTGATCGTTTCTGGGTCAAGCACATGAGACGGGTCACTAACATATTTTCTCAGTTGTGACACATGAAACACGTTATAGACTTGCTCTAAACTTGCAGGTAGGTCGAGCTCGTAAGCCACTTCACCAATGCGTTAGAAAATCTTGTATGGTCCAATAAACTTAGGACTCGGTTTAGCCTTCTTACCAAACCTCATAACACCTTTTGTAGGCGACACTCGTAGCAAGACCATGTCACCTTCCTCGGATTCTATGTGATTTCGAATCTTGTCGGCGTAGCTCTTTTGTCTATCCTGAGCTGCCTTGAGTCTATCCTGAATCAATTTTACTTGATCGATCATTTCCTGGATGTAGTCAAGACCCAAAACTACAGTCTCACTAATGTCATTCCAACAAATTGGACTCCTGCATTTCCTCCCATACAATGCTTCATAAGTTGCCATCTTTATCGAACCTTGAAAGCTATTGTTATAAGAGATTTCAATTAGGTCCAACTTGAATTCCCATCCTCCTTGGAAATGTAACGCACAAGCTCGAAGCATGTCTTCCATTGTCTGATTTTTTCTTTCAGTTTGGCCATCAGTAGTCGGGTGAAAGGCAGTGTTCTTTAGAAGTTTTGTGCCCAAAGCTTCTTGCAGCTTTGACCAAAACCTAGATAAAAACCGTGCATCACGATCAGAAACTATCTCGTCAGGAACTTCATGTAACCTCAATACGTGATGTATATAGGCAGTAGCCAACTGCTTCTTTTTCCATGTGTCTTTCATGGGTATAAAATGAGCACTCTTCGTCAGTCTGTCCACAATCACCCAAATTGATACGAGTACGCTACGGATTTAAAACTTGACTATAGGACAGATTGATGTTCTGTACGTACTACTATGGGACTATTTTTGGGTTTTTGTTTTTTTATAGGACGAAAACAAGAACAATGAAAAGAATAAAAGATATGGATGAACAAGTTAGACCTATAACTCGTCCAAACTATGAACAATCTCTAGAAGTCGATCTAAATAATGATCCACTACTCACTAATAACGCGATTAGCAAATAATGTCGAACTAAGAATAACACTACTTAGCTCAGTTTGTGTTCAAAGCCTGAACCCATTGAAAGAAACTCTCGTTCGACCCTTCGATATTAATTCTCAAACTCTCTGTGTAAAAACAATACAATAGGGGTGCTATTTATATTAGCCTAGACTCCTAAGAAAACACAATAAGGAAATTAAAGTCCTAATGAGATATAGAAACATGACTTTCATCATCTTTTCTAATGAGATTTTATTCTTTGACGAAAAATAAGACACTTAACTAAACTAGACTCAAGAAATTAGGAAGGATTAGCATTTAGCTTTTCCTAAAATCCACTTCCAATCACAAAGAGACCTATCTCTAGATTTGGCAGTTTTCCCTACTTGATATCGTATCACAAATCATATTGTTCCCCTTAGGTGTTCTCGGTAAGCCAGCGACAAAGTACATGGATATCGAACTCCACTTCCACTTAGGCACTGGTAGAGGTTATAGCTTGCCTTGCAGCCTCTTGTGTGCACTTTTTACCTTCTGACAGACTAGGCGTTTAGCTACAAATTCAGCTATGTCTTTCTTCATCCCAGACCACCAAAAATTTTTGTTTCAGATCTGACACGCCTAAATCTAGGTTCAAGCGAGTCTAATCATCCTAGCATAGCTTAGGGTCGAATCCACCAGGACGGGGGTGATTGTCTATCGAATTTAGCTCTAATTTTAGTCTAGTCTAATTAAGGTGAGGGATTTATCTAATTACTACCACTAATTGACTATTAAGCAAATAAAGTCGAAAGCTTTGAATTTAAAACCGCTAATTAGGGAGTTAGGGGGTATTAGTGGGGTTCATGCAACAAAGATGAATTCTTTAATTAGGGGGATTAACAACAACATTCAATGTGATTGAAACATGCCAAATAAGGGACAACAATTGATTAAAACCCTCTCAAGTACTTAATCTAATTCCCAATTAATCGATTAAACCATTCTCATGCAATTAACCAATCAATCCTACTTTCTTATACTTAATTGGGTCTCAAATCTCTTATGTTGGCCTAATTAGTGGAAGATGCAACTACCCAAGTGTACATCCTAGGCAATGATGCAATCAAAATCATAAGGGTAGCAATTGGGCACAAATCATATGATATACATAACAATAAGCTAATTCCCCACATAAAGATACCACCTTTGTCACATTTCCCACACCTCCTAACAATACAACTACTCACACATCATTAAATTAACACTAATCACAAGTATTAGAGTCCTAAACATGATACTAAACATAATAACTGTATAAAGATTCAAACTTGTAATTTTAAACTAGTTAAGCAACAAATAAACATGAATTTATTATAACCAACAATAAATAAAGCAAAATAAATAGCAATAAAGAAAAGAGAGATAATTGTTACCAAGGTGTGTCAATAAAGAGATGGGATAAGATGAAAAATACTTGATTTATATTGATAATAAACTTTGACAATTGTGACAATAATCTTGAACAAGTGAGATTAAAAGATGAAAGAAAATTCAATGGTGGAGAAACCAAAACTCCAAACCAGGAGAGAGAGAGTTTTGGATCCCTTTTTAATTAGCCTAAAAATATCTAAAAAATGAAAAGTGGCTATCAAATTAGGGTTGGTGGGTATTTATAGTGGAGAAAGAAAAAGACGAAAAAACGGGTAGAAAAGGCGAATCTAGGACTTCGCTCGGCCAGATGCTCGCCGAGCGGATATATGCGCTCGGCGAGCGGAGCTTTACGCTCGGCCGAGCGGACATTGGCTCGGCGAGTAGCTCACTGTTCTCCCTACGCTCGGCGAGCGGGTGGCCGAGCGTAGCTCGTTTCTTGCTCTATTTGCTCCCTTTTCCCTCGTTTGTCGTGCCTATCGCCCTGCTCTAAACTCCAATTCCGCTCTTTGGCTCGTTCGTGCTCCGGGTTCCGCTCCAACGTGCTTCGTAGGTGTTCCTACAAAATCAAACCGCAGAACCCGATTCTCGTACACAATATGAAATGTACTAAATTATGCAAAATAACATCGAATTGAGCCAAGAAAATGGCGGAAAATTGGCTATACAAACATCAAAATTACGGGACGGGATGTATAAATCACATGGAAAAAGGGACCAAAATAGTTGTATATCAAACTCCCCCACACTAAACTCTTACTCGTCCCCGAGTAAGTCAAATCAAATCAAATGCAAAAATGGGGAAAACGAGCGCAAAATCGAGACACAACTCTATATACACACTACCCTTATTATGACAAATAAACATAAATCTATACAACTAGCCTAATAAGCATGTTATTACTATAATGGCCGATTGAGCTTTAGCGTGCTCCACGCCCCTTCAACTCCCACTCTGTGGCATCTGTGAGGATGGGCACCCCTTGGGAGGCAAGGAGGGTCTTGCGAGAAAATTTGGAATACAATCGTATCATGCAAGCACATAAACGAAAAGTAGATTGATCCCGATCAAAATAAGTCACTTCCCTCAAAAATGACTACCGTCCTAGCCCAAATGGAAGTCTAGGAGGTTTTTCGGCTTCCCCTAACGCAAAAGAAATTATCCTAAAATTCAACTAAAAAGGTAACCATATACACTAGACAATCGACCAAATCCACCAAAACATTGCTCACAAGGGTTAACCCCCCTAACGCGTTGACAAGGAGCCATAGAGGGAGGTGAGAAAGTCCTCAAGTATGCGTTTAGTCTTGTGGATCCCAAATCCCGACTCCTACAAGTGTAGATGCTAAGGATCGTCCAAAATAGTGTTTGACAACTAAAAATTTTGTGAAGGAGGTTGAGAATATGTATCGAATTTGTGGTTTATTCAACAAATTTTTTTTTTTTTTTTTGTGAGGCTAAGGTATCCCCGTTTCAAAACTAGATAACACTAAATATGTATGTATGTATGTAGAATTAGGATCTCGTGAGGTGTCTCTCCTCAGGTGAGGCGTGAGGTCCCATCTAAACCATTAAATCTTACAAATTGGATGATTCAGATTACACCAGCTCCACAAATAAATAAATAAAAAATAATAGATTTCACTAGCTTCTCTCTCTCTCCATTTTTACTCCTTATTTTCCCTCTCCTCATTTTTCTCTCCTCACCGTCTTTTTCTCTCTCTTCCAACCGTCGCCGCTTCTTCCAACCGCCGTCGTCGCCGTAATCTCTTCTCGATGTCATTTTCCGCGACGACCTAGGGAGCACGGCGATAATCCACCTGCTTTCTCTCTCCTTCAGCCGCGCCTCCGCCGTGCGACACTCTTTCTCCTCGCCGTCGTGTAATCTGGAAAATTTGGCGACGTCGTGTGATCTGGAATCTCTGGCGACTGTTAGAATCATGATTACGGTATAATTTTCTTTATGTTTATTCGATTTTCTGTGTAAAAATCACAATTTAGGGTTTGTGTAGTGATTTTGGTTGATTATCGAAGATTTGTTGGAGAAATGCTTATTCTTTAATTTCCTTTTAATTATGTCATTTTATCTTCGATTAGTTTCTTTTATTAGAAGTTTTAATTGATTTTGTTCATGAGAAGTTTTAATTGATTTCGCCTAATTTGATTATATTGTAGAGTTCCACAAATCATCGGCGGCATTTTAGGATTCGGAGCAAATACGGTTGTCTTGATTATAATGATGAACCTGTGTATCTTTTATGTGTTTTTTTTTTTATATGTTGTGTGATTTTGTGGGCTGTCTTGTGTGATTTTGTTTCACTGTGATTCTGCGTGGATTTGTATGATTTTGGTAGATCATTTGTATGATTCTATTTGTTAGTGAGAGTGATTCAGTTTGCTAGTATGTGTGATTCGATTCGATAGTGTGATTCTATTAGATAATGTTTGTGATTCTATTCGATAATGTGTGTGATTTTATTTTTAGTGTGATTTTATTTCCTAGTGAGAGTGATTCTATTGAATGGTGTGTGTGATTCTATTCGATAATGTGTGTGACTCTATTGGTTCTTGTGTATGATTCTATAGGTTTGTGTGTGATTTTATTTGTGACTTTTTCTGTTAGTGAGAGTGTGATTCGATTTAGTGTGATTCGATTTAGTGTGATCTCTAAAATGTAGTGTGTGATTCTATTCATTCTTTGGTTTATGTTACTTTTGTTTTAGGTATGATAGTTGCAGCATTTCACACATTGCATTTTAAGTATGAGTTGGTTCATCATCACTTTGGTCATATTTATTACATCTTTGTTTGGATTCTCTTCATTTTGTTGATGAAGTTCAAATCTGATTTTAGAATCACAGTGGTACTTGTATAAAATCATAATGTTAGTGGTATAGATATCACACTGATTGTTGGTTTATACAAAGGTTAATTCAAATGTTCAATTATACATCCTGCACATTTGTTAGTGTGTGATTCTATTAGTTAGGGTGTATGATTTTATTCCAATTTTAGTGCTTTCAGCAATTTCTGATGTTTCTATGTGGATTTTTTGCTTTTGGATATATAACAGTAGCTTGGTAGCAAGTAGCCACTGATAGGCAGTGAATGTATATGTTATTGAGGTAAGTGGCTTTGGTTCTCTGACATGGAGTACTTGTGACTGCGATTGTGGAGCAGTTTGAGCATTTCTGATTTACGCCGAATTTCGAGCTGATTTTCTTCGTCTAGTTTTGATTTTGGTATGATGTTTTATTTGTTGAGTCCGTGCCTGATGGGCTGTAACTTGGGGATGTAGGAATGTAACTAAGCGAGCTAGGACTATATATAGGTGAAGCGGGACTGTAAACAGGGGATGAAAGGCTGTATGAAGGAGGGGTCGGGCTGTAGTCGGCCGATGTAGGGGTGTAAGACTGGGAGACGGGCTGTAGATAGGAGATAGGGCTATAACTGGGTGAAATAGGGTTGTAGCCTTCTATAGTTGATGGAATGTAGTCTAGAGAAGTGGGGGTATAGCTTGAAACTATTTAGTACATACATTGAGAGACTCTTACATTTGGGTTTTCTTTTCTATATGGACTATGAAATACAATCTAGAAAGGCTTCAAATTTCCACTCAAAAAGGTTGTTAGCTCAATGGTAGAGCGGTGTGCCACTGGCACATAGATGTGGGTTCGAGTCTCACACAGCCTAATGTTCTTTGTTGCTTATTGTTGGGTTTGATCGAGTTAGAAATTTACAATATACATTCGGCTGTGATTTATTGCTAGCAAAAATAGGACCCTGATATATAGAGTCAATGCATCATTATTGTCAAGCACTTGATGCATATGCTGATATGCTATGCACACGGGGGTAATCACTCATGCACAGGCTATACTAATAGCATCATTTGCTACACATTACTTCCTTATGATCTTATGTCAATCCTTAAGAGACCGGGGGTGGTCTACTGCACTAGATTAAAGTTTCCAAGGATTTGGTAGCTGGTGTGGGACTCGAACCCACACGTCGTGCAAAACACGATGCTCTTCCTATTGAGCTAGCCAGCTTTGAATGAGAAGAATTTCTTACTGAGATTAGAAATGGCATATCAAGTGAGACTTATAGGCTGAGAGTGAGCTCTCCACCGGATCGAATGATCCGCCATGTTGAACTGCATTAGAAGGTAACCAGTTTTGGAATAGAGTGCCCCACCCTAAAGCCTACAAATATCAGCCATATCTATAACACCCCCGAATTTCAGCCGATTTTAAAAATATTATTTTATTACAAAAATGCGCCAAAATCCGATAGTATTACAATCGATATACAAAGCTGGAAAAAAAAAAAAACAATACTAGGCCTATACAAAACTCTCTACAATCTTGCCCAGCGGAAGCTAAACACACCCTTCAAGTAGGACCCACATGTAAATCCTCCAACTAACCTGAAATCACAAACAAAACCTAAGGACCTACCCCATGACGAGTAGCCCAAAGGATTTTAACACGTCAGCCGAAAAGCCGGAAATGCTGAGTAACAGACTCTACCTCGTAAAAAAACGTTTGTCATGGTCAATGAAATACACCCACACATAAAGATCAAATTATTACAGTAATCAAATTAATTAAAATTAACTTAATTAGTGAGAGTAACGAGAGTCCGACCACAAATTACATAACCAATTTTAAGATTACTACATTTGCCGATTTATTTACCAAACAATACTTAATAATTGCAAATAGGTTGAGTCACCTCAGCGCCAACCGCCCAAGAGCTAGCAATGAATAATAAGAATAATTTGCAAACGGGTTGTGTCACCTCAGCGCCAACCGTCCAAAGACTAGCAAGACATATTGCAAATGGGTTGTGTCACCTCAGGGCCAACCGCCCGAAGACTAGCAATGAATAGTAATGATTGCAAACAGGTTGTGTTACCTCAGTGCCAACCGTCCGAAGACTAGCAATGACAATAATAAGAGTCACACATAATTTATTGTTCCACTTTAGTTCAGAGAGTGACGACCACATATCGTAAATCATATAACCCAACACCAATCAAGTGAGTGTGCGTCAAAATAATTTCATTAATAGGGTTCTAATCGTTGTTAATAACAAATAAGCACATATGCAGTACTATGATCATCAACTTAACTCAAAAATCACAAGTAATAACACAATCCAAAACTCTCACAAGTTCACTGATCAACATTCAAACCTCCTTCTACAACTCGTGTAAAGCGTATACAAGCACTAGCTAACAAGATTCTCCGGTCAAATCACACATAACTAACTCTTAATCCATTCTCCGAATTCTTGGTACGTACAACACATACAAACCATTGAAATTTATACCACTCAATAATTAATAACATAGTAGACATGAGTGTGTAAATCAATCACATAATTCACAAAAGTATTGGGTCAAATACCCATAATAAGGTCTAAAAGTGGTAGACATCGTGTTACCTTAAACACGCGAGAATCGGTCCAGGTCTGATTACACCCGACAGACCGCCCGAAAACGTCTCTCAAATCACCCCAAAATCGACGAATAAACAGGAGGGTCAAGTACGTCATCCAAAACGAAGATGGATGTCGCGGCAATACCATGGATCAGTGACGAAATCGTTGATCATATGATCGATTGATGGAAAAGTAGGTTGAACGATTAACGATGACGATCAATGATGCGATGATGGTAACGATAATAATCGAGGGTGTATGATCATAATGATAGGGAGAGAAGATGGTGATGTTGTTGATGTTGTGGGGAGGCAGAGGGTTTCATACGGGGTGAAGGAGAGAGGGAAGCAAGAGGGTTTAGTTTTTTATTTTGTTTTTATATACCAAAAATATATATACTTATTTATTATTTTATTTTTATATATCAATTTAAAATCTAGATCAGAAACCCGTCTCAAATACGGTACTCGACTCTTAGATAGATATAGTTATTTATTATGATCACAAAACTAAAGTAATAAATTAATAACATAAATGCGTCTAAAATTTTGGGTTGTTACAATATCACTCCACCCAATGCCCGTTAAAAACTAAATCAGGACACTCCATTTCACTGTCAAAACCCTTCACTGATGCACAACCAAAGAAGCACCAACATCACAATAGTGTTCAGATAAAAACCTAGTACAGCTTTCGTAAGAAGTGATGGGATACATTCTGCACACAGTGACACAACCATCATCAATAGTACATCCACGAGCTATCTACTGACAAGACCCCCAACTCATACATCGGACCGTTTTCAATGACTCTTGTCGTCTCTCGTACACGCTTACAAATAGAAGCACACACTAACACACTGAATCATACTAACTAACACATAGAATCACACTTACAAATAGAATCGCACACATTAACTACACTTGCAAACCAATAGAATCACACACTAGAAAATACAGTTTTACACACGCTAACGAATTCTATCACACACACTTCGAATAAAATCACACACACTATCGAACACAATCACACACACTATCCAAAAGAATCACACACACTAACAAAGAGAATCACTCTTACTAGCAAATAGAATCACACACACGAATTGATAGAATCACACACCATATTGAATAAAATCACACACTAACCGATGTGATTCCATAGAATAACCACTGTCATTCCATAGACTAACCAGTGTGATTTTATGTCTAACCAATGTGATTCAATATTCTTTACAGTGTGATTCAATATTTCAACTCATACGTACTAACAAATAAAATCATAAACACTATCACTGGTCATGCGCTTTGGAGTGAAATCACACACCACAAGAAGTTCAATCACACAATCGAAGTTCAATCACATAACGAAGGTAGTGATATCACACACACTGAACAAAATCACACACTGTCGAATAAAACCACACAGCCCATACATATATAATCTCACCAATATGATTCCATATACTAACCAATATGATTCTGTAAACTGACCTATGTGACTCCATATACTAACCAATGTTATTCTAGTACCTAGGGTTTTAAGACCTGGATCTGATCGGCAAAAAAAACAATTAAATCGAAATGTTCATGAAAATCTGGAATCACAAAGCGAATTTCATCGTAATCTACGCCTTTTCGAAAAGAAAAACTATATTATTTCTTCGATTCGATCTGTTATCCAAAGAAATCGGATTGAAGCTTTAAAATTGCATGAGAAGAGAAAAAGAGCTGAAGAGACGGAACAAACCTGGTTGACGGCAAGAGAAGGAGCTGCAACGGCGACACAGCCTCGGCGGCGACGGTGATAGAACCTCGTGGCCACGGAGCTGCGACGTCGATGATAAGGGAGATCGAGTTTTTTTTTTTTTTTTTGGGAAAGGAGGAGGACAGAGAAAGCCAGAGAGGGGAAAGCTGGGAGGAGGGAGAAAATGAAATGTGATTATGACTGAATGATACGCTGACCCATGCGAGTTCGTGAAGGGCGCGTGTAATTCTATCTAAATCTGGGCCGTTAATCTTCTTAGATCCGACGGTCCTCATTAGACCTCACCTGAACCCGCCTGAAGGTTTTGATGTCAAATCTATATAAGTTTTAAAATAGAATTGCACACATAGATGTCCATGGAATCATATCTGTATCTGAGTATCTCATAAAATCATACAATTATCATAATGGAATCACACAAGTCTCCCATAGAATTACACGAATGTAATATAAAATCATAAAGTTTCTACTCCAAATCACTAAGAATTATAACAGTTTTAAAATGGAATCACACACATGTTTCGTATAATCACACGGATGTTCCACAAAGTCTCCGCATTTTCAGCCGGAGTGTCCCTGATCATGTCTACTGGTCCCCTAATAATCAAGCAACGAGCAATGACCAGTAAAACTGGAAATTAATGCACTGATCACACAAAGCATAGCTGCTTCGAATTGATTGTGTGATTTCAAAGATCAAATTCGACCAGTTCAGACAACGAATTCCCAAATCCCCAACCGATATCAAATCAATCGAACACGAATTAAAACCTAGGGTTTCAGACCTCGTTCTAATCGAAAAAAAAAAAAAAAAAGAGTCAATCAAATCGAAATGTTCATGAAAATTGAAATAACAAAGCAAATTTCATCCCGATTACAACTTTCCGAAGAGAAAAACTATATTATTTTTTCGATTCCATCTGATATCCGAATAAATTTGGATTTTAGCTTTTGTAATTTGTGATTGCATGAAGAGAGAAAAAGAGGAGAAAAACACCTGATTGACGGCAAGAAGGGCACCTACGACGGATGACGGAACCTCGAAGGCAACGGAGCTGCGACGACGTTGGTGAGAGAAGACGAGTTTTTTTTAGGAGAGGAGGAGGAGAGAGAAAGCACGAGAGGGAAATTGGGAGGAGAGAGAAAATGAAATGAGATTATGGTGGATGGACATGCTGACCCATGAGACTTGGTTGAGGGAGCGTGTAATTCCATTTAATTTGGGCTGTTAATCTTATCAGATCTGACGGTCCTCGTTAGACCTCACGCCTCACGGGAAGGGAGGACCTCACCAGATCCCGCCTAGTTTACTAGTTTACTACTGTAGTTTACTGATATATATATACTAGTTTACCACCCGTGCAAAATTGCACGGGTTGCCCGATTTATAATTTTAACGTGTTTAAGTTAAGAACATCTTGCATCGCTTGTTATGAAATGATCATTTACTTAATTTTATATCTTTATATAATATTATTCGAATATAGGTTTCAATGATAATAATTTACGCAAATTGATAGAACACATGACGTCCAAACTATCAAAAAACTTGTTGACCCGGTAAATTGATATGATGGAGACTGGATGCTCTTTTTTTGAGCCATGAACCTGGCTTTGGTGATTCGTAGGCCATGGCCTATATTTAACGGAATCCATTTCAACCAATATATTTTTGGGTCAGGTTCTTTCCTGACTCGTTAACCAAAATTGACCATTAATATAACATAAAAAAAAGATGGAATTCAACACAAAAATGAAGTAGTGGAATTTAAAGTAATATAATAATAAATCAAAAGCTAATTTTAGATAGTTGATATCTTTGCAAAATTGCATTGATTGTTAAATGATATTTGCAATAACTCTTTTTTAAGAATAAAAATGATATTGCTTCACAATAACTTTGTTAATACATATGTTTAATTTATTGATACTTTTTTTAATTTAGCCAACGATGATAATTCGTATTAAAATAAAAAAAAAATCTCTGAAATAGTTGGGCATACAATGGTAATTAGAGCAATCAAAACCTTAGCTAACTCGATAACTCGGCTCGTTCTGACCCGCTTATCCAAGGTCATGAACACACCTTTTATGAGTCGTGACATGTATTGACTTGCACTCATTTACCTATGTTCTAAGTTGGTGGACATGAGTCCGCATTGATCCAAACTTCATTTTCCAAAATGTTTTAATCAACCACCCACAACACTTCATCGATACATCAATTGTCTGCAAAAGAAAAAGTAGAATTAATTTAGAAGCAAAATGGCGATGCGAGAAATAAATCATCAACTCTGGTCTCTGATTTATTAACATAGATTATGGGGTGTTGTGATTATGTTACATGCAAGGATTTAATTGAATCCTAATAGTTCATGATTTACCTGCACCCGTTTACTCGTATTCTAATTTGACGGACATGATTCCGCATACAACATTAATTGACCTGCATTCATTCACCCGTATTGAACTTTTATGACTCGTGACATGTATTGATCTGCACCCGTTTATTCGTATTCTAAGATGACAGACATGATTCCGCTTTGATCCGAACATGCAAATGACCCAAATCACATATTATTGTGAGGTTAAATCAAATGTTAAAGATGTAAAAGCATGCATGTCGGATTGGCAATGGAGGTGTGGAACCAACATGTATGTTATTTCATCCGTTTTTTTTTTGTTACTTAATTGCAGTAAAAAATATAATGAATAACGGCTATTTAGGGAAATATATTGGTAGATTTTTTTATTTACTGAAACCATTGTTTATTCTGTAAATTTAATTAGGAAAAGTTATTTTTTTTTAAATTATGGATTAATAATCTTTATATATAGTTTTGTTAATAAAAGAATCAACAAAATTAGTTGTCATAGCGGTTGAAGTGTTAACATATAAACATGAAGTCACAGGTTCAAGCCTTCATAGCTATATCTTTTCAAAATAATTATGTGACAGGTGATGAGGTGGCGATGACATCATCGCTGATGTGGAGGCAAAAAATTGCACAAGATGTATTGCCTATTAATTAATACTAGTTTAATACCCGTGCAAAATTGCACGGGCCGTCGTTCATACGGTGTGTCTAAAACAATTATAAAACATATGTTTAAAACTCGCCAAAATGATACTTATGTTATTAGTGTCGTTTTAAGGAAACATAAATATTGCCTATATTTGGTCATTTAACCATAAAAGGATAAAGAGAAAATGAAATTTAAACAATAAAATACAACACCATCATAAAAGTATAAAAAGAAAGTAAAGTACTATTTGGGTTAATTACCGAATCAACAAATGTGTATGATAATAAAAAAATTTAATTTGGACATAGTTAGACCTCTTATTAATTAATTGAAAGTTTAATAAACTTGGTTTAATTTCTCAACCCAATTTGACCCCTCTTATTAATCTCTATATATTTTGTCTAATTTAATCCGACCTGTTTACCGATTAGACCCATAATAAATAAGATAAATTTAGATTAACCCTTGCAAAAATGGCAAGGGCTGTCATAATAAGATTTATTGCTATATAGGCGTATGGTTTTTTTATATATAAACAAGTTCCTCTTGTTTTTAAAAAAAAAAAAAAAAAAAAGTAAGAATAACAAATTATGTTTTGTTTTTTCCTTTTCTTAAAGCAAGTTCACAAAGAGTCTACCAGACAAAACTAAGCTCGCGAGTTCTTAAATCCAAGATTAAGCGGGGGCTTGGAATACTAGCAATACATCAGTCACAATCTCACAAATCCAGATAAATCATGGGTATTAAATTCAAGTATTTTTCTCTGTGTAGAAAGTTATTCCGCATCTGCCAATCTTTACCCTGAAATTCTTTTCATTTATACTATGTTTGGTAACTTGGAATTGGAATTGTATTCCAAAATTGGGTCAATTCAAGTGTTTGGGAACTGCAGGATAGAGAACTTGTATGCAATTCATTTCTGCCCAACACACAAAACGAAGAGCTTTACTTACTGCTGGTCTGCTGCTAGTGGAAGTTGAGATAAGGATTCAACTACAAACTACAATACAATGACACATACTATGCACTAATTGAACAAGCGATAATCAACAAACGAGGAAGGATTTGGTTTATTCAAAAGAGAGGGAAGATAGCTCCTCCTGTTCATCTTCCCTTCGATTTTGTAACTCATATAGTCCAATCGGTATATGGTACCCCGGGGGTACGTAGCTCTAGGTACACCCGATTCAAGTGGTATATAATGAGTGAAAATTGAAAACTAATGAGTGAAATTCGGGAAATAATGAGTGAAAGTTGGGAAATAATGATTGGAATAAGGTTGTGTATAATGATTGAAAATTCATAGATAATGACTGAAAATAAATAATGACTATAATGTTATATATAATGAGTGAAGATCGGAAGATAATGAGTGAAAATTGAGAAATAATGAGTGAAAATTGAGAAATAATGAGTAAAAATTGTAAATAATGAGTGAGTATATAATGAGTGAAATTGAGAAATAATGAGTGAAAATTGTATAATAATGAGTGAAAGCATATAATGACTATAATGTGGTATATATTGAGTGAACAGTTAACCGGGAGGTACGTAGCTCTAGATATCCCCAGGGTACCTAATAATTTGTGCATATAGTCGTACATTCGTTATTCAACAACCAATTCCCGAAACCCTGCCTGTCACATTACTGCATTCCGGCAATTGTAGGAACTTTTCCTCCGTTTCATCCTGCTTCCCTCCAAAACTAAAGTGTAAAGTGATTAGAGGTGAAGAGAAAATGAATAATAATCAAAGCCTGACAATGGCAACAACCCATTTCAACAGATATGACGATCAACCAAGAGCGCGAGAGAGAATGATCAATGATGCTAAGATTAACTGCTTTCCTAAATCCTAATTGCTCACCTATTCTATTTCTATAAGCTAACATTGTGCCTCTAATTTTCAACATGTGGCTAACAGAGCCACCAAAAAAAAAAAGAAAAAAAAAACCCTAATATGGACCTATTGATAAATTACAATATACACTGAGCAACTAGAAAGGGGAAAGGAGACTGTACAAGAAGAATGAAGAAGATGCCGCCTTCGGCTGTAGAAAGCTTGCGTATGCGGGAGGCAGATACGAACTAATAATGGACTCCTTCAAACAAAAGGAGAGAAATAAATCACCTACTGTCAACAGGTCGAATTCATCGATCCCACTTCGCTTGGAACATGGCAGGTCTGTTCTTCAACCAGGTTACCATCTCCCGCTCCAGATGAGTGTTACCTAAAATAGCATCTAGCATAGGACTACCAAAAATTCTCGGAGCACTCTTGAATGACCATATTTTATCCTTAGGCCATCGTCTTTGGGGTCTCCTTTCCTGATGAATTCAAGAATAAAGTCACCAAGTGAGAAAAAGCTCTGTTAAGACTCTGCACGTATCATAAACTGAAAAATATGGCCAGTGCTAGGACTGCAAAATCAGGCATAAGCACAGACAACTAGCAAACAATTGTCTGATTGTCAATGCAGGATATGATTTCCCCTTAAGGGGGAGGGGGAGGGGGAGAGGAGTTTAATAGTCTCATCTGTTAAACATTTGGCCATTAGTGGTGATATCCAAGACCAAAATTTGAAAATAAACCAACACTATTTAGTCCCCAACGGCTAAACTCCTGCCTTTTCCATCTAATGAGCGATGACACCCACAGAAACAAAACAACACACATCTTCAAGTTGGCAAAGTAGTACTATGGAATAAGCAAACTCACCATTCTTGCAAGCATATGTCTAACAGTTTCTGAACCATAAACAAGCTGCTGTCGTGGTGGTTTTTGAAATTTAGCATAAAAGGAACCAGCTTCAGGTAACAACAAGCAGCCCCTACTATTTCTTGCCAGTACACGATCAGGATTAGCTTTAGTCTGGTGATGCCAATAAATAAGCTGCCCTAAACAGTAGTTCTCTCCATATGTCTTACAGTACTCGGTGGCTCCTGATACCTTACTCGCACACTTGGGTCCAAGATCAAGAGGGGTAATGGAAACGGGAGGCGAGGTTAAAGGCTTGTATCCCTGCACAAAAGAAGAAAAAAAAAAAAAATAGTTAGCGGAAGCCACAAAACTAAGAAAAGCTGTTCAGATTCAATAATATTACAATAAAGAACCAACCTTGATTTGATAAAAAGACTTGGTGTAAGCATATAAGTGTAATAAATCAGCAGCTGCATCATGTCGACACTTGTACGAACTATTAAGATTCCGAACTTCGTCCCTCAACCTATATCGAAAATAACAAAAATTCTCAACATAAAATGAAACATAAAGTGAAAAGGTTAAGAGACATGAAAGGATAAAAGTGATTTCTACCATAACAACGATTTCCGAAGTCCTTTCTCAACATTGCCTGAACTGAATGGGTCATGCGCACAGATCTTCAATTTGAGATCCTGTATCACACGATTATCAACATGTGAAGCCATGGATTCAAGAAGTTCGTTGACTAGAGAACCTTTGCCATTCCACAAGACGGACACCATTTCTTCAGGACTCAGCTTCTGCAATGGAGGTGGAGCTTTCTTTGGGTCTCCAAAAACACATCTTAGGACATATCGCACCTGCAAATACATTATTGTTATGAACTTCAGATTTATGAAGTACACAGACGAAGGCTTGGGTCTCTAAAAACACATCTTAGCACACAAACAAGAATGTATCCAAGAAAATTCATTTACAATTGATTCAGTGTCCCGTCTCATATTATGTTGATTTCAAGTATCAAACGAAAACCCACAGCAAAAAATTAATGTTTCCCATTCTATCAGATGCTACCATCTTGACTTAATATTGTAGTGCCAGCTATCACCTTTCTTGTCATTCTATCAGAAGCTACAATACACAAATACAAAACTTTGAACAGGAGCACAGGACACTCTAGCTCTTACCATAAGGTTATGATCAGACTTGTGGGGTTTCAAAAAAAAAAAAAATAACGATTTTAAGATGAATCTTCGAACTTTTATCATTGTATCCTGGAAAGGCCAAGGTCTGACATAACATAATGCTAAGGGCCTAAGGCAGTTTCATGAAAGGGTTTCTCATACATTAAAAGCAGTCTAACAGATGTTCAAGAACAACTCCAAAATGATATTTAATACACACCTTGTCTAGTGTTAGAGCCAAATTTTGAAGTCGCTGACCGTATACTCCTTCCGCCTGTCCAACCAGAATAAGACCCAGTAAGTAACCACAAAACTTTTACTATATGAATGGCCTGATGCTTTGTTGCTATCAGTGTCACATTGAGAGATCAAGCAATAACGAAAGTGAACCTGGAGTTCAGCATCGCTTCTCTCCATGTCCACAGAAATTTCGGCATAATATTTCTTTTTCTCTTCGAAATTATGCCTCAGGATTTCATCAGGAAGCTTTGTTCGCTCAAAGTTAATGAACCTCACCTATATCCAGAAACCATAACAACGTGAGATTTCGCAGAATCAACAGTATACAAAGTTCTGGACACATGAAAAAAGACAGCACATAAACAGGTTAGGCTGTTATCACAGACACAGAAGAGAAACTGTACCAGACGTGCTGAATATGCAATCAGCCAATCAGGCAAACCACCCAGCAAGCAGCTTCCTAAACCAGCCCTGCCCAAATCAATGTAATCCTCTTCAGAAACCCAATTCAGCTCGCATGACTCAAGTAGCAGCTTATGTTTATCCAACAAACCGTGCCACTCCTTCAAAACCTAAGGCAATAACAGAAAAGGAAACAAGTAAGGTGATCATTCACACATTTCTCTAAATAAAGAAAAAAAAAAAAAAAAAAGCAATGTGTGTCCCAAGAAAAGGGAACAATTAAGTCCGCCAATCTTTTGCAGAACAGTTTTTTTTTTTCTTTTTTCTTTTTTTTTTTTTTTTTTGAGAAAAGAGGCCATTGTACTGGCTGACAAATGATATCATATACGTTAATAAAAAAACCTTATCAATCAATAAGATTGACAACGTTCTTCTGAAACCAGTATACCTTATCATAAGCGCCTTCACCAGTCAAATTCAGATAGCTTCCACGGCAAACTTGACTGCCACACAAACAAACAGAGGCTTCATATTCTTCCTTGCTCTGGAATCACATATCAATAGAATTCATTAATAAAAGAAACTGAGCTCAGTTAATTAGCATTATTGACAAAAGAGGGAAGACAGGAAAAGGACAAGACGTCAAGAAGTCCTTGTCAACAAGAAAACTAGGACCCAAAAGAATGCACCAGCTTCCGCCCATAGCTAAGCTAAGAAACTACCCACATCCCAAGTAAAGTTTGAAGGCCCACCCCGCCACCCCTGAGAGAAAGCGGTGATTTCTCTCGAGCCAAACACATCAGAACACCAACTACACATCTCCACAGGTGTTCACCATCATTGCTACTACCATATTTTAGGAACTTAATCTGCAGAAATCCAACAGAACTTGGACTGCACCCACTGATCCTCACAAATGCAGAACAACTTATGCACAAGCTAGTAACAAAGAACAACTTATGCACAAGCAAGTAACAAAAGTAAGGTGAAAGAAAGGATAAGATCCAATATCTGAACTCTTCCTGAATATGAAATAAACATCAGGGCAAAGAGCCCTCCGTTGTTCATTAGTGTTAACTCTCTCTAGTGCCATGGTCCAACAGAAAGCCCGAACTTTAAGGGGAGCATAAAAGCAACAGATGTTATACACACCTCTGTTACTGAGTTATAATCAAAAGTGATTTCTTCACCAAATCCAATAGGGCGCACAGAATATATTCCAATCTGATACTGGCCACCTACTGCAGTAACTCTGCAATTATATCATCAAGAAAAACACAGATTAACCAAAGTCAAACATTGTGTTGTTTTAAACAAAAAGCATGCAATGAGATACAAGAGTCAAAGAGAACATAAACTAATGGCAACAACCGACAAGAAGTTAAATATATGGAGGACATCAAACAATATAAGGTTCACAAAAGGAAATCTGATTCTACTTCAGGAAGTTCCACACAGAAAACACCCCAGCATTCCTAAAAACAGCTCTCAACGTCGTATACTGCGTACTAGGCTCAAACACTAACATACTCCCCCTTATTTATAATTATATTCCTCTTTAAGAACTGGGATTCACAATCAGAGAAGATGATTGAACGAGAGAGAGTATACATCTAATCAGGCAGCACACTTTTGTCTCAACCATCCCAGGTTAGGATGCAACGTCTTCTTTGTGATAGAAGCCAACTAACAGCACTACCAACACAAGGGCGCAAGGTTGCTCTAAGAGGGTTTTGTAACAGCCCAACCAAGGAGCATGCATAATCGAACCTTCCAAAGCAAGCATCTCACACTCTAATGGATGCTCTGACAGCTGTATAGTTGCCCACCGTCCAGGAAATATCTACCAGGGCAATTTAACTCAACACACTTCGGAAACTTTTTCAAGGCCATGCCAACTCAGTCAAGCCACCAGTCACAACTTTTATAAGCATCCATTTCTTTATCACTGTCAACACACCATCCAAAGTTGCTCTGATAGCAACTTGTAACAGCCTGGTGTCATCACTAACTAGCACATATCTTTTAGAAAACTTTGCTCACTTGTCTGTACCTTTAGACACGTCTTTGAAGATCAAATCATCATCCAAAAACTAATCACCAGTGGAACTTTATGCAGATACGTTTCTTCAAAATTTTAAGCACTTGCTAAATCTCAATTCATGATTAGAATCACATAGGCATTATAATCCAGCTTCAATCACATAATTACGGAAAGTAAAAAATAAAATTTAAAGTCTTTAATTGTACAATACATTAGCCAATCAATACCTCGATCACCGTCATTAGCAATTATATACTTCAGCAATGCAGAGCGATATTATGATTAGGGATCAAGGAGTCTGATAAATAACAGCCACACTCAATATGCCCAACACTACCCTCGTCCTAGTTAATTGATTTATTATCTTATACAGGTATAGCACACTCGGCGATTTGGTTGCTGTGAATGTTATTCCAGAGGGTGAACTGGAGAGTGCAAATCTCATTTTGGAAGTCGTGGAGCCTGAAAGCTGTGGGAGACTGGGAGAGCAATCTCCATGGAACCTTTAGTTCTAATTCTAGGCGTCTTAGACCTTAGCTTACCGAAGCAGACAAAGCTAACTGTAGCGTATACAAGGAGATAGAAAAAGAAATCTATAATTGAACATCTGAATTCCACTATCAATTAGGATGGTGGTTGGAAGAGGCGCTTCTTAGCTAGAGGATGATGATGTCATTGTTGTTTGTGGTGACAGGTTAGGGATAGACTTCTTATCCTCCCTTATTTGTAGAGTTCTTTTTCGTATCTCTGTTTAAATTAACTAAATTTACCTATCCAAAAAAAAAAAAAACTGTACAGGTTAGGCATTTAAGAAATAGAATCAGAACATGCAAAGTTAAGGGAATAAGGGGAGAAGAAAAGAAAAGAAAGTGCAAAGTTTCATCTGACATCCCCACAACAAATTTTGAGAGAGATCACAACCATGAAATTGGGCAAGGGTACATAAAAATACACAGCCTGAAAATTAATTATCACAGAAAAATCTAAAGTTTTATATGCTGACCAGCAGATAATGAGTTAAGAAACTGCCACAGATAGAACTCAAAATTAAACACAGATAACAAAGAAAAAACATCCCAGCAACTTGGTTAGAGCTTCATCATAACAATTTTCAGCAGCGAAAGAAAAGGACTACTAACTTTGCTTCACAGTTGGGTCGACATGAGTGACAAATGCGACTTGCATAATTTGCCTTGTGCATTGCATCAACAACAACTAAATCATAACCATCAGCATCACCCTGTCAAACGAAGCAATAGTTAGGTAAAAAGCTGTTGGAGTAACAAATGTGTGTGATCTATCAGTCACTTTTTTGAAACTGAAGACAAACCTTGGGCCTCTCCAGATATATGTTGTAGAATTCTGGAGCAGGTTCTTTACTGTTCTTTTGCAAAGATCTGATTCCATCTTGCTTTTCAAACCACTTCCACGCAGGATAGACCTACAAATAATCAGCAGTAAATAATACAAGCACCAATTCAAACAAAGACATTCAAAGCCACGAGCACAAGCACAATTGGAAAATGCTAAGTACGAAACCAAGTTCTAAGAGTAACACACTCCCTCTAACTTTGAATGATTTCCATTTCGAGTTAGGATTAGCTGAGAATGATCTTTTCATTTCCTTATTTGGTAACATATCACCCATAAACCCAGCTAACTTATAACTAACCCTAATGGACTAATTAATAACCCGCCTTATAATCAACTTGCTTTAATTCTCTCTCCACCCTCCCAGCACCCCCTCCCTCTCCCCTCTCTCCTCCCACTACAACCAACCTCCCTCACACTCTCTTTCAAGCCCCATCCGAAGTCAGCAACACCACCGGCGACTTCCGACAACCACCGCCAGGGAATAGGCCGCTAAAGAGCATGGAAAGAGCGGATGAGTAAATGACTGGTGGCGGGTATCAATGAGGGAGAGCAGTGACAAGGGGGCGCGGAGGGGGGGGGGAGGGCAATGGTGGCTGGCAAGGGGGTGGAGGAGAGTCAGGGGTGGCCAGTGGAGCCAAGGAGAAGACAGGAGACAAAGTAAGGGAATGGGGGATTGTCAATGCTTTGTGGGGGTATTGACATTAATCAATCATTTATCTTCTAATTAAGCTATGGAGGGTGTATTACCAACTTCATGTGATGTAAATTTGAACAGAGGACACAAAGATGGATAAATACATTGACATCAGCATCACCTATGCCATTTATTACCCACTCATCATTTAGGTATCCCAGAGCTACTACACTCTGTTCAATGTTCTAACGTAAAAACACAAATTTGCTACACCATACTCTTACACAACTTGAGAATTTACAGCCAGATAGAAACCAATTTGATGTGGGAAAACTTGAAAATTACATACCTCTCCGAGAAATTCCACAACAAAATCATCATTAGTGAAACCACCTTCTTTGTTACAGACTACACCAAGCCCCTGGTCAACATTACAAGCATATGAGAACCGAATATAATTTGTATGATAGCATCTTCACCACACAGCAGAAAAGTATATACATGTAGATGGCATAGAAGTAGATCATGTGTAGTAATAAAGTACCTTCCGGTAACCAACATAGTTATCCTCAGGTCGACTGTGAATGGCCTGAAGAAGAATCTCACATAACTTCGAAGTTCTCGTATTATGCTCTATCTTGGCTATCCTCAAAATTTCCTCAATAACAGGCTTTAAAGGGTAAGTCATAGGTGTGCTTCCACTGCCGGTGTAATTTCTAACTTGTTTATTCAGTACCCTAAGGACAACATCTTCGACAAAATTATGCTTCTCCACAAGAGACCACTCCACATCTTCGGCCATAGAGTCAAGAAGAAGATTATGGGTATATGGATCAATGCCATACACCTCTTGCTCTATGACCTGTTCACCAAGTTGTTTCCGAGGCTTTTTTTCTTTAACTTCGGGGAAATCCATATCAACCTCCTCAGAGCCATTTTTATGAGCTTTAACTTTATCCTCGTAATTATCAGGCAATGAAACACGCATCTTGCGTTGCACTTCCATCTCATCGGCGACAATGACGTAGTGATCAATAACTTCATACTTCCGGGTAACAGGAGGCACAAGACTGGCCTTGGTCATGCGAGCACCCCATTCACGGTCATCTGGGATATAATCGAAAGACTCGTCTTCCATTGAGTAACCCTCTTTTGACTCAAATGTAACTTCGGACCGAACATCTGAATCACTTGCAGAGTCAGAGTCGCTTCCACTATCACTTCCAAATTCATCAGATGACAAGTCGAATCCCTCAGATGACTCACTGTCTGAGTCTATTTTCTTATAAATTCGTGAATTCTTATTTCCAATCTCTCTCTCGGATAAACATTCCACATAATCAGAATCGCCATTATGAGCCGACGCATTATTAGCCCGGCTTGAGTGTTTTCTTTCCAATGCTTTTTGACTGTGCTTTTTGCTCCCGCTGGTCTCACTTCTTGATTTTTTTATCCCATTATCCCCCTCCATAGCTTCTTTGAAGCTCTCATCTAGGGACGTTCCTAGTTTAATAAACAGTGCAAGTACATGCTCCATATCACCTCCATCACCTCGATTTTTTTTCCTGCAGTGCATATATCTCATTAGAACACAAAGTCACAAACGAAAGACACAATGCCAAGGTTTAAGAAAAAATTATAAAAAAAAGGCAACCCGGTGGGCACTGGTGTCTCTGCGAGGCGAGGATCCAAGGCACGGTCCCACCAAAGGGGTGTATAGGGGGCAAGCCTTACCTTGTCATATTTGGACAAGAGGCTGCTCCCATGACTTGAACCCATGACCTATCATCACAAAGCAACGCCTTAACCAGTGCGCCAAGGTTCCCCTTCCAAGGTAAAAAACACATTATAAAGAAAAAATAATGACCAAGTAAGGCACGCCTGACAAAGTATTGTGACTTCAATGACAAAACAAATTTACCAATTAGATCAGAAAAGAAAGAAATAGCAGGCTTAGGAAACAAATTAACAAAACAACATGCACGAAGAAACAACACTGCTGATACCATATCAAGAAACTTAATTTGGGTGTCGGGTTGGGGGGAGAGAAGGGGAACATATCGAAAAGGCAACATTAAATTTGCTTGTAGTGAGATACAAACACCCGATCTACAGGTCAGACAGTAAGGGGGAACTACTACTCTTTTGAGCCAATCCTACACATTCCCCTAGCCCACCTCCCTACCCCACTGCTCCGGACATACCTACTATCACTACTATCATGGCTTGCTTCATTTCTATCTCCTCGCAAATTAAAATGTTAAAGGAAGGGTATGCGAACTCAGCTATTTATCCTATGAGTCATAGTTGAGTTCTTTCACTTCAAATTACAACCAGACGAGAAAAACATAAGAGAGTCCCTGTCAAAGAAAAAACAGTAAGAGAGTGAGAGGTTACTTTATTGCCTCCCTGCACATTTTTATGATATCTTGTTTAGCAGCGCTCATGCCACGACGGGCATAATACCCATTCTTCACTCTGTTTTCGATTTCAGCAACCTGTAACAAAAAGTTAGCAAAGAGCCCAACCATAAAAGCAACTGCAAAAATATTAGAACCCAAAATTAGTCTGAAAACACTACCTTACGCACAAAATAGTCAGATCTATTTTCCTTTATTATACCCTTCAAGCTAAGAACAAGGAATTCCTCCATTCTCCTATACCCACAGCCAGCCTTCTTCATCGCCCAATGTCTCATACGAGCTTCACGCGCAAGCACTGAGGCAGACTTCCGAGCATCAGATACTTTAGTACGTTTATATAAGTTCTGTCTGAATGCCTGATTTGCGGCACCTCTTTTCTCAACCAAATCAAAATAATCTTTCAGCCCGCTAGATTCATCCACGTAGCTCCCATGACTCGACTTCACAACTGACGATGTTTGTTCGGACAAATGTTTCACACTCCTTGTCCTCAAAAATGACTCGTCAGTAGTCCTTCGCTCTTTCACCCAGGTCACATTGGGAAATTTGAATATTAACTCCTCAAATTGGTTGCAACCTCTAATTTCGACAGAAGAGATACAGGTGAAGGACTGCAGAATCTCCTCAAGTACAGCAGGAGTTACGTTGGTACATCCATCTAAAACCAAAGCCTTGATCATTTGCTTACCATAACCATTCTGCATGATGAAAATATCAAAATAATGGTTACCAGGATGAAAGAGAAGGAAATGATGCAAACACACAGACCAATAGCAGAATACTTGTACTAAAACCCACCATGATACTCCCAATAGCAGAGTCGGAGCAGTTGGCGCCAACTGTTGACAAGTCAACCCGTACACTCACGGTTTTGTAAAAGCCAACTGCAGCTCTCCATTGTTTGCAAGTTGAGGCAGCAAACACAAGGGACTTGACATCGGCTCTAAGAAAATGAAAGATCCGTGCTAAGATATGACCATTAAGTAGACCCCAGCTCCCCACTGGAGTTTCAGAATGTTCATTCCCTTCATTTCCAAAAGCAAAATTGCCACACAAATCCTCAAATGAGGAATCACCATAGCAAAGAGCGGGCAAGTCCTCAGTGCTTTCATACCCCTCCTCAAGTCCTCCAGTTCGTATCCGGCATCTTTTTCTAACATGTATGTCATCCTTGTGTAATGTAGAGTATTCATTTTCTGTGTCAAACAAAACCCAGGATCAAGGAAACAACAGTCAACTGAGAGTACCAATACAATAATAGCTAATAAAATTAAAAGTCCAAAACATGATTTCAAAAGAGACATATTTAAGGACAGTTAACATTCTCTTCCAATCCCAAGGGTATCTCATTTCAAAAGACCTGGGTACAAAATGAGATGATGAAATGGCCAAGGATTTATTATAAACATACTTCCATGCACAAAACTTGTTTATGGATTGGATGACTTCCCATATCACAGTTCTTATGCTTAGAATTATGTGTCAGTTCCCTAAGTTTATTTTCTAATTAAATCTAAAATAAAAAGAATCAGTTAGAAGTGTTAAACGCCATAACATAATGAGAGTTTTTTCACATCAATCCAAGAAGAAGCACGAGTTGTAAAAAAGGAAAAAAAAAATCTTAACCTAAACTCAAAGATCACACTAAAAAAAGAAAATAGGAATATAATGACTTTCCCTGCCATAATTGAAGTTCAATGTTTTTTTATTTTTTTCTTTTTTTTTTGACGTGTGAAGTTCTGTGTTATGTAGTCGGTTTTTTTTAACCAAGTTCATAAATCATAAGCATAACAAACTAATTTAACTCAACCACGTAGAAGTAATTATCTCTTGATTATTTGACATTTCATAATGATTGCACCCTATTCTAGATAATACTACCACGTATGATCTATCTTCTTCCATCTAGCACAAAAACTGGACAAAGTATGTCCATTTTAATATACTACGAGTATATATTAAAACTACTTAGTGGTTACATGACTAACTTGAGTAATTAATATTACATTGTATATACATGTGAGGATCACAACTGGCGTGGTGGTTGGGAAATTAACCTGCCTAGGCGTTGTCCCGGGTTTGAATCCCCATATCCCCACCCCCGCAGCCTTAGCTACTACTAAGTACTAAAAAAAATATAAAATAAAACAAACAATTGTATACACACAGACCCGATATGGTAGTAACTATTAAAAAGCGTATCTGCATTATTAACGAACAAAACATGTTCTAAAAACTTTCAGCTTTTTTTTTTTCTAAAAAATGCACTAATGAATCTAGAAGAAAACAAAAAGTGTCGATAAGTCATCCTCATAAGAGAGCTAATAAGACATTGTTGCCATTTTGCTGTCAAATTGTGACAGAATTAGACAATCTACCTTTTATTTTTTTTATTTTTTTTTTGTTAAGGGATTAGACAATCTATGTCATGACTCATGAGTGAATCCAAAAGACACATGAGTTCCGAATTAGGGAAATCCCAATTAGAGAATTCAGAAGGTAGCCATAAAAGTACAACGGTAATGTAAGTGCCCCATTAGTCAGAATGGACAAACCCGACCCTCCCCTCCCACTCTTAAGGTTGTAACAACAAAGGTCAAGTAATGTCACAGTGCAAAGATAGATCTGAAATGTCCACAGAGTTCCACTGGCATCGGGGCAAATCAGCACATATTAGAAAGAAAAGGGCCTCGTAGGCCTTTTAGCTTTGTTGCAACATGTCAACTGTATGATCTTTTCCAACACAACATTCCAAACATACAAACAAACCTCCAAAGGCACCTTGCAGTCGCAAATGAGACTAGCAATACTTTTCTGGACATTAACTACGTACACTAATATTTTTGAAGAAGATTTGCATGCAAGGACCAAATCCCATCACCAGTCCCCACTCCAGTATCATTAGTATCACCTTGCAGATTCTAACGAGAGAAAGCAAACTTGTATTTTCAATACCTAGTAATGTTAAAACGAAGATGCAAGGCGGAAGGCTACGGGAAGAAAGAACAAGACAAAGGTAAGAATATTGAGGTGGCTGTACACACGTAAAAAGAAAAATCTAACCAACCTTAAAAGCTGAGGCACTCCCCTTGCGACAAATGAAATAACATAAAAATTTAGGAAAATGAAATTCTTTCCTCTGTACTCCATTAGAAATTCAGACATGCTATACAACAGAGCCAACTTAAATCACTAAAGCCACAAAGCTAACAAAAGAAATTTTCATTTAGGAATGTCAATGGAAGGGGCGAAGTGTGTATTGTTTCCACCACATCACTAGTGGGTCAATATGGGAAAGGTGAGGTAGATAGTTAGGCGGGTATGCATTAGAAGTTGCGCAATTCGTGGGCATAGGTAGATTTGAAACCCTTCTTGCCAGTTCCATATGCAGTCCGTCACATGCTGAACGCCATTTACATTTGTACACGATAAATCGTGTTTAATTCTTTTTAATTACTATCATAAGCTAAAATTTTAAAAGTCATCACTACTACGTAGGGCCTTAGGTCAAAACTAATAAGGGACGGTTCCCCAACACCAACCCACTCCGCTAAAAACTTTTTTTCAATGTTCTTGCTTCTCACAAGCTTCAACACTTTCTACTATTACTTCACCATGAAGAATATTTCAAAAAATGGTGTAACTTTAGACCTAATGGCACTGATAGATACGTATAGACCTTCCAGACAGGGGCATTAGGATGAATAGGATCCACATCAAACAGGGACAATAGATAATGAGAAAATGAAGACTCGAGACATACCAGTAGTTGACCTGTATATTGAACCTTTACTCAGTAATTGATTATAAAGAAGCTTGTCGATTTCCTTCTTTGGTTGTCTACAATTTATCCATGGATCTAGGACCTCGTTTATAGCAGCAGCAAATTCACGACTTCTATAGGATTTCATTACTAATTCATGAAGCTTCCCAAGGGTATAACCAATGAACTGAGGATGCAAGTTATGAAATGAAATAGATGCAGAACTGTTTTGACCGCCCACAACTGCAGGTTCTTTGAAACATTCACCAGCTTGTGTGATGTTTCCTTTGACATGTTTGACACCGTCTTCAGAAGCCTTGATGACAGAGGTAACAGGAACCCAGACTTTATCAACTTTGCGGAGTACACTGCTTTGCATTTTCAAAGAACCATCCTCCACTAGCTCCTGGAGTGCTGAGCATGAAAATGGTCCGTGTTCATACCCAGCACCATCAAGGTAAAACCAGTCACCTAAATGCAATTGCAAATCGTCCACTGTGCAAACCCGATCTTGTGGTTTAATGATGACAGAGTTTTGATCCTTGAAACTTATGGAATGAACAGCGTCATAGCCAGATGATCTTTTGACTTCACTGGCTAAAGAGCAATGTTTAGTACTCCTTGAAGAGTATTTCTCTTTCCCTCTTGGTTTCGACCTTGAGTCTGGGACAACTGATCCATGATCCTTAAGAACGCATGCATTTATTCTAAGGACCGGCATCATAGTTCCCTTGACTCCCCTTACAACAGGTTTCGTTTGACCCACCTTGTTGACAACACCGTTATCAATCCTCTCATCAGGCCAGCATATAGCCCAAGGAGGAAGATCAAGCTTCCTGCTTTGACAGGGGTAGTACAAGTCATCCTTTCGCTGCCATCGTGGATCCTCATACCCAGACTTCGACATCTGACAAAGAGGGTAGCCATCATTAAGAACATATTTTTTCCTAAAGAATTTATCCTGAACAGCTTCTTCATTCCTTTGCCAGTCCCCACCTTTACATGTCCACCGTCCAGAAAACCATTCCGTAAATTCACTCGATAAGTAACCATATTCCTTATCAAAGGTAGTAGCGGACGTGGATTCTGCAGAGTCGTTCACAACACTCTCTGACTTTCTTTGCATATTATAATCCTCCTGATTCAACTCAGATGGCTCCTCGCTGCAGGGACGACCATAAACGACACCTGTTTGAAAAAAAGTACAAAAGAAAAATGCTTCACTCTTAAATGCTGCAGACCAAATAGAAACATAAGCAGTTAAAAAGGAATAATAAATAAAAAGAACACTCCATTAGCTTTTACTAACAATGTCCAAGAACGCTGACCATCCTCATAATCACATAAAGTCTGTGACTGTCAATAGTGACTGAAACACAAACCATCATAAGGGGGATGTGCACCAGTAAACCCCAAATTCAAATCTTTAAGGCATGCCACATTTCGCAGTTCCTAAACTCAACAAATGACACACATAAAACAAGTTCCAAGTAAAAGTGCATGCACAAATTATATTCACCAACTTAACTATCCCATTACATGTGTAAACAATGTCCTTGCTGAATCCGTTTCAAGCTATACATCTAACATTAATGTTCCCGTAAATCAACTAAGGATAAACCACAAATTGAGCTTGAGAAAAACATCAATCAATACCAAAACTTAAAGAGTATATGTAGTATAACTTCTCAGATGGTAAAGTTAGAAGTGCTCAATACGAACCTACCGTAATCAGAAATCTCACTGTTGCAAAACTTAACATATCGAATGAGGTCTTCAGGAAGATTTCTATTCAAGTTCTTGAAAGAGAAATAACATCCCACTAAAAGAGTAATATTCTTTCAAAGTTAGATGTCAAACATTCTTATGACCGTTAATACAATCTTCCAACAGATCCATCTAACATATCACATCTGCAAATACAACCATGCCAGGGAGAGCTGAAATATTTTTGTACACGACATTAACCACGAACTTCATCCAAATTAGAGAACATCATAAGCCTGGTCGACAATGCCTTAAAAGCTACAAATGTTGTAAGTATCTAGAATCTATGTATATATGAACTGCTGGAGGAAACCCTCCATGACATGCCTCTAGTACAGTGAAATCTTTTCACAGAACAAAGAGGATACTACATTCGGGTGAGAAAAACGAATTCATGATATTGACTCATTCAACCTTTGCTGTGCAGTGATCCTAGTATTCTAGTACCGAAGCAAAGGGAGAAAGCAATAAAATAATAGATAAGTGCATTGGGAGAGAGTGAGAGACAGAGGAAAGGGGAAAGCATCAAAATGAATATAACTGTACAAGTAAGCGAATTTCCAAGAAAAGGATGTTAAATAGATAAAGAAAACAGACTCTACATCAAGAAAAGTGGAATGGAGGAAAATATGGTTGTAATAAAAGGGTACCTTCCATGCTACCAAATCTCTCCCACTCTGACTGATCAAATGTAATTTGCAAGACTTCTGTATGGTTCATCATTCAGCAGCACAAGTCAGGTACCAAGTTGTTAGAAGAAGACATCAAAATTGAGCAAGTACATATGATGAAAAAAATTATTATAAAATTTATGATAATGATAAAAATTATAAAAAAAAAAAAAAAGAAGATGCAATGCTAATAATGAGCCTCAATTACCCATGAGGCCGAATCAAAACTTCATGGTCAAGTTTAGCTATCTAAAGATAACTACGATTACTAAAACAATTAGAAAAGTATAAGTAGAAATTTGCATATCACTTCAAGCTTCAACATTAAAAATCGAAATTTATACGAGATAAGAGCTGACAAAAGTTGACCACGAAAATTTCAATTCTTATGCCATGGTCCTTGGACCATAATGATTATGCTGTCCCCCTAGCAATTGAATGGTGGAGACCGTGATAGAAAAAGAGGAGATCTTTTTAACAATGCTCCTAAGTCCCAACCCAACCCACTACTATGAGGAGTATCATGCTCGCATTGGTCAACATTGGTCAATGGACTGCATATAATTTACCTAAAAAGTCGAGTTCGGACAATTTTAGAAAAAAAATTTAAAAAAAAAAAAAAAAAGTTCCTCTTTGAGGCTAAAAAGGGAATTTTGACTTGGCACGAAATAATTAGAGGAACATCCTAAATTTTCCGATCAACCTCCAATCGAAAAGAAAATAACAGAGGTTCCCTCCAAAAATTAAAAATTTTAAAAAGAAAAAAAAAAAAGAGACAATAACAGACATTACCTCCAACAACTTCAAGTTCATTTCCAGGAATAACGGTATAACCTTCCAAAAGAGCACCAACTCTTTGATCAATACTAAGATCCTCCGAAAACAACTTTTCACCTGAACCACTCACCAACCCCTTGGAAAGCTCATCTGAACTCTCCATACAAACCTGATTCAGAGACTGCTCTGCGTCACCACCCTCCACGAGCACATTACCTGGCGCCTCAGGCGGGGTAACCAGCTGCCCAGAGGAATCTGAAAACACGGTAGTGAAGTTAGCAGACACCATAGGCGAAGCTGCATTTTCAACGGTCACCCACCTGTCACTATCTGAGTGTTTGATCAGGTGATCTGACGTCAGTAAACCTTCTTCCATAAGCGTCCTCAGGTCGCATAATCTAGAAGGGCCCCGTTCCTCCCCATAGTGATCAATGTAGTACCATTTCCCCGGGTTCACATTCGCCATAGATGGCAAATGAGGCGGAGTATCACATATATCCATGTCTTCTTCCATAGAAGGCAATTCTTCAACTACTCCATTGGCCAAGTGAGCCTGCTCCATGACATCTACACCAGGACTTTGAGACTCAATTGCTGCTGCATTTGATTCGCGATACACACATTTCTCAATTGTTCCATTCTGGAGACTCTTATCATTTCGGAGGTCTTTAGTTGAGGTTGTTGAATCTTTGTCATTCGAGTTCCTCTCAGACAGCTTTTCCTCATGTGCCCTGTCAGTCTGCTTGGCCTCACTCACTTCAGTTTTTCTGCTAGTCTGCTTATGATTACTTGACCTGCTCCGATCAAGTGGGGACCGTTCCACGTAACTTAGAGACCTATCCCTACGATCATATACCCTACCCCGGTCATGGGGAGACCTCTCAGAGTAGCTAGGACTGGGTCTAGTCTCATGGCGGTGACCACGATAGCCAGGGGACCTTTCATGTCTAACAGGAGTCCTTTCCCTATGTTCATGATACCGCGCTCTTTCACGTGGAGGAGACCTTTCAGAATAACTAGGACTACGCCTGTACCTCTCATAACCTCCTCTAGATGACGAGTCATAATGCCGGACAGACTGTTTATCAGAACCTGCAGCTCTTGATGAGTTAGAATTACGAAATGACTTCTCAGCAGAGTGACGTGAGTAATGCTCAGAATGCGCAGAACGACAGCCTTCTCCAGAAAGCCTCCTGCTTTTTGAGCTCACATAATCACTATGATCATCATACACCTTACGGTCACTACTGTCTGAGTCAGTCCCTTGTCGCTTGAGCCGATTATTAGACGAGCTCTCTCTTCCCTGGCTTTTCCCATGACTGTATTCATGCTTATAACCACCACCAACACCCAAATCATCCACGTTTTTCAAGTTCATTTTCGGGTAGTTCCTCTCCTGATTAGCTTCCCACCTAGCAGACCTTTTCGAATGGCGATTCCCACTCCTACTAAATTCCCCTCCAGGAGAATAATCTTCACCTGAATACTTAACAGGAGGCGGTGTCCAATCACGGTCATACCTACGTTCCCTCTCCCTACTCGAATCAGCTCTACGCCCTTTGGAGTACCCATTATACTCATCCTTAAAGACATCCCCTTTATGCCATCTTTCCGGAATAAACTCGCCTTTCTCAACCTCGTCTTTAGCTCCTCTCCACTTATTATTATCAGGAGACCGCTCCCTCTTAACAACAACATCACTCCTCAACCTCCCACCAGAGCTGCTGCTGCTGAACTCGGGTACAGGGCCGTCCTTTCGCCATTTCTCCCTGACAACAATCTCCCCTTTCTCCACCTCATCCCTCCTCCACTTATCCCCAACAATCTCCCCCTTCTCAATTTCCCTCTTGACACTCTTCTCCTCGGGAGTCAGCTCCCCATTCTCGACTTCTTTCTTCGGCGACTTAAGCGTCCCTAATTCGCCTTCCTCCACCTCGTCCTTGGCCGCATTCTCCGCAGAAGCAGCAACTTCGGTTTTCTCCTTCTCCTTGGGTTTCTCCGGCTCAGGCTCTTCCTTCTTAAAGAAGGCGTCGCGCTTCAGCTTCATCCGCTTCGTAGTGGTCCTCTTCATCCGCTTCAGCTGCATAGAGATACAACTGCATCCCCCAAATTCTGTGCTTCAAAATCAAAAATAAAATTGAGTTAATTTTCACAGTTCCAATGCCCCAATCTCCAACTAATTCGGAATAATTCCTCTTTTGATTCAAACAAATCTACAAGAAAAAACTGCAATTTGTGCGAAAAAAAAAAAAAACACAATACGTCTTCTTCTTCGTTGATTCGTTAGAATCTACGTTTGATAAAAATAGAGAAATAAGAGAAATTACCTGATTCAAGATTTCTTGCGAATACAGTTGAAGTGACGCAGCTTGCCGAGATAAAGGTTTGATTCTGGAAATATTGTCTTCAATTTTCTAGGGTTTTGGTGGTATTTGTTCTGCGATTTCCTGATGAAAAGAGAGAGAAAGAGAAAAAGAGGAGAGAGAAGGGGGGGGGGTGCGAGAGAGCGAAGAGCGTCTATCGAAGAGTAAGAATTTGTTTTTCCTTTTTTTTTTTGTGTTTTTTTTTTTTGTTGGTCGAAGATGGAGGTGTAAGAATTGGTTTATAAGCCCGATTTATTTCGCTCCATTCTCAAACACATATTCGAGTATTAGTTTATCAGTTTATGTACCCATGCAATTTATCAGCCCGATTTATTTTGCTCCATTCTCAAACACATATTCGAGTACTAGTTTTGTGTAACTGTGCATTTGCACGGGTTGTTATATAATGTAGATGATGATTTATTTGTATACAACGTTTTTTAATTATTCGAATAATTAATGGGTGCACATTAAAGAAAAAAAATTAGGAAAACAACGTGAGATTTGTCAAAATCTGTTTATTAGTCACAAGTTCGCTTTTCATGACC